>JAVQHN010000038.1:0-127407 GCA_032191425.1 Lymantria dispar
GAAAGGAATATTTCTGCCAAATTTCAAGTCTGTATATGCCTTATGGTTCCAGAGATATGGTGATGAGTCAATATATCGCTCGCAAAACCCGCCTCTCCTATGTACATATATTTACTTATTGCACCGGCCCTCCCCGACTGCCCGACTTTTTTGTTTTCAATTTTGTCCGATTATTTATTTATTTATTTACATCAATCACAATAACTTACATACGACACAAGAAGCTATTGAATATTAAAAACAGGACACTGGCTCTTGATATTCCGGCTACTTACTAGCCAGAAGGTAAGGGAGAAGGCTGCTTTAAAAAAAAAAATTAGCTATGAATGCAATCCAATGATAATCATTTATTATAATACTTTAAATCTTCATCATAACTATTTAAACTGTTAAGTGACCCTGTTAGTTAGTTTGTGATGTTACTATGATTTTGTGAATATATCTAGAATTAAAAATGTGACATAGAATTTTAGGTTAGAATGATATGTTGTTAATTTGGAATACCGAAGGAGAACATGATTTTGAACATTACAAATTATATGCACATGCAATTTTTTTTTTTTTTTTTTTTTTTTTAGAAATGGCTACACCTCACAAACATAATAAGAGAAAGCAATGGGAAAAGGAGGCAATGACTGCTGCCATTGCCGCTGTTAGAGTAAGAGAATGGGATATTTAAAGGCAGCTAAACAATTCTATGTGCCCAGGTCAACACTGTTTCGATTTGTTAATGATAAAGACACTCCGATTGAAACGTTAACAAATAAAATAAAGTAATTGGTCGAAGGCCAGTTCTTGGTCAAGATATTGAAAAAATCTGCTGGTGAAGTACGTCTTAGCTATGGAGAATAAGTTTTATGGGCTGACCAGAATGGATTTGCGCCGTTTGGTATATCAACTAGCAATAAAAAAATAATATAAAAATCCTTTTAAGGGTGGCTTTGCTGGGCGATACTGGCTAAAGGGTTTTTAAAACGACAACAGGAAATTTTATCTATAAGACAGCCAACTGGAACTTTTCAAGCACGAGTAAATGGATTTACTAAAGAAAGAATGGACGAATTTTACGACAATCTTGAAATAATCCAGGCTGATATAAGTCTTTCCCTGCTGCACGTATGTATATTTAACGTTGATGAGAGTGGCCTTTCCATAGTCCAGAGTAAAATAAAAAAAAAAAAACAAAAAAATACCGAAAACTAATCGGAGCAAGTGTTAGAAAATGTAAAAAAAAAAAAAAAAAAAAAGAAGAAAAAAAGTTAATATACTTTGGAATACTATATTCCAAATTATCTGCACCCTAAGTCAAATCTCGATTTTGGTTTTTTTTTTTTTTTTTTTTTTTTTTTTAGTTTGATAGGCATTTTGATAAGGTTTCTGGCGTTTGTTATGTTTGATTATTTTTATTATTAAAGTTAAATAATTTGTCAATAATTTAATATATATATATATATATATATATATATATATATATTTTTTTTTTTTTTATAGACCCACCCTTTTCCTCTTTAAATTTATCCGCTAAAAACAAACTAGTATTCCAAATATGCTGCAGTTCCTCTAATAATAATAATAATAGTAGTAGTATCACCTTAAGAGGCTCGCGTTAGTTTTGATTGGATTATGGGTCTGATACAGAAGGCAGGCAGTGTGCAGCATTGCTGGACACGGCACGCACCGTGAGGAAGTTCCTCTCTATGTGGAGCCCTAACCACCGACAGCTTGGTCCTTGAATTCGCTGCCGGTGGGTCATTTCACTTTATAATATAAAGTGTAGTTTAAATAAAAAAAAATAAAAAATAATAATAATAATAATAATAGTAGTGTTTTAAAATAAATAAATAAATGTTCGTCGTTAGCACTGCTACGCGCGCGCATGCGTATCCATCATTTCTCGTATCCGAACAGTAAGGTCTCCATCGTACGCTCATCGCCCCACCCAACGTTTGTATAGTTCGTGAAACTTATATATAAATGCTGGTTAAAGGCTAACGCGCGAAAATATTCATTCGACTGACGCTCGTCGCACCGCGCGCGCACGAGCATCGCTCTAAAGTTTGTAGAGTTTCCGTTTAATCACATATCAACATGTCCGGTCGTGGCAAAGGCGGAAAAGTAAAGGGGAAGGTGAAGTCCCGCTCCAACCGTGCCGGTCTGCAGTTCCCCGTCGGTCGTATACACAGGCTGCTGCGTAACGGCAATTATGCTGAACGCGTCGGCGCCGGTGCACCCGTATACCTTGCCGCGGTCATGGAGTACTTGGCCGCCGAGGTGCTCGAGTTGGCCGGAAACGCCGCGAGGGACAACAAGAAGACCAGGATCATTCCCCGTCATCTCCAATTGGCGATACGCAACGACGAGGAGCTGAACAAACTACTATCCGGCGTGACCATCGCTCAGGGCGGTGTGCTGCCCAACATTCAGGCTGTACTTCTGCCCAAGAAAACCGAGAAGAAGGCGTAAGGTGGCACCCCGCTCGTCGGCCAAGTCAGCACGGCGCGCACGTTGCAACCGCATGGTTGACTATAAACAAAAGGCCCTTTTCAGGGCCACAGTATGCATCGTGGTCCCTTACATACACACACAGATATGATAAGGACCGTTTCTATTATATGAACGATAAAAGTCAAAAACGTAACGTAATCTAATCGTAGACAGAGAGATATACATACATTATTTTATATATATTTTTGAAACATAATATTAACCATATTAATGAACTAGCAATCCGCCCTCGCTTCGCTTCGGTTATAGGTTATAGTCGTTTTACCCGCGTAGTTCCCGTGGGAATACCGGGATAAAATATAGCCTAGTTTACGCCCTGATATCATTGATCTTTTCATTGGTGAAAGAATTTTTGAAATCGGTCCAGCCGCTTTGAAGATTACCCGAAACAAACAGGCAGACAATTTTTTTTTTTTTTTTAATTACTATTTTAGGCATAGGTGTCGTGCAAATAACCGCGTGAGCGTGAAAAAAGCCCATTATTTTGACATTACAAACAGACACTCCAATTTTATTTATTGGTATAGTTTAAGTAGGTGCATGCCAGGTTCTCGTAGAGACACACACACACACACACACACACACAAACACATATGGTCAACACAAATTTTAAGAGTTCAGGCAGTTACGAGAATATATCCGTTGCTATAATTACTATATCTACATACGTCCGAACAGTTTTTTTTTTTTTTTTTTTTTTTTTCCCCTCCTTCTCTCTCTCTCTCTCTCTCTCTCTCTGTTCGTCTTACAATTGAGAAAAAAAAAAAAAAAAAATATGTTGCATGTATCAGTGTTCGCACGTCGCGTTCTCGAAATACACGTCCCGCCCCCCCAGCAGTCCGCATCAGTTCGGTAGCCCCGTAAACTTTATCATCTCTCCGATTGGTCCGTTCAACAGAGAGCGCTCACAGGGTTCATAACGAACGGACGGTCGAGTCGCTTTTAAATAAGGTTCGTAACACCGCGAGCGGAAAGCTATTTAGCGATCAGTGTACGTACGCGACGGTCGTGCGCACGCTCCTCACCGTATAATATTGTATTTGTGTTTTAATATTATTAATACACATCGAGATGCCACCAAAGACGAGCGGTAAGGCTGCCAAGAAGTCCGGCAAGGCCCAAAAGAACATCTCCAAAACCGACAAGAAAAAGAAGAAGCACAAGAGGAAGGAGAGTTACGCCATTTACATCTACAAGGTGCTCAAGCAGGTGCATCCCGACACCGGTATCTCCAGCAAGGCGATGTCGATCATGAACTCGTTCGTGAACGATATCTTCGAGCGTATCGCCGCGGAAGCCTCTCGTCTCGCCCACTACAACAAGAGATCGACGATCACCTCCAGGGAGGTGCAGACTTCCGTGAGACTCCTGTTGCCCGGCGAGTTGGCGAAGCACGCTGTCAGCGAAGGCACTAAGGCTGTCACCAAATACACCAGCTCCAAGTGATGCGGCGGTCTCCTCGTCGTCGTCGTCGATCGGACGAAAACGTTGACTGTGTGTGTGTGTGGTGTTGTTGGTCACCACACACAACAACGTACGAAAAGGCCCTTTTCAGGGCCACAAATATGTTCATGTACAATATATAAAAATACGTTTTCTATCGTGTATGTAAATGATAAAAGTCACACACCTTTCTCAATACTATATTACACTACTGATCTGTCTGATAAATACATACGCGTACACACTTCTCAATATAAATAGTAGTAGTAATATCAATATAAATAGGTAACCGTGTTATAGAGAGACACACACACAGAGAGAGAGAGAGTAGTGCATTACCACTGTGTTGTAGTCTTTTGCGACGAACCGGGTGAAATTATCAATTGATTGTACTATTACTTGCATCATTATTTTTTTTTTTTTTTTCTTCCCCCTAGTCATTCCGTTAAACTAATATATAACAATATTGTTATTGCTCTATTGGGTCGAATCGAATTCATCCAAATGATGATGATGATGATGAAACTGCTCGTGCCCACTACGTACATACGTTCGTGTACGAGCGTGTAGAGCCGGTGTTGCGAGCGGCTCCCTCGAGTCGTCGAATGTTTGCTCGCCAGGTTATAAAAACGCGTCGACACCACAGCGCGCGTATCATTCTCTCTCGTGCGTTTGTCGTGTCGAGTTCGCAGTTAATCTACTAGTTAGTTAGTAGTCGTCGTCGTTGTTGTCGTGTTTGAAGAATAACAATATGGCGCGTACTAAGCAGACCGCAAGAAAGTCCACCGGCGGTAAGGCGCCGAGGAAGCAGCTCGCCACTAAGGCTGCGCGTAAGAGCGCACCGGCCACCGGTGGTGTTAAGAAGCCTCATCGTTACAGGCCCGGTACCGTAGCCCTTCGTGAGATCCGTCGCTACCAGAAGAGCACCGAGCTGCTGATCCGCAAGCTACCGTTCCAACGTTTGGTTCGTGAGATCGCACAAGATTTCAAAACCGATCTTCGTTTCCAGAGCTCCGCCGTGATGGCTCTGCAGGAGGCCAGCGAAGCGTACCTGGTCGGTCTGTTCGAAGACACCAACCTGTGCGCCATTCACGCCAAACGCGTCACCATTATGCCCAAGGATATACAGTTGGCGCGCAGGATCAGAGGTGAACGCGCTTAATAGTAAAAAAAACAATATTAGAGCGGCGTGTACATCATCGTCCAAAAAGAATAAAATCCAAAAGGCCCTTTTCAGGGCCGCATTTATTTCAATAATATAAATATTTCTATTTAACGTAGACGTAACGTAAAAGTCGGTCACGGATGACAGGCGAGCGATAACGGACAGATAAGATAATAAAAAAAAAAAAAAAAAAAATATTTGCAAAATATATTTATTTACTTACACCCAGACACACACAAAGTTCGCGCACACTATTACTACTTTATATATCACTAATAAACTCATTCTGAATAATAATTTCCATATTCAAATAGATAAATAAAAAAAAACTGGGGTGATGACGTTTACGACATCCACGCGAAACAATAGGTAGGTTGGTTAGGTTCCTTTAGACCATGCGCGCGGAAATAGGAGCCCCGCGAAGCGGGGCTCCGTCGACTTATTCTATAGAGCCTTTTAGCGTCTATGTACATTATTATTGTTATTAATCGATCGACGTGTCTAATATAATATATGTAAACTAATAATTGTTGTTGTTGTCTGTCTGTCTGTCTCTCTTTTTATGCGCTACTTATACACCTAAAGTATACAGACAGACACACACGTTCAGGAGTGTTACGCCACCGAACGGTTTGCGAGCATTCAGCTGTCTCTACACACGTCTACGTAGATCGAGCGAGCGGCGAGAGCCGCACACTCGGACGGTGTAACTATAAATATAGGGCAGAACGAGGCGGCGAAAAACCAGTCGTACGCCGTCGTTCGTCGCAGCGATACACACGCGCGTGCGCGCATAATTTTTTCACTCTCAACTTGAAATCGTTATCGCGCAGTAGTTCGCGAAAATGACCGGTCGCGGTAAGGGAGGAAAAGGTCTGGGGAAAGGAGGCGCCAAGCGTCACAGGAAAGTGCTCCGCGATAACATCCAGGGTATCACGAAGCCCGCCATCCGTCGTTTGGCTCGCAGGGGCGGCGTCAAACGTATCTCCGGTTTAATTTACGAGGAGACCCGCGGTGTACTGAAGGTGTTCCTCGAGAACGTGATCCGCGACGCAGTCACATACACCGAGCACGCCAAGAGGAAGACGGTCACCGCCATGGACGTGGTCTACGCTCTGAAGCGTCAAGGTCGCACCCTCTACGGTTTCGGCGGTTAAACGAGAATCGCCGTTCATCGGACCTCGCTCCTCCGAGCGGCGGTCGTCGTCGCACAAACACCCGATTGCTGTTCACGAAATCGTAGCGGCACATCGTGTGTGTGTACGTACAAACAACAACAACAAAAAGGCCCTTTTCAGGGCCGCATATGAATCATGTAAACTTTTACACAGTTTATATTTCTATTGTAAGATTGATATAAAGTCGGGTTGAGAGCCCTCGGCGCTCACCCACCAGTCCGGGTAAAGTGTTGTCATCATAGCCATCCGAGGCTAACAACTAAGTCACACACAAAAAGAAAAACAAAATAGTCTACTTACTTAAGGTGCGTCAAACAAACACCTGGCAGCAAAAGCACGAGATCCCTACGTCCCTCGCTCGTTCGTTCGCCTGAAATCATAATAATAATATTTACTTACTTATTTAATATAATAGGGCTATCTATTTACAGGCCTCTTCCATAGGCGTAGGTTGCCGACTGTCTCCACGTATCCGTTTACTACTTCCCCGTACGGGAAACTACTGGTGTAGATGGTGTCATTATCTTTGCTGATCCATTCTATTTTACGGCTCATGATACAAAAATCCACAGAGGCCGTAGGTTATATATAATTAATATGAGAAATAAATTATCAAGACTTTTTTTTTATGTGGGATGTACACACTACTCGACAACAATTGTACCGAATATCGGTATTAATATTGTATATATATAAAAAAAAATACCATAATAGATATTGGGCGAGTAAATAAATTAGCCGTTTGTTGCATGCATTCATTCGGTGTGCTCGACATTATTATTTCACCTAAACGACAAACACACTTATAATACCTATTAAGGTACCTTCTAATTGAGTGTAAATCGTTTGTGTTTATTTTATTACATACATACACACTCGGCACAGATCGATGATGATACTTAACAGTGGCGTAATGTAACCTCTCCTTAGGTGTGTGTCTCTGTAGACAGTATAACATTACTTAGGTATCGTGTGTATGTGATGAATGATAGGCAAAAAAAAAAAAAAATTATAGAGATATTATTGATTGATTGATTGATGGAATTTTTTTTTTTAATGTAATAAAAAAAAAAAAATCTCTACACTCTCTATTATTGTCGTTAGGTATACACACATCTAGATGTTGGTTGGTGGTGATGCAAGTATAACACAATATGTATGGAAAATAATGTGTGTGCGTGTACGTGCGATCTTCTGATATAATGACAAGAATGAGACAGAGAGAGAGGGGAAGTGATTATTGGGCAATATGTGTGTATAATATATTAACAGAGACAGATTACATTGTATATATAATAATTATTATGTTATTCATTTGTGAACAAATATGTTCCGTATACTACTACCACCGACGGCCGTCGTTAAGAGTCGTCCGTCCTTTGGGCGTTATGAGAGTTGCGTGTGTGTTTTACGGTGGTTCACTTTTAACGTTTTAATACGTTCAGAATACTTATCGATACCAACGAATTGTTGATATTTTAAAAGTACGATATCCCCGTCGTCGATTTGCAGATAGTTTATTAGAAAAGCGTCGTGTTTTATAGAGAAAAATACATTTTGAACTGAACACTACGTATGCACGGCGCACAGTCGCGAAAGTAAAATATCATATCGTCGCAGCGCGGGGTCGCACGCTATAGGTGTTTACGTTTGATTATAGTCAAGTTCATGAAGTATTTGAAATATTAATTTGCTCGCGGGTCGTTTAAAGAAAATCCTTTTGAAAATGTATTTAATTAGATACGTGTTAGTGAAAAGTGTTCGATGTTCATACGAGAAAACGTCTCGCGACAGAACGGCTCTCGTTACGGTAAAACCTCGAGGTGCCTTAGCTCGTAGCGTACACGTAGTGGCGACATCTACTAAAATTTTAGTACTTCGTAACGCGCGCGCATTCCTAAGAGTGTGTGTGTTTTATATATACTACGATAGAAGAAGAATAAGAAGAAAGTTCAGTAAATTATTATATAATGGCAGACACCGCAGTTGCAGCCGAAACCCCCGCACCGGCCACACCGGCGACCAAGAAGCAGGCGAGACAGGCCGGCGGCGGCGGAGCTAAGAAACCTAAGGCGAAGCCGACTCATCCTAAGACTTCCGAGATGGTCAACAGCGCCATCAAAGAGATGAAGGAGCGTAGCGGTTCTTCGCTTCAGGCGATCAAGAAGTACATCGCCGCCCAGTACAAGGTGGACGCTGAAAAATTGGCACCTTTCATCAGGAAGTATCTGAAGAGCGCCGTCGAATCTGGCACGTTGATACAGACCAAGGGCAAGGGTGCGTCGGGGTCTTTCAAACTGGAATCGAAGTCCTCCGCCGCGAAGAAACCGAGCGGCGGCGCCACCTCCGCCTCGGGCAAGTCCGCCGGCGGCGCGAAGAGTGGTGCCTCGGCCGCGTCGAAGGGCGGTAAGAAGGCGACCGCATCCGCCGCCGGCGCGAAAACTAAGAAGGCAGCCGCCGCCTCGGCCGCGGCCTCCGCCGGTTCCCCGTCAAAATCGAAGGCGGCCGCGGCCCCATCGGCCAGGGACAAGAAGGCCGCCGCCGCCGCCGCCGCCGCAAAGAAGAAGCCCGCAGCGAAGAAGGCAGCCGCCTCACCGGCCAAGGGTAGGGGCGGTGCCGCTCCTAAGGCCAAGAAGACCGCCAAGCCTCCCACGAAGAAGCCAAAAGCGCCCAAACCTAAGAAGGCAGCGGCGACCCCCAAGTCGAAACCCGCCGCCAAGAAAACAGCCGCAGCTAAGAAGTAAGCGAGAGACACGAAAAGAAAAGAAGACATCGCCGCCTCCAGCGAGTAGCGGTCCGCCTCGCCTCGCCGTGCCGTGCCGTGCCGTGCGGTGCGTGCGTCGGCGGGAGCGACGCGAAAGCTGTTGGGCGAAAGCTAACAAAAAGCCCTTTTCAGGGCTAACAATGTTCTCACGAATCTTATATACAAAGATATATATAACAAGGATTCATTTCTATCGTATACGTAGAGAGATTTATATGTATATGTATATATATAAAAGTCATTACATATGTACTTACTACACACACTAATAAATAAATACATCCAAGATACCTATCTATCTACCTACCAACCAACCAACCAACCAACCAACCAAACAAACATGCATACCTAACTATACAACATATCCTAATTAATTATTACTATTATGAAAATAACCGCTACCGGCTACTACTATCTATCTATCTATCTATAATACTGTACCTCTAGCAGGAACAATTAAGAATTTCGTCAAGTAAATGTGTGTCGCCTCAACTACTCACTATACTTGTAACTATAGTGGTCGGTAGCACGAACCCATAAGTCTTACTCCAGTTAACTCGATAGCGTGACGTAGCTATACTTTAAACAATGCCTAGAACACAGTAACTTGACGAAATTATTATAACTACATCCACCATACATACGCACACACACACTCACATCAACCAACACCAGAATCCACAACACCAGAACATATTTCGCTACCAAAATCAGCAATGCTTCACCACCACCTTTGCCTTAGCAGCAGAAAGCACAGAAGCACACTACTCGTGTAGTAGTAATTATTGTACACCACAGCAGTGCCTTGATATATGTATGTATCTTGTGTGTAAGAGAGAGAGAGAGAGAGAGAGAGAGAGAGAGAGAGAGAGAGAGAGAGAGAGACACAGTCACTCTTCTGATCAACATCTAATCTCTAAAGTTCTATTTAATATTAGTACATAATTGTAATAAATAATTTATTGAAATACATAGTTTGTGTATTTTATAATTAAATAAAAATAGCATTTAAAATATAATAAATGTAATTATAAAATATTATGTTTGGTGAGAGAATAAGAATACAATTCACCACCCTCTTCCTTTCCTGCGGCTAAAGAAAGAAATAATCCTTGTATATATTTTGGGTGACTTTACAAACATATAATTTGAGACATGAATTACATCTGAACTGAAAACAACAATTTGTGGATTGCGCAAAATATAGTCCTGCACAGGAATCGAACGCCGCGACACTGGCTGATGGGTTATTTTAACACTATACTTAAACCGTTAGACCGAAAGGAATATTTCTGCCAAATTTCAAGTCTGTATATGCCTTATGGTTCCAGAGATATGGTGATGAGTCAATATATCGCTCGCAAAACCCGCCTCTCCTATGTACATATATTTACTTATTGCACCGGCCCTCCCCGACTGCCCGACTTTTTTGTTTTCAATTTTGTCCGATTATTTATTTATTTATTTACATCAATCACAATAACTTACATACGACACAAGAAGCTATTGAATATTAAAAACAGGACACTGGCTCTTGATATTCCGGCTACTTACTAGCCAGAAGGTAAGGGAGAAGGCTGCTTTAAAAAAAAAAATTAGCTATGAATGCAATCCAATGATAATCATTTATTATAATACTTTAAATCTTCATCATAACTATTTAAACTGTTAAGTGACCCTGTTAGTTAGTTTGTGATGTTACTATGATTTTGTGAATATATCTAGAATTAAAAATGTGACATAGAATTTTAGGTTAGAATGATATGTTGTTAATTTGGAATACCGAAGGAGAACATGATTTTGAACATTACAAATTATATGCACATGCAATTTTTTTTTTTTTTTTTTTTTTTTTAGAAATGGCTACACCTCACAAACATAATAAGAGAAAGCAATGGGAAAAGGAGGCAATGACTGCTGCCATTGCCGCTGTTAGAGTAAGAGAATGGGATATTTAAAGGCAGCTAAACAATTCTATGTGCCCAGGTCAACACTGTTTCGATTTGTTAATGATAAAGACACTCCGATTGAAACGTTAACAAATAAAATAAAGTAATTGGTCGAAGGCCAGTTCTTGGTCAAGATATTGAAAAAATCTGCTGGTGAAGTACGTCTTAGCTATGGAGAATAAGTTTTATGGGCTGACCAGAATGGATTTGCGCCGTTTGGTATATCAACTAGCAATAAAAAAATAATATAAAAATCCTTTTAAGGGTGGCTTTGCTGGGCGATACTGGCTAAAGGGTTTTTAAAACGACAACAGGAAATTTTATCTATAAGACAGCCAACTGGAACTTTTCAAGCACGAGTAAATGGATTTACTAAAGAAAGAATGGACGAATTTTACGACAATCTTGAAATAATCCAGGCTGATATAAGTCTTTCCCTGCTGCACGTATGTATATTTAACGTTGATGAGAGTGGCCTTTCCATAGTCCAGAGTAAAATAAAAAAAAAAAAACAAAAAAATACCGAAAACTAATCGGAGCAAGTGTTAGAAAATGTAAAAAAAAAAAAAAAAAAAAAGAAGAAAAAAAGTTAATATACTTTGGAATACTATATTCCAAATTATCTGCACCCTAAGTCAAATCTCGATTTTGGTTTTTTTTTTTTTTTTTTTTTTTTTTTTAGTTTGATAGGCATTTTGATAAGGTTTCTGGCGTTTGTTATGTTTGATTATTTTTATTATTAAAGTTAAATAATTTGTCAATAATTTAATATATATATATATATATATATATATATATATATATTTTTTTTTTTTTTATAGACCCACCCTTTTCCTCTTTAAATTTATCCGCTAAAAACAAACTAGTATTCCAAATATGCTGCAGTTCCTCTAATAATAATAATAATAGTAGTAGTATCACCTTAAGAGGCTCGCGTTAGTTTTGATTGGATTATGGGTCTGATACAGAAGGCAGGCAGTGTGCAGCATTGCTGGACACGGCACGCACCGTGAGGAAGTTCCTCTCTATGTGGAGCCCTAACCACCGACAGCTTGGTCCTTGAATTCGCTGCCGGTGGGTCATTTCACTTTATAATATAAAGTGTAGTTTAAATAAAAAAAAATAAAAAATAATAATAATAATAATAATAGTAGTGTTTTAAAATAAATAAATAAATGTTCGTCGTTAGCACTGCTACGCGCGCGCATGCGTATCCATCATTTCTCGTATCCGAACAGTAAGGTCTCCATCGTACGCTCATCGCCCCACCCAACGTTTGTATAGTTCGTGAAACTTATATATAAATGCTGGTTAAAGGCTAACGCGCGTTCCAGTCCGGGTAAAGTTGTCACAGCCATCTGAGGCTAACAACTAAGTCACACAAAAAAAAAAAAAAAAAAAAAAGGCTAACGCGCGAAAATATTCATTCGACTGACGCTCGTCGCACCGCGCGCGCACGAGCATCGCTCTAAAGTTTGTAGAGTTTCCGTTTAATCACATATCAACATGTCCGGTCGTGGCAAAGGCGGAAAAGTAAAGGGGAAGGTGAAGTCCCGCTCCAACCGTGCCGGTCTGCAGTTCCCCGTCGGTCGTATACACAGGCTGCTGCGTAACGGCAATTATGCTGAACGCGTCGGCGCCGGTGCACCCGTATACCTTGCCGCGGTCATGGAGTACTTGGCCGCCGAGGTGCTCGAGTTGGCCGGAAACGCCGCGAGGGACAACAAGAAGACCAGGATCATTCCCCGTCATCTCCAATTGGCGATACGCAACGACGAGGAGCTGAACAAACTACTATCCGGCGTGACCATCGCTCAGGGCGGTGTGCTGCCCAACATTCAGGCTGTACTTCTGCCCAAGAAAACCGAGAAGAAGGCGTAAGGTGGCACCCCGCTCGTCGGCCAAGTCAGCACGGCGCGCACGTTGCAACCGCATGGTTGACTATAAACAAAAGGCCCTTTTCAGGGCCACAGTATGCATCGTGGTCCCTTACATACACACACAGATATGATAAGGACCGTTTCTATTATATGAACGATAAAAGTCAAAAACGTAACGTAATCTAATCGTAGACAGAGAGATATACATACATTATTTTATATATATTTTTGAAACATAATATTAACCATATTAATGAACTAGCAATCCGCCCTCGCTTCGCTTCGGTTATAGGTTATAGTCGTTTTACCCGCGTAGTTCCCGTGGGAATACCGGGATAAAATATAGCCTAGTTTACGCCCTGATATCATTGATCTTTTCATTGGTGAAAGAATTTTTGAAATCGGTCCAGCCGCTTTGAAGATTACCCGAAACAAACAGGCAGACAATTTTTTTTTTTTTTTTAATTACTATTTTAGGCATAGGTGTCGTGCAAATAACCGCGTGAGCGTGAAAAAAGCCCATTATTTTGACATTACAAACAGACACTCCAATTTTATTTATTGGTATAGTTTAAGTAGGTGCATGCCAGGTTCTCGTAGAGACACACACACACACACACACACACACAAACACATATGGTCAACACAAATTTTAAGAGTTCAGGCAGTTACGAGAATATATCCGTTGCTATAATTACTATATCTACATACGTCCGAACAGTTTTTTTTTTTTTTTTTTTTTTTTTCCCCTCCTTCTCTCTCTCTCTCTCTCTCTCTCTCTGTTCGTCTTACAATTGAGAAAAAAAAAAAAAAAAAATATGTTGCATGTATCAGTGTTCGCACGTCGCGTTCTCGAAATACACGTCCCGCCCCCCCAGCAGTCCGCATCAGTTCGGTAGCCCCGTAAACTTTATCATCTCTCCGATTGGTCCGTTCAACAGAGAGCGCTCACAGGGTTCATAACGAACGGACGGTCGAGTCGCTTTTAAATAAGGTTCGTAACACCGCGAGCGGAAAGCTATTTAGCGATCAGTGTACGTACGCGACGGTCGTGCGCACGCTCCTCACCGTATAATATTGTATTTGTGTTTTAATATTATTAATACACATCGAGATGCCACCAAAGACGAGCGGTAAGGCTGCCAAGAAGTCCGGCAAGGCCCAAAAGAACATCTCCAAAACCGACAAGAAAAAGAAGAAGCACAAGAGGAAGGAGAGTTACGCCATTTACATCTACAAGGTGCTCAAGCAGGTGCATCCCGACACCGGTATCTCCAGCAAGGCGATGTCGATCATGAACTCGTTCGTGAACGATATCTTCGAGCGTATCGCCGCGGAAGCCTCTCGTCTCGCCCACTACAACAAGAGATCGACGATCACCTCCAGGGAGGTGCAGACTTCCGTGAGACTCCTGTTGCCCGGCGAGTTGGCGAAGCACGCTGTCAGCGAAGGCACTAAGGCTGTCACCAAATACACCAGCTCCAAGTGATGCGGCGGTCTCCTCGTCGTCGTCGTCGATCGGACGAAAACGTTGACTGTGTGTGTGTGTGGTGTTGTTGGTCACCACACACAACAACGTACGAAAAGGCCCTTTTCAGGGCCACAAATATGTTCATGTACAATATATAAAAATACGTTTTCTATCGTGTATGTAAATGATAAAAGTCACACACCTTTCTCAATACTATATTACACTACTGATCTGTCTGATAAATACATACGCGTACACACTTCTCAATATAAATAGTAGTAGTAATATCAATATAAATAGGTAACCGTGTTATAGAGAGACACACACACAGAGAGAGAGAGAGTAGTGCATTACCACTGTGTTGTAGTCTTTTGCGACGAACCGGGTGAAATTATCAATTGATTGTACTATTACTTGCATCATTATTTTTTTTTTTTTTTTCTTCCCCCTAGTCATTCCGTTAAACTAATATATAACAATATTGTTATTGCTCTATTGGGTCGAATCGAATTCATCCAAATGATGATGATGATGATGAAACTGCTCGTGCCCACTACGTACATACGTTCGTGTACGAGCGTGTAGAGCCGGTGTTGCGAGCGGCTCCCTCGAGTCGTCGAATGTTTGCTCGCCAGGTTATAAAAACGCGTCGACACCACAGCGCGCGTATCATTCTCTCTCGTGCGTTTGTCGTGTCGAGTTCGCAGTTAATCTACTAGTTAGTTAGTAGTCGTCGTCGTTGTTGTCGTGTTTGAAGAATAACAATATGGCGCGTACTAAGCAGACCGCAAGAAAGTCCACCGGCGGTAAGGCGCCGAGGAAGCAGCTCGCCACTAAGGCTGCGCGTAAGAGCGCACCGGCCACCGGTGGTGTTAAGAAGCCTCATCGTTACAGGCCCGGTACCGTAGCCCTTCGTGAGATCCGTCGCTACCAGAAGAGCACCGAGCTGCTGATCCGCAAGCTACCGTTCCAACGTTTGGTTCGTGAGATCGCACAAGATTTCAAAACCGATCTTCGTTTCCAGAGCTCCGCCGTGATGGCTCTGCAGGAGGCCAGCGAAGCGTACCTGGTCGGTCTGTTCGAAGACACCAACCTGTGCGCCATTCACGCCAAACGCGTCACCATTATGCCCAAGGATATACAGTTGGCGCGCAGGATCAGAGGTGAACGCGCTTAATAGTAAAAAAAACAATATTAGAGCGGCGTGTACATCATCGTCCAAAAAGAATAAAATCCAAAAGGCCCTTTTCAGGGCCGCATTTATTTCAATAATATAAATATTTCTATTTAACGTAGACGTAACGTAAAAGTCGGTCACGGATGACAGGCGAGCGATAACGGACAGATAAGATAATAAAAAAAAAAAAAAAAAAAATATTTGCAAAATATATTTATTTACTTACACCCAGACACACACAAAGTTCGCGCACACTATTACTACTTTATATATCACTAATAAACTCATTCTGAATAATAATTTCCATATTCAAATAGATAAATAAAAAAAAACTGGGGTGATGACGTTTACGACATCCACGCGAAACAATAGGTAGGTTGGTTAGGTTCCTTTAGACCATGCGCGCGGAAATAGGAGCCCCGCGAAGCGGGGCTCCGTCGACTTATTCTATAGAGCCTTTTAGCGTCTATGTACATTATTATTGTTATTAATCGATCGACGTGTCTAATATAATATATGTAAACTAATAATTGTTGTTGTTGTCTGTCTGTCTGTCTCTCTTTTTATGCGCTACTTATACACCTAAAGTATACAGACAGACACACACGTTCAGGAGTGTTACGCCACCGAACGGTTTGCGAGCATTCAGCTGTCTCTACACACGTCTACGTAGATCGAGCGAGCGGCGAGAGCCGCACACTCGGACGGTGTAACTATAAATATAGGGCAGAACGAGGCGGCGAAAAACCAGTCGTACGCCGTCGTTCGTCGCAGCGATACACACGCGCGTGCGCGCATAATTTTTTCACTCTCAACTTGAAATCGTTATCGCGCAGTAGTTCGCGAAAATGACCGGTCGCGGTAAGGGAGGAAAAGGTCTGGGGAAAGGAGGCGCCAAGCGTCACAGGAAAGTGCTCCGCGATAACATCCAGGGTATCACGAAGCCCGCCATCCGTCGTTTGGCTCGCAGGGGCGGCGTCAAACGTATCTCCGGTTTAATTTACGAGGAGACCCGCGGTGTACTGAAGGTGTTCCTCGAGAACGTGATCCGCGACGCAGTCACATACACCGAGCACGCCAAGAGGAAGACGGTCACCGCCATGGACGTGGTCTACGCTCTGAAGCGTCAAGGTCGCACCCTCTACGGTTTCGGCGGTTAAACGAGAATCGCCGTTCATCGGACCTCGCTCCTCCGAGCGGCGGTCGTCGTCGCACAAACACCCGATTGCTGTTCACGAAATCGTAGCGGCACATCGTGTGTGTGTACGTACAAACAACAACAACAAAAAGGCCCTTTTCAGGGCCGCATATGAATCATGTAAACTTTTACACAGTTTATATTTCTATTGTAAGATTGATATAAAGTCGGGTTGAGAGCCCTCGGCGCTCACCCACCAGTCCGGGTAAAGTGTTGTCATCATAGCCATCCGAGGCTAACAACTAAGTCACACACAAAAAGAAAAACAAAATAGTCTACTTACTTAAGGTGCGTCAAACAAACACCTGGCAGCAAAAGCACGAGATCCCTACGTCCCTCGCTCGTTCGTTCGCCTGAAATCATAATAATAATATTTACTTACTTATTTAATATAATAGGGCTATCTATTTACAGGCCTCTTCCATAGGCGTAGGTTGCCGACTGTCTCCACGTATCCGTTTACTACTTCCCCGTACGGGAAACTACTGGTGTAGATGGTGTCATTATCTTTGCTGATCCATTCTATTTTACGGCTCATGATACAAAAATCCACAGAGGCCGTAGGTTATATATAATTAATATGAGAAATAAATTATCAAGACTTTTTTTTTATGTGGGATGTACACACTACTCGACAACAATTGTACCGAATATCGGTATTAATATTGTATATATATAAAAAAAAATACCATAATAGATATTGGGCGAGTAAATAAATTAGCCGTTTGTTGCATGCATTCATTCGGTGTGCTCGACATTATTATTTCACCTAAACGACAAACACACTTATAATACCTATTAAGGTACCTTCTAATTGAGTGTAAATCGTTTGTGTTTATTTTATTACATACATACACACTCGGCACAGATCGATGATGATACTTAACAGTGGCGTAATGTAACCTCTCCTTAGGTGTGTGTCTCTGTAGACAGTATAACATTACTTAGGTATCGTGTGTATGTGATGAATGATAGGCAAAAAAAAAAAAAAATTATAGAGATATTATTGATTGATTGATTGATGGAATTTTTTTTTTTAATGTAATAAAAAAAAAAAAATCTCTACACTCTCTATTATTGTCGTTAGGTATACACACATCTAGATGTTGGTTGGTGGTGATGCAAGTATAACACAATATGTATGGAAAATAATGTGTGTGCGTGTACGTGCGATCTTCTGATATAATGACAAGAATGAGACAGAGAGAGAGGGGAAGTGATTATTGGGCAATATGTGTGTATAATATATTAACAGAGACAGATTACATTGTATATATAATAATTATTATGTTATTCATTTGTGAACAAATATGTTCCGTATACTACTACCACCGACGGCCGTCGTTAAGAGTCGTCCGTCCTTTGGGCGTTATGAGAGTTGCGTGTGTGTTTTACGGTGGTTCACTTTTAACGTTTTAATACGTTCAGAATACTTATCGATACCAACGAATTGTTGATATTTTAAAAGTACGATATCCCCGTCGTCGATTTGCAGATAGTTTATTAGAAAAGCGTCGTGTTTTATAGAGAAAAATACATTTTGAACTGAACACTACGTATGCACGGCGCACAGTCGCGAAAGTAAAATATCATATCGTCGCAGCGCGGGGTCGCACGCTATAGGTGTTTACGTTTGATTATAGTCAAGTTCATGAAGTATTTGAAATATTAATTTGCTCGCGGGTCGTTTAAAGAAAATCCTTTTGAAAATGTATTTAATTAGATACGTGTTAGTGAAAAGTGTTCGATGTTCATACGAGAAAACGTCTCGCGACAGAACGGCTCTCGTTACGGTAAAACCTCGAGGTGCCTTAGCTCGTAGCGTACACGTAGTGGCGACATCTACTAAAATTTTAGTACTTCGTAACGCGCGCGCATTCCTAAGAGTGTGTGTGTTTTATATATACTACGATAGAAGAAGAATAAGAAGAAAGTTCAGTAAATTATTATATAATGGCAGACACCGCAGTTGCAGCCGAAACCCCCGCACCGGCCACACCGGCGACCAAGAAGCAGGCGAGACAGGCCGGCGGCGGCGGAGCTAAGAAACCTAAGGCGAAGCCGACTCATCCTAAGACTTCCGAGATGGTCAACAGCGCCATCAAAGAGATGAAGGAGCGTAGCGGTTCTTCGCTTCAGGCGATCAAGAAGTACATCGCCGCCCAGTACAAGGTGGACGCTGAAAAATTGGCACCTTTCATCAGGAAGTATCTGAAGAGCGCCGTCGAATCTGGCACGTTGATACAGACCAAGGGCAAGGGTGCGTCGGGGTCTTTCAAACTGGAATCGAAGTCCTCCGCCGCGAAGAAACCGAGCGGCGGCGCCACCTCCGCCTCGGGCAAGTCCGCCGGCGGCGCGAAGAGTGGTGCCTCGGCCGCGTCGAAGGGCGGTAAGAAGGCGACCGCATCCGCCGCCGGCGCGAAAACTAAGAAGGCAGCCGCCGCCTCGGCCGCGGCCTCCGCCGGTTCCCCGTCAAAATCGAAGGCGGCCGCGGCCCCATCGGCCAGGGACAAGAAGGCCGCCGCCGCCGCCGCCGCCGCAAAGAAGAAGCCCGCAGCGAAGAAGGCAGCCGCCTCACCGGCCAAGGGTAGGGGCGGTGCCGCTCCTAAGGCCAAGAAGACCGCCAAGCCTCCCACGAAGAAGCCAAAAGCGCCCAAACCTAAGAAGGCAGCGGCGACCCCCAAGTCGAAACCCGCCGCCAAGAAAACAGCCGCAGCTAAGAAGTAAGCGAGAGACACGAAAAGAAAAGAAGACATCGCCGCCTCCAGCGAGTAGCGGTCCGCCTCGCCTCGCCGTGCCGTGCCGTGCCGTGCGGTGCGTGCGTCGGCGGGAGCGACGCGAAAGCTGTTGGGCGAAAGCTAACAAAAAGCCCTTTTCAGGGCTAACAATGTTCTCACGAATCTTATATACAAAGATATATATAACAAGGATTCATTTCTATCGTATACGTAGAGAGATTTATATGTATATGTATATATATAAAAGTCATTACATATGTACTTACTACACACACTAATAAATAAATACATCCAAGATACCTATCTATCTACCTACCAACCAACCAACCAACCAACCAACCAAACAAACATGCATACCTAACTATACAACATATCCTAATTAATTATTACTATTATGAAAATAACCGCTACCGGCTACTACTATCTATCTATCTATCTATAATACTGTACCTCTAGCAGGAACAATTAAGAATTTCGTCAAGTAAATGTGTGTCGCCTCAACTACTCACTATACTTGTAACTATAGTGGTCGGTAGCACGAACCCATAAGTCTTACTCCAGTTAACTCGATAGCGTGACGTAGCTATACTTTAAACAATGCCTAGAACACAGTAACTTGACGAAATTATTATAACTACATCCACCATACATACGCACACACACACTCACATCAACCAACACCAGAATCCACAACACCAGAACATATTTCGCTACCAAAATCAGCAATGCTTCACCACCACCTTTGCCTTAGCAGCAGAAAGCACAGAAGCACACTACTCGTGTAGTAGTAATTATTGTACACCACAGCAGTGCCTTGATATATGTATGTATCTTGTGTGTAAGAGAGAGAGAGAGAGAGAGAGAGAGAGAGAGAGAGAGAGAGAGAGAGAGAGACACAGTCACTCTTCTGATCAACATCTAATCTCTAAAGTTCTATTTAATATTAGTACATAATTGTAATAAATAATTTATTGAAATACATAGTTTGTGTATTTTATAATTAAATAAAAATAGCATTTAAAATATAATAAATGTAATTATAAAATATTATGTTTGGTGAGAGAATAAGAATACAATTCACCACCCTCTTCCTTTCCTGCGGCTAAAGAAAGAAATAATCCTTGTATATATTTTGGGTGACTTTACAAACATATAATTTGAGACATGAATTACATCTGAACTGAAAACAACAATTTGTGGATTGCGCAAAATATAGTCCTGCACAGGAATCGAACGCCGCGACACTGGCTGATGGGTTATTTTAACACTATACTTAAACCGTTAGACCGAAAGGAATATTTCTGCCAAATTTCAAGTCTGTATATGCCTTATGGTTCCAGAGATATGGTGATGAGTCAATATATCGCTCGCAAAACCCGCCTCTCCTATGTACATATATTTACTTATTGCACCGGCCCTCCCCGACTGCCCGACTTTTTTGTTTTCAATTTTGTCCGATTATTTATTTATTTATTTACATCAATCACAATAACTTACATACGACACAAGAAGCTATTGAATATTAAAAACAGGACACTGGCTCTTGATATTCCGGCTACTTACTAGCCAGAAGGTAAGGGAGAAGGCTGCTTTAAAAAAAAAAATTAGCTATGAATGCAATCCAATGATAATCATTTATTATAATACTTTAAATCTTCATCATAACTATTTAAACTGTTAAGTGACCCTGTTAGTTAGTTTGTGATGTTACTATGATTTTGTGAATATATCTAGAATTAAAAATGTGACATAGAATTTTAGGTTAGAATGATATGTTGTTAATTTGGAATACCGAAGGAGAACATGATTTTGAACATTACAAATTATATGCACATGCAATTTTTTTTTTTTTTTTTTTTTTTTTAGAAATGGCTACACCTCACAAACATAATAAGAGAAAGCAATGGGAAAAGGAGGCAATGACTGCTGCCATTGCCGCTGTTAGAGTAAGAGAATGGGATATTTAAAGGCAGCTAAACAATTCTATGTGCCCAGGTCAACACTGTTTCGATTTGTTAATGATAAAGACACTCCGATTGAAACGTTAACAAATAAAATAAAGTAATTGGTCGAAGGCCAGTTCTTGGTCAAGATATTGAAAAAATCTGCTGGTGAAGTACGTCTTAGCTATGGAGAATAAGTTTTATGGGCTGACCAGAATGGATTTGCGCCGTTTGGTATATCAACTAGCAATAAAAAAATAATATAAAAATCCTTTTAAGGGTGGCTTTGCTGGGCGATACTGGCTAAAGGGTTTTTAAAACGACAACAGGAAATTTTATCTATAAGACAGCCAACTGGAACTTTTCAAGCACGAGTAAATGGATTTACTAAAGAAAGAATGGACGAATTTTACGACAATCTTGAAATAATCCAGGCTGATATAAGTCTTTCCCTGCTGCACGTATGTATATTTAACGTTGATGAGAGTGGCCTTTCCATAGTCCAGAGTAAAATAAAAAAAAAAAAACAAAAAAATACCGAAAACTAATCGGAGCAAGTGTTAGAAAATGTAAAAAAAAAAAAAAAAAAAAAGAAGAAAAAAAGTTAATATACTTTGGAATACTATATTCCAAATTATCTGCACCCTAAGTCAAATCTCGATTTTGGTTTTTTTTTTTTTTTTTTTTTTTTTTTTAGTTTGATAGGCATTTTGATAAGGTTTCTGGCGTTTGTTATGTTTGATTATTTTTATTATTAAAGTTAAATAATTTGTCAATAATTTAATATATATATATATATATATATATATATATATATATTTTTTTTTTTTTTATAGACCCACCCTTTTCCTCTTTAAATTTATCCGCTAAAAACAAACTAGTATTCCAAATATGCTGCAGTTCCTCTAATAATAATAATAATAGTAGTAGTATCACCTTAAGAGGCTCGCGTTAGTTTTGATTGGATTATGGGTCTGATACAGAAGGCAGGCAGTGTGCAGCATTGCTGGACACGGCACGCACCGTGAGGAAGTTCCTCTCTATGTGGAGCCCTAACCACCGACAGCTTGGTCCTTGAATTCGCTGCCGGTGGGTCATTTCACTTTATAATATAAAGTGTAGTTTAAATAAAAAAAAATAAAAAATAATAATAATAATAATAATAGTAGTGTTTTAAAATAAATAAATAAATGTTCGTCGTTAGCACTGCTACGCGCGCGCATGCGTATCCATCATTTCTCGTATCCGAACAGTAAGGTCTCCATCGTACGCTCATCGCCCCACCCAACGTTTGTATAGTTCGTGAAACTTATATATAAATGCTGGTTAAAGGCTAACGCGCACATATAGTCGACCAGTGGTTGTAGCGTACGCACGTCTGCCACGCTCCCATCCATCGCGTCCGACCCGCCCTGCGCGTCGACACCCGTCCGCCTCGGCGCGATCTCGCGCGCCAGTAATTACACCGCCATTGTCTGTGTTTCGTGCGCCGACAACAAAAGACCAACGGCCATTGTAACGCCCCGCCCGCGCCCGCGCCGGCCGCCCCAAGGCGAGCCCCGAGTGCTACCTGAGAACAATAGAAGTGCCCGTACGCCTGTACACGTGTAAACAAAGAACACAAAGAAGGATCCGTTGCTACCTGCGAACAATAGAATTGAACAACAAAGAAAAGGGACCCCAGCGCATCGAACATCTGGCGTGCAGCCGGGAGCCGGGAGCCGCCGGGTCTGGTGTCTACCTGCGAACAGAAAAGAACACGTGCCCCGTGCGCCGATCGCGCGACGTTGCAGCCTGTGTATCCGTATAACACCCGTGACTCAGTAAGTACACATCCTCCCGACCTGCACGGGGTTGGGAGGGAACATAACACTCACCCCCGGGACTTCCCCCCGGGGAGTTAGGCACCGCGACGTACGCACATACGCGACGCGTTAAACAAGTAATCCTCCACCATGGCTCATCCAGCCTTTAATCTGGACTTACTCCTCGCCGACGAGGAGATATACTCACTATTGAAAAGACGATTCGGGAACATGATTCCCGACCGAACCGCGACCACTACCGTAGGGACATCGCCCGCTCCTGCCGAGCCCACTGCCGTGCCCCGCAGATTTGTCGACCCCCCCGCTTCCCCAGATCCGGAACCGGGGATGAGTCACATTATCTCCCCTGCCTCCCCGGACGCAGATACCTCCGTCGAAATGGAAACGGAGGTAACTGAGGGCGAAGATGCCGGAACGGCATCGGAGTCCGGAAACGAGAGCTCTGACTCCGAGAATACCTCGGAGGACTCAGAGTTTACTCTGGTCTGCTCCCGTAAGAGGGGGCGCAAAAACAAGGCAGTACCCAACAAGGCTGCCAAAATTGAAAGCGGCCAAGGGAACATTGCCGATGCCACCATCGCTCCCGCAGAGGAGCCTAAATCCACCACTTCAACACCCGCTGCTCCCCGCCAGGAGCAAGGTGCCCCCACCCCTCCCACGAGGGGGGCCCAAACCGCCTCGGCCTACAAGGCCCCCACTGCCAAGACCACCTCGGCGGCGACCATCCCAGCCGCCCCGAAGAAACTAACCCCACCTCCCCTATACATACGGGATAAGGAGAGGTGGTTCGCCATATCCGCGTGGTGCAACTCGCACCGCGTGGGATATAAAACAGCCAAATCAACCGCGCAAGGTATTAAGGTGGAGGTCAACACGACCGATGACCACCGCGCACTATCTAAAATGCTAGGGGAACAACGTATCCCCTATCATACCTACACAATGCCCGAGGATAAGCTCCTACGGGCTGTTATCAAAAATGTCCCCAAAGAGTTCGCCAAGGAGGAGATTTTAGAATCCCTCAAGGCGCAAAACCTCCCAGTCAAGGAGGTTCACCGTATGGTACGTGGCAGGGGTCGCGCACCACTTAATATGATAATGGTTTGCCTTGATAACACTCAAGAAGGCAAACAAGTATACCGCACAACACACGTGTGCGGTTTAACGGGTGTCTCTGTCGAGCCACCCTACAAGACAGGCATCATGGCTCAGTGCCACAAATGTCAGCTGTACGGTCATACGTCCAGCAATTGTTACGCCAACCCCAGGTGCGTCAAGTGCCTAGGCAAACACCACACCAGTGAGTGTGAAAGGCCCAAAGACCTCTCGCAATGCACGGAGCCGCCATCGTGCGTGCTATGCGGGGAAATGGGTCACCCGGCCAACTTCCGCGGCTGCCCACGGGCCCCCAAAAGGACGATTCGTCCATCGGGCCAGGCCCGCTACTACAATAAGGCCTTCGTGCCCGCCCCCCTCCCGACTCGCAACGCGTGGTCACGGCCCCTTACACAAAGTAAGGAGGCTTTCCCCGCACTTCCGCGCACTCAAGCGCCCCCCCAACCCCTTCTTACACACCCAACAAAGCCCCAACCGACACCGGTTGGGCAAATCACACCCGCCGGGGGCCCACCTAAGCCACTTATGGGCACCCCCATATCTAAACCACCAACAGCCAGGGTCACTTCTCAAGCGCTCCCTAAACCCCCACAAGGACTCGACCCGGATCTAGTCCTTGTGGCCAATTTTGCCAGCCTCATAGACTTCGCGGAAATTCGCGAGGTCGCCACTGAACTAAGAAGGAACGAGGGTAATAGCCTCGCCCTCCTTAACGTCGCGATTAAGTTCTCGCCCATGCTCGAACGCTTGGGCTCGCTAAGCTTTAAATAAATGGATAGACACACTCCAGGCAGAGTCAAACCACGACACCTTAAAATAGGCACATACAATGCAAATAGCCTCAGCCCACACAGGGACGAGCTAGGCATTTTCCTTAGGGAACACCAGCTCGACGTTCTTATGGTACAAGAAACGTTCCTCAAGCCTTTCAACAGGGACCCTAGAATTGCGAATTATAATTTAGTTCGTAATGACAGGGTCTCTTCGCAAGGAGGGGGGACTCTCATCTACTATAAGAGGTCATTGCACTGCACGCCTGTGGATCCGCCACCTCTGGCGTATATTGAAGCATCCGTATGCACACTAGCGCTCACCGGCCATCAGCCAGTTACAATAGTCTCGGCTTACCTGTCACCTGAAAGCAGGGACGGAAAACACTTAGTGGAGAGCGATCTCAAGGCTTTGCTTGACTTGGGCGGCGCCGTCATCATTGGCGGTGACCTTAACGCCAAGAATACCTCATGGAACTGCCATAGTTCTAACAAGAGGGGCAAAAGCTTAGAGGAATACGCAGAAAGATTGGGTTGTGACGTCATAGCGCCACTAGAGCCGACTCACTACCCTCACATTGTCTCCCACAGGCCAGACATATTAGATATTGTACTTCTTAAAAATATAAACTTACGTTTATGTTCAATAGAAGTACAACATGAACTAGACTCAGATCACCGCCCGGTGACTCTGGAATTTGCCCCCCGTTTACCCGGCCCCTCTGGCCACAACAACTCAACGACAAGGTTGACCACCGACTGGGCAAGGCTTAAGAAAAATCTCAAGGCCACCTCATCGGCATACCTTGACAAGATCCCCAAGGACATAAAGTCCAAGGAAGAAACCTCCCTGGCGATCGATTCACTCACGGGTCACGTGCAATCGGCATTAGACGATTGCTCGCGGCGGGCGCCGGATACGAGCGGTCGTAGATGGCAACTGCCGAGTGACGTACGCGACCTATTGAGGAGAAAGAACGCCGCCACCCGCGCGTACGACCGATACCCCACGGAGGAGAACCGCAAGCGCCTGCGTGCCCTCCAGAGGGAGGTCAAAACAGAAATAAGTGTCATGAGACAGAGCAGATGGGACGCCACATTAGAAGAGCTGAGACCTTCGCACACAGCCTTCTGGCAGATTTCCCGCTCACTCAAAAAAGACATAGTGTCCACACTCCCTCCCCTCAGTAGAGTCAATCAACCACCGGCATTCATGGACGATGAAAAGTCCGAATGTCTAGCAGACAGCCTAGAGCTTCAGTGTACGCCGAGTACATTATACGATAAAGAAGCCACTCACTACAACACAATTAATTCGGAAGTGGCAAGTCGTACCACTTTGTCGCGAACGAATATAAACAACGACATTAATACGCCTATCCCAACAGTGGGCGCCGATGAGGTCGAGTCGCTTATTCGGGGTCTACACGATAGGAAAGCCCCGGGTTCGGACGGTATTACAAACAAAGTAATAAAGTTATTCCCAGCCCATTTAGTTTTAATTCTATGTAGTATATTCAATGCAGCCCTCAAATATAACATCTTTCCTTCACAATGGAAAGAGGCCGTGGTAATCGGAATTCACAAACCCGGCAAAAAACGTACCGAACCCAAGAGCTACAGACCGATTAGCCTACTGAGAAGTGTGGGTAAACTATACGAACGTATAATACTCACTAGGCTACGCTCACACGCGGAGTTAAACAAACTCATACCCGATGCGCAATTCGGCTTTCGCGCAAAACACAACTGCGTTCAGCAAGTCCACCGATTAGTAGAATACACCAGCAGCCAGTTCACTAAGGGACGGTACACTGGTGTACTATTTCTAGATGTAGCGAAAGCCTTCGACAAAGTGTGGCACGAGGGCTTAATTTATAAATTATATTCACTCAAATTCCCTGAATATCTAATTTTAATAATACATGACTATCTGAGTCATCGCAGCTTTCGCTACAGGGTGGAAGGGACGTTGTCGACCTCCCACCCTCTCAAGGCTGGTGTCCCTCAAGGCTCGGTCCTCGCCCCATTTCTGTTTACGTTGTACACAAGCGATCTACCACAGTTCGCTAGTGTGCACACGGCGCTTTACGCCGATGACACCGCACTCTATTGTGCGGGTTACTCCCCGACAACCGTAGTAAAAACACTCCAGAAAGCGGTTACCGCCCTTGCCAATTGGTATAGGAAATGGAGAATAGAAGTCAATCCCGAGAAGAGCCAAGCGGTCATGTTCACCAGACGGACTGTCCGCATGTGCGTCCCGGACCGCATCCCTCCTCTCACCCTCTTCGGCCAACCTGTCTCCTGGAGCAGGGAGGCCAAGTACCTGGGTGTGACCCTCGACAGCCGACTTACCTTCTCTTCCCACATAAAGCGGGTCCGCGCGCGCGCCGCCTTTGTGATGGGACGCCTTCATAGTTTATTAAATGCCAAATCCAAGTTATCTTTAAAAAATAAAATTCGTTTATACACTGCCTGCATACGGCCTATTATGACGTATGCTAGTGTAGTATTCGCGCACATTAGGCCACACAGGATCCGCAGATTACAGACACTGCAGAATAGTTTTATGCGACGGGCAACGGGAGCACCGTGGTTTGTGCGTAACGTCGATCTACACATCGACCTCGAACTGCCGACCATCAGGCAGTACATGAAACGTTGCTCCCAGCGCTATTTTGACTCTGCCACGACTCACCCCAACCCTCTAGTGGCTGGGGCGGCTAACTACGTCCCCACAAAAATATCCGCGATCCGACGTCCTCGTCACCTTCTCGAAGAAGGAGACGATTCTATAACAACTGCCCAAGAAAGGGCCTACACAGCTCGCGCAGCTATAACAAATAAAACTCCGCGGTATCGGCCTCGCCGACGAGGTCGAAAACCGCGCCGCGTAATAATCAATAACCCAAACGTGGCCACGCCCACTTTGTCTACAGCGACGCCCCGAGCCGAGGTCCGTTCCCCACAGGGGGAGCCCTCGGGCGATCTTCGCTTAACGCACTTGCTGGGTTGAGAGCCTTCCGCTCGCCCATTGACCGCGCTAAGCTGTAAAGGTCACTTCGACCAACAGCTAAAAACACAACAAAAAAAAAAAAAAAAAAAAAAAAAAAAAAAAAAAAAAAGGCTAACGCGCGAAAATATTCATTCGACTGACGCTCGTCGCACCGCGCGCGCACGAGCATCGCTCTAAAGTTTGTAGAGTTTCCGTTTAATCACATATCAACATGTCCGGTCGTGGCAAAGGCGGAAAAGTAAAGGGGAAGGTGAAGTCCCGCTCCAACCGTGCCGGTCTGCAGTTCCCCGTCGGTCGTATACACAGGCTGCTGCGTAACGGCAATTATGCTGAACGCGTCGGCGCCGGTGCACCCGTATACCTTGCCGCGGTCATGGAGTACTTGGCCGCCGAGGTGCTCGAGTTGGCCGGAAACGCCGCGAGGGACAACAAGAAGACCAGGATCATTCCCCGTCATCTCCAATTGGCGATACGCAACGACGAGGAGCTGAACAAACTACTATCCGGCGTGACCATCGCTCAGGGCGGTGTGCTGCCCAACATTCAGGCTGTACTTCTGCCCAAGAAAACCGAGAAGAAGGCGTAAGGTGGCACCCCGCTCGTCGGCCAAGTCAGCACGGCGCGCACGTTGCAACCGCATGGTTGACTATAAACAAAAGGCCCTTTTCAGGGCCACAGTATGCATCGTGGTCCCTTACATACACACACAGATATGATAAGGACCGTTTCTATTATATGAACGATAAAAGTCAAAAACGTAACGTAATCTAATCGTAGACAGAGAGATATACATACATTATTTTATATATATTTTTGAAACATAATATTAACCATATTAATGAACTAGCAATCCGCCCTCGCTTCGCTTCGGTTATAGGTTATAGTCGTTTTACCCGCGTAGTTCCCGTGGGAATACCGGGATAAAATATAGCCTAGTTTACGCCCTGATATCATTGATCTTTTCATTGGTGAAAGAATTTTTGAAATCGGTCCAGCCGCTTTGAAGATTACCCGAAACAAACAGGCAGACAATTTTTTTTTTTTTTTTAATTACTATTTTAGGCATAGGTGTCGTGCAAATAACCGCGTGAGCGTGAAAAAAGCCCATTATTTTGACATTACAAACAGACACTCCAATTTTATTTATTGGTATAGTTTAAGTAGGTGCATGCCAGGTTCTCGTAGAGACACACACACACACACACACACACACACACACACACACAAACACATATGGTCAACACAAATTTTAAGAGTTCAGGCAGTTACGAGAATATATCCGTTGCTATAATTACTATATCTACATACGTCCGAACAGTTTTTTTTTTTTTTTTTTTTTTTTTCCCCTCCTTCTCTCTCTCTCTCTCTCTCTCTCTCTGTTCGTCTTACAATTGAGAAAAAAAAAAAAAAAAAATATGTTGCATGTATCAGTGTTCGCACGTCGCGTTCTCGAAATACACGTCCCGCCCCCCCAGCAGTCCGCATCAGTTCGGTAGCCCCGTAAACTTTATCATCTCTCCGATTGGTCCGTTCAACAGAGAGCGCTCACAGGGTTCATAACGAACGGACGGTCGAGTCGCTTTTAAATAAGGTTCGTAACACCGCGAGCGGAAAGCTATTTAGCGATCAGTGTACGTACGCGACGGTCGTGCGCACGCTCCTCACCGTATAATATTGTATTTGTGTTTTAATATTATTAATACACATCGAGATGCCACCAAAGACGAGCGGTAAGGCTGCCAAGAAGTCCGGCAAGGCCCAAAAGAACATCTCCAAAACCGACAAGAAAAAGAAGAAGCACAAGAGGAAGGAGAGTTACGCCATTTACATCTACAAGGTGCTCAAGCAGGTGCATCCCGACACCGGTATCTCCAGCAAGGCGATGTCGATCATGAACTCGTTCGTGAACGATATCTTCGAGCGTATCGCCGCGGAAGCCTCTCGTCTCGCCCACTACAACAAGAGATCGACGATCACCTCCAGGGAGGTGCAGACTTCCGTGAGACTCCTGTTGCCCGGCGAGTTGGCGAAGCACGCTGTCAGCGAAGGCACTAAGGCTGTCACCAAATACACCAGCTCCAAGTGATGCGGCGGTCTCCTCGTCGTCGTCGTCGATCGGACGAAAACGTTGACTGTGTGTGTGTGTGGTGTTGTTGGTCACCACACACAACAACGTACGAAAAGGCCCTTTTCAGGGCCACAAATATGTTCATGTACAATATATAAAAATACGTTTTCTATCGTGTATGTAAATGATAAAAGTCACACACCTTTCTCAATACTATATTACACTACTGATCTGTCTGATAAATACATACGCGTACACACTTCTCAATATAAATAGTAGTAGTAATATCAATATAAATAGGTAACCGTGTTATAGAGAGACACACACACAGAGAGAGAGAGAGTAGTGCATTACCACTGTGTTGTAGTCTTTTGCGACGAACCGGGTGAAATTATCAATTGATTGTACTATTACTTGCATCATTATTTTTTTTTTTTTTTTCTTCCCCCTAGTCATTCCGTTAAACTAATATATAACAATATTGTTATTGCTCTATTGGGTCGAATCGAATTCATCCAAATGATGATGATGATGATGAAACTGCTCGTGCCCACTACGTACATACGTTCGTGTACGAGCGTGTAGAGCCGGTGTTGCGAGCGGCTCCCTCGAGTCGTCGAATGTTTGCTCGCCAGGTTATAAAAACGCGTCGACACCACAGCGCGCGTATCATTCTCTCTCGTGCGTTTGTCGTGTCGAGTTCGCAGTTAATCTACTAGTTAGTTAGTAGTCGTCGTCGTTGTTGTCGTGTTTGAAGAATAACAATATGGCGCGTACTAAGCAGACCGCAAGAAAGTCCACCGGCGGTAAGGCGCCGAGGAAGCAGCTCGCCACTAAGGCTGCGCGTAAGAGCGCACCGGCCACCGGTGGTGTTAAGAAGCCTCATCGTTACAGGCCCGGTACCGTAGCCCTTCGTGAGATCCGTCGCTACCAGAAGAGCACCGAGCTGCTGATCCGCAAGCTACCGTTCCAACGTTTGGTTCGTGAGATCGCACAAGATTTCAAAACCGATCTTCGTTTCCAGAGCTCCGCCGTGATGGCTCTGCAGGAGGCCAGCGAAGCGTACCTGGTCGGTCTGTTCGAAGACACCAACCTGTGCGCCATTCACGCCAAACGCGTCACCATTATGCCCAAGGATATACAGTTGGCGCGCAGGATCAGAGGTGAACGCGCTTAATAGTAAAAAAAACAATATTAGAGCGGCGTGTACATCATCGTCCAAAAAGAATAAAATCCAAAAGGCCCTTTTCAGGGCCGCATTTATTTCAATAATATAAATATTTCTATTTAACGTAGACGTAACGTAAAAGTCGGTCACGGATGACAGGCGAGCGATAACGGACAGATAAGATAATAAAAAAAAAAAAAAAAAAAATATTTGCAAAATATATTTATTTACTTACACCCAGACACACACAAAGTTCGCGCACACTATTACTACTTTATATATCACTAATAAACTCATTCTGAATAATAATTTCCATATTCAAATAGATAAATAAAAAAAAACTGGGGTGATGACGTTTACGACATCCACGCGAAACAATAGGTAGGTTGGTTAGGTTCCTTTAGACCATGCGCGCGGAAATAGGAGCCCCGCGAAGCGGGGCTCCGTCGACTTATTCTATAGAGCCTTTTAGCGTCTATGTACATTATTATTGTTATTAATCGATCGACGTGTCTAATATAATATATGTAAACTAATAATTGTTGTTGTTGTCTGTCTGTCTGTCTCTCTTTTTATGCGCTACTTATACACCTAAAGTATACAGACAGACACACACGTTCAGGAGTGTTACGCCACCGAACGGTTTGCGAGCATTCAGCTGTCTCTACACACGTCTACGTAGATCGAGCGAGCGGCGAGAGCCGCACACTCGGACGGTGTAACTATAAATATAGGGCAGAACGAGGCGGCGAAAAACGATTCCGCGTCGGAGACCCGTAGCGCACGGACGTGCGCCTCGCTGCTCTCCATTTCGCCGCGCTCACCCCGCACCCGCCCCTTGCGGTCGTGCGTTCTCGCTTCGTCTCGCTCGCTCTCGCAGCGAACCACGCGTCGCGTCAAGCCGCCATCTTGTTCAACGTCTGTGGCCGTCCAGTGGCCCGCTCCGGGTGGCCGTGTATACGGTTGTCTGTGGCAGTTTCGCTGTTTGGACGCAGGTGTTGCCGGATCCCAACTGCACGAGTCGATTTTTTCAAGACGTCGAGTGCAGATTTCTACCGTTGGTAGATAAAAAGTCAACCCATTTTGGCCCCCTCAGGGCAGAAAACCATATTGTTTGGTCCCCGGCGGAAACCTCACGGTGTTAACGAAGCCGGGTGAGGCAAGGCCCCGATTTGCCTGCCGAGCCCCTTCAGGGCAGAGCTAACAATCGGAAGGGGTTAGAGCATCCGGCCTTGGGGGATCTCCTAGTCGGACCTAATCTACGGCTTTTCATCATTTTTCTGCGAAGGCCTAACGGCCCGAGCAGCTAGGAACCTATCGCACATTAAGATAGGCGAAGGATTACAAGCTTAGGGCACACTAGTTAAGCACACATCCTCCCGACCTGCACCCGGTTGGGAGGGACACGCACCACACACAACCCAGGGTTCACCTCACCCAGGGCGCTAGGTCTAACACTTTTCCCGCGAACGTTTTTTCCACCAGCCCACGATGGCGGAAAAAACTATTACAATTGACGCCCTTCTGGCAATCCCAGAGATTCAAGCCTATATTGCCCAACATTTTGGAGCAATAACAATCTTACCACCCCAGCCTCAACGCGCTCCTACTACCGCCCTGCCGCTTGAGCCGGAACTACCGACCATCAGCACGGCGATGGAAACGGAATCACCTCCGTCCTCCTCAGCCTCATCGTCCTCCTCCTCCGAGTCGGAAGATTCGCCCAATGAGGGCTCATTTACAGTAGTTCGCTCCCGCAAGCGGAGCAAAAAGGTAAAGGTCAACAAAGAGGCTCCCTCTAAGGCCCCAAAAATTAAGCCGACTGACTCGGCAAAAACACCCGCTGCAGCCCCGTCTGCAACGACTGCCACGGCCGCCTCGGTCCCCCCAGTCGTCTCGCAGGCCACCCCTACCTCTGTCCCATCTTCCACGGACAGCAACACCGTCGCTCCACAGACGGTCAAAAAACCACTGGCTCCGCCGCCCCTATACATTAGGGATAAAGAGAAGTGGCTAGCCATCTCCGCGTGGCTAAACACCAACAGGATTTCGTACAAATCTGCGAAATCCACCCCCCAAGGCATACGAGTGGACCTTCACTCATCAGCCGACCACCGCACCGTGTCAAGCATGCTAGGGAATCAACAGATTCCCTACCATACATACACCCTCCCCGAAGCCAAACTTCTGCGTGCAGTTATACGCAATGTCCCGAGAGAAATCGACACTAAAGAGATCTTAGATTCTCTCAAAACCCAGGATCTGCCGGTTGTAGAAGTACACCGGATGATCCGGGGAAAGGGTCGTTACCCTCTTAACATGATACTCGTCTGCCTTACGAATAACGCAGAGGGTAAAGAAATATACAAAATTAAGACCATCTGTGGCCTCTCTGGGGTCTCGGTAGAGCCCCCACACAAAAATGGCAATCTGGCACAATGTCACAAGTGCCAAATGTATGGACACTCGTCCAAGAACTGTTTCGCCCGTCCTAGGTGCGTCAAGTGCCTAGGTGACCATCACACCGCCCAGTGTGAAAGGCCAAAGGACATCTCCCTCTGCAAAGAGCCACCTGCGTGTGTTCTCTGTGGAGAATACGGACACCCGGCCAACTACCGCGGCTGCCCAAGAGCGCCGAGGAGGCTAGTCCGCCAACCCAACACAAACGGTAAGGCCTTGTACTATAACAAGACCTTCGTCCCAGCCCCCTTACCAACCCACAATGCGTGGGCTCGCCCCCTGCTAACCAGCAAGGAGGCTTTCCCAACCTTGCCCAACAGGCAGCCCGCTGCCCCACCCGCATCATCTCAGCCCAAACCACCAATGATAGGGGCAAACCAGCCCACCGGTGGTAATCCCAAGCCCCCTCAGGGCGCCCCCCTTCCCATCGTCGTCGCTAAAAGCGCGCCCCCAAAAGCCCCCCAAGGACTAGATCCAGATCTAGCCCTGGTGGCCAACTTCGCGGCTCAAATCAATTTCGCGGAAATCCGCGAAATTGCAGCCGATCTTAGAAGGAACGAGGGAAACAACCTCGCCCTCCTTAATATAGCGATCAAATTCGCCCCCACGTTAGAGCGTCTAGGCTCACTAAAATTCAACTAAAATGGATAGGTACACTCCCGGCAGAGTTAAACCCAGACACCTCAAAATAGGGACATTCAACGCTAATAGCCTTACCCAACAGAGGGATGAAGTAGGCACATTCCTTCGGGAACACCAGCTCGACATCTTGTTAGTACAAGAAACGTTCTTAAAACCATTCAACAGGGACCCTAGAATCGCGAACTATAATATAGTTCGCAATGATAGGACAACCTCACCAATGGGCGGAACGCTTATCTACTACAAAAGGTCGCTGCATTGCACACCTGTGGATCCGCCCCCTCTGATGTACATTGAAGCTTCAATTTGCAGGCTAGCCCTCTCAGGCCATCAGCCTATCACCCTTGTATCCGCATATCTCTCTCCCAATAGAGAGCATTCGAAACAGTTGGTTGAAAAAGATCTAAAAGCCTTGCTAGAATTGGGAGGCGCCGTCATCATTGGCGGTGACCTTAACGCCAAGAACACCTCTTGGAGCTGTCAAAGTTCCAATAAGAGGGGCAAGACTTTAGAGCTATTCGCTGACAGACTGGGATTTGATGTCATAGCGCCCATAGAGCCGACACACTTCCCCTTTAACGTTTCGCACAGGCCGGACATACTCGATATCTTTCTTCTCAAAAACATAAACCTTCGTTTATGTTCAATAGAAGTTCAACACGAGTTAGACTCAGATCACCGCCCGGTGACTCTGGAATTAGCCTCCCGCACCCCCGGCCCCTCAGGCCACAACAACGAAAGGACCAAGATAGCGACTGACTGGGCACGGCTAGAGAAAAATCTCAAGTCAACCTCGTCGGTCCACCTTGATCAAATTCCCAAAGACATTACGTCTAAGGAAGATACCTCTCAGGCGATCGACTCGCTCACAAGTCACGTGCAGTCGATAATGGACGACTGCTCGCGGCCGGTACCAGATACGAGCGATCGTAAATGGCGCCTGCCAGACGACGTCCGTGACTTGTTGAGACGGAAAAACGCCGCGACACGCGCTTATGACCGCTACCCTACGGAGGACAACCGTACCCGCCTACGGTCACTCCAGAGGGAGGTTAAACAAGCAATTAAAAAATTGAGACAGAGCAAATGGGACGCCATGATCGAGGAGCTAGAACCCTCTCACACAGCCTTTTGGCAGCTTTCCCGCTCACTCAAAAAAGACATCGTGTCCACCCTCCCTCCTCTCACCAGACCCAACCAGCCTCCGGCATTCATGGACGATGAAAAGTCAGAATGCCTGGCCGACTGCTTGGAGCTTCAGTGTACGCCGAGTACGCTACACCCCGACGCCGCGAATCACCGCTTCATCGCCGACGAAGTGGAACGTCGTAACACTCTCTCGCGCTCGTTAGGAAACGACAGCCCCGATCAGCCAATCCCAGCAGTGACCACCGATGAGGTCGAATCGTTAGTCAGGGGTCTCAAAACCAGGAAAGCCCCAGGTTCGGACGGAATCTCAAATAAAGTCATTAAATTATTCCCCGCCCACTTGATAATTCTGTTGTGCTGCATCTTCAATGCAGCACTAAATAATAACATCTTTCCCGCGCAATGGAAAGAGGCCGTGGTAATAGGAATCCACAAACCCGGCAAGCGCCGTACCGAACCTAGTAGTTACCGCCCGATTAGTCTACTAAGAGGTCTAGGTAAGATCTACGAACGAATAGTTCTCAGTAGACTACGTACATTCGCCGAGGCTAACAACCTCGTTCCCGACGCACAGTTTGGCTTCCGAGCTAAACACAGCTGCGTACAACAAGTTCACCGTTTGGTAGAATACACAAGCAGTCAGTTCATCATGAACAGATATACGGGTGTATTATTCCTAGACGTAGCGAAAGCATTCGACAAGGTTTGGCATGAAGGCCTAATCTACAAACTCTATCTCCTCAAGATCCCTCACTACCTAATTCACATTATACATGACTACTTAAGTCATCGCAGCTTTCGCTACAGGGTGGAAGGGACGTTGTCGACCTCCCACCCTATCAAGGCCGGCGTCCCTCAGGGGTCGGTCCTCTCCCCATTTCTCTTCACGCTATACACTAGCGATATGCCCAAATTCAACCGGGTACATAAAGCGCTTTACGCTGATGACACCGCACTCTTTTGTGCTGGTAGATCCCCGACAACAGTAGCCAAGACTCTCCAAACAGCGGTTACCGCCCTAGCCAATTGGTTTAGGAAATGGAGATTAGAAATCAACCCCGAGAAGAGTCAGGCGGTCATGTTCACTAGACGAACTGCCCGTTCCTACTCTATCGATAGCATTCCCCCCCTTAAAATTTTCAACAAGCCGGTCACTTGGACCAGGCAGGCCAAATACTTGGGTGTGACCCTTGACGATCGACTCAGCTTCGCCCCTCACATAAAGAAAGTCCGCGCACGGGCAGCTTTTGTGATGGGCCGTCTCCACTGTCTACTCAACTCTAGGTCGCGTATGCCCTTGAGTAGCAAAGTCCGACTCTACACCACCTGCATACGGCCTATCATGACCTATGCCAGCGTGGTGTTCGCGCATGTTAAGCCACACAGGATCCACAGGCTACAGACACTACAAAATCGTTTCATGCGCCGAGCTACGGGAGCACCGTGGTTCATACGAAACGTCGATCTCCACATCGACCTCGAACTGCCGACCATCAAGCAGTTTATGAAACGGTGCTCTCAGAGCTACTTTGACTCTGCCATGACACACCCCAACCAACTAGTGGTTGGGGCGGCTTCCTATAGACCCTCCAAAATCTCCTCTATCCGACGTCCTCGTCACGTCCTCGACGAAGAGGACGACATTATCACACTCGCTCAACAAAGAGCCTACACGGCCCGCGAGGCCTTAACAAATAAATATCCGCGGTTCCGCCCTCGCCGTCGAGGTGCGAAACCGTGCCGCGCAAAAGTCACTATTAAAAACGTGGGCACGCCCACTTTGCCTCCAGCGACGCCCCAAGCCGAGGTCCGTTCCCCACAGGGGGAGCCCTTGGGCGATGTCGCTTAGCATACTTTTCTCCGGGTTGAGAGCCCTCAGCGCTCACCCATAGTCCGCGTCAAGCTGTCAAGGCCATCTGCGGCCAACAGCTGTACACACACAAAAAAAAAAAAAAAAAAAAAAAAAAAAAAAAAAAAAAAAAAAAAAAAAAAAAAAAAAAAAAAAAAAAAAAAAAAAAGGCGGCGAAAAACCAGTCGTACGCCGTCGTTCGTCGCAGCGATACACACGCGCGTGCGCGCATAATTTTTTCACTCTCAACTTGAAATCGTTATCGCGCAGTAGTTCGCGAAAATGACCGGTCGCGGTAAGGGAGGAAAAGGTCTGGGGAAAGGAGGCGCCAAGCGTCACAGGAAAGTGCTCCGCGATAACATCCAGGGTATCACGAAGCCCGCCATCCGTCGTTTGGCTCGCAGGGGCGGCGTCAAACGTATCTCCGGTTTAATTTACGAGGAGACCCGCGGTGTACTGAAGGTGTTCCTCGAGAACGTGATCCGCGACGCAGTCACATACACCGAGCACGCCAAGAGGAAGACGGTCACCGCCATGGACGTGGTCTACGCTCTGAAGCGTCAAGGTCGCACCCTCTACGGTTTCGGCGGTTAAACGAGAATCGCCGTTCATCGGACCTCGCTCCTCCGAGCGGCGGTCGTCGTCGCACAAACACCCGATTGCTGTTCACGAAATCGTAGCGGCACATCGTGTGTGTGTACGTACAAACAACAACAACAAAAAGGCCCTTTTCAGGGCCGCATATGAATCATGTAAACTTTTACACAGTTTATATTTCTATTGTAAGATTGATATAAAGTCGGGTTGAGAGCCCTCGGCGCTCACCCACCAGTCCGGGTAAAGTGTTGTCATCATAGCCATCCGAGGCTAACAACTAAGTCACACACAAAAAGAAAAACAAAATAGTCTACTTACTTAAGGTGCGTCAAACAAACACCTGGCAGCAAAAGCACGAGATCCCTACGTCCCTCGCTCGTTCGTTCGCCTGAAATCATAATAATAATATTTACTTACTTATTTAATATAATAGGGCTATCTATTTACAGGCCTCTTCCATAGGCGTAGGTTGCCGACTGTCTCCACGTATCCGTTTACTACTTCCCCGTACGGGAAACTACTGGTGTAGATGGTGTCATTATCTTTGCTGATCCATTCTATTTTACGGCTCATGATACAAAAATCCACAGAGGCCGTAGGTTATATATAATTAATATGAGAAATAAATTATCAAGACTTTTTTTTTATGTGGGATGTACACACTACTCGACAACAATTGTACCGAATATCGGTATTAATATTGTATATATATAAAAAAAAATACCATAATAGATATTGGGCGAGTAAATAAATTAGCCGTTTGTTGCATGCATTCATTCGGTGTGCTCGACATTATTATTTCACCTAAACGACAAACACACTTATAATACCTATTAAGGTACCTTCTAATTGAGTGTAAATCGTTTGTGTTTATTTTATTACATACATACACACTCGGCACAGATCGATGATGATACTTAACAGTGGCGTAATGTAACCTCTCCTTAGGTGTGTGTCTCTGTAGACAGTATAACATTACTTAGGTATCGTGTGTATGTGATGAATGATAGGCAAAAAAAAAAAAAAATTATAGAGATATTATTGATTGATTGATTGATGGAATTTTTTTTTTTAATGTAATAAAAAAAAAAAAATCTCTACACTCTCTATTATTGTCGTTAGGTATACACACATCTAGATGTTGGTTGGTGGTGATGCAAGTATAACACAATATGTATGGAAAATAATGTGTGTGCGTGTACGTGCGATCTTCTGATATAATGACAAGAATGAGACAGAGAGAGAGGGGAAGTGATTATTGGGCAATATGTGTGTATAATATATTAACAGAGACAGATTACATTGTATATATAATAATTATTATGTTATTCATTTGTGAACAAATATGTTCCGTATACTACTACCACCGACGGCCGTCGTTAAGAGTCGTCCGTCCTTTGGGCGTTATGAGAGTTGCGTGTGTGTTTTACGGTGGTTCACTTTTAACGTTTTAATACGTTCAGAATACTTATCGATACCAACGAATTGTTGATATTTTAAAAGTACGATATCCCCGTCGTCGATTTGCAGATAGTTTATTAGAAAAGCGTCGTGTTTTATAGAGAAAAATACATTTTGAACTGAACACTACGTATGCACGGCGCACAGTCGCGAAAGTAAAATATCATATCGTCGCAGCGCGGGGTCGCACGCTATAGGTGTTTACGTTTGATTATAGTCAAGTTCATGAAGTATTTGAAATATTAATTTGCTCGCGGGTCGTTTAAAGAAAATCCTTTTGAAAATGTATTTAATTAGATACGTGTTAGTGAAAAGTGTTCGATGTTCATACGAGAAAACGTCTCGCGACAGAACGGCTCTCGTTACGGTAAAACCTCGAGGTGCCTTAGCTCGTAGCGTACACGTAGTGGCGACATCTACTAAAATTTTAGTACTTCGTAACGCGCGCGCATTCCTAAGAGTGTGTGTGTTTTATATATACTACGATAGAAGAAGAATAAGAAGAAAGTTCAGTAAATTATTATATAATGGCAGACACCGCAGTTGCAGCCGAAACCCCCGCACCGGCCACACCGGCGACCAAGAAGCAGGCGAGACAGGCCGGCGGCGGCGGAGCTAAGAAACCTAAGGCGAAGCCGACTCATCCTAAGACTTCCGAGATGGTCAACAGCGCCATCAAAGAGATGAAGGAGCGTAGCGGTTCTTCGCTTCAGGCGATCAAGAAGTACATCGCCGCCCAGTACAAGGTGGACGCTGAAAAATTGGCACCTTTCATCAGGAAGTATCTGAAGAGCGCCGTCGAATCTGGCACGTTGATACAGACCAAGGGCAAGGGTGCGTCGGGGTCTTTCAAACTGGAATCGAAGTCCTCCGCCGCGAAGAAACCGAGCGGCGGCGCCACCTCCGCCTCGGGCAAGTCCGCCGGCGGCGCGAAGAGTGGTGCCTCGGCCGCGTCGAAGGGCGGTAAGAAGGCGACCGCATCCGCCGCCGGCGCGAAAACTAAGAAGGCAGCCGCCGCCTCGGCCGCGGCCTCCGCCGGTTCCCCGTCAAAATCGAAGGCGGCCGCGGCCCCATCGGCCAGGGACAAGAAGGCCGCCGCCGCCGCCGCCGCCGCAAAGAAGAAGCCCGCAGCGAAGAAGGCAGCCGCCTCACCGGCCAAGGGTAGGGGCGGTGCCGCTCCTAAGGCCAAGAAGACCGCCAAGCCTCCCACGAAGAAGCCAAAAGCGCCCAAACCTAAGAAGGCAGCGGCGACCCCCAAGTCGAAACCCGCCGCCAAGAAAACAGCCGCAGCTAAGAAGTAAGCGAGAGACACGAAAAGAAAAGAAGACATCGCCGCCTCCAGCGAGTAGCGGTCCGCCTCGCCTCGCCGTGCCGTGCCGTGCCGTGCGGTGCGTGCGTCGGCGGGAGCGACGCGAAAGCTGTTGGGCGAAAGCTAACAAAAAGCCCTTTTCAGGGCTAACAATGTTCTCACGAATCTTATATACAAAGATATATATAACAAGGATTCATTTCTATCGTATACGTAGAGAGATTTATATGTATATGTATATATATAAAAGTCATTACATATGTACTTACTACACACACTAATAAATAAATACATCCAAGATACCTATCTATCTACCTACCAACCAACCAACCAACCAACCAACCAAACAAACATGCATACCTAACTATACAACATATCCTAATTAATTATTACTATTATGAAAATAACCGCTACCGGCTACTACTATCTATCTATCTATCTATAATACTGTACCTCTAGCAGGAACAATTAAGAATTTCGTCAAGTAAATGTGTGTCGCCTCAACTACTCACTATACTTGTAACTATAGTGGTCGGTAGCACGAACCCATAAGTCTTACTCCAGTTAACTCGATAGCGTGACGTAGCTATACTTTAAACAATGCCTAGAACACAGTAACTTGACGAAATTATTATAACTACATCCACCATACATACGCACACACACACTCACATCAACCAACACCAGAATCCACAACACCAGAACATATTTCGCTACCAAAATCAGCAATGCTTCACCACCACCTTTGCCTTAGCAGCAGAAAGCACAGAAGCACACTACTCGTGTAGTAGTAATTATTGTACACCACAGCAGTGCCTTGATATATGTATGTATCTTGTGTGTAAGAGAGAGAGAGAGAGAGAGAGAGAGAGAGAGAGAGAGAGAGAGAGAGAGAGAGACACAGTCACTCTTCTGATCAACATCTAATCTCTAAAGTTCTATTTAATATTAGTACATAATTGTAATAAATAATTTATTGAAATACATAGTTTGTGTATTTTATAATTAAATAAAAATAGCATTTAAAATATAATAAATGTAATTATAAAATATTATGTTTGGTGAGAGAATAAGAATACAATTCACCACCCTCTTCCTTTCCTGCGGCTAAAGAAAGAAATAATCCTTGTATATATTTTGGGTGACTTTACAAACATATAATTTGAGACATGAATTACATCTGAACTGAAAACAACAATTTGTGGATTGCGCAAAATATAGTCCTGCACAGGAATCGAACGCCGCGACACTGGCTGATGGGTTATTTTAACACTATACTTAAACCGTTAGACCGAAAGGAATATTTCTGCCAAATTTCAAGTCTGTATATGCCTTATGGTTCCAGAGATATGGTGATGAGTCAATATATCGCTCGCAAAACCCGCCTCTCCTATGTACATATATTTACTTATTGCACCGGCCCTCCCCGACTGCCCGACTTTTTTGTTTTCAATTTTGTCCGATTATTTATTTATTTATTTACATCAATCACAATAACTTACATACGACACAAGAAGCTATTGAATATTAAAAACAGGACACTGGCTCTTGATATTCCGGCTACTTACTAGCCAGAAGGTAAGGGAGAAGGCTGCTTTAAAAAAAAAAATTAGCTATGAATGCAATCCAATGATAATCATTTATTATAATACTTTAAATCTTCATCATAACTATTTAAACTGTTAAGTGACCCTGTTAGTTAGTTTGTGATGTTACTATGATTTTGTGAATATATCTAGAATTAAAAATGTGACATAGAATTTTAGGTTAGAATGATATGTTGTTAATTTGGAATACCGAAGGAGAACATGATTTTGAACATTACAAATTATATGCACATGCAATTTTTTTTTTTTTTTTTTTTTTTTTAGAAATGGCTACACCTCACAAACATAATAAGAGAAAGCAATGGGAAAAGGAGGCAATGACTGCTGCCATTGCCGCTGTTAGAGTAAGAGAATGGGATATTTAAAGGCAGCTAAACAATTCTATGTGCCCAGGTCAACACTGTTTCGATTTGTTAATGATAAAGACACTCCGATTGAAACGTTAACAAATAAAATAAAGTAATTGGTCGAAGGCCAGTTCTTGGTCAAGATATTGAAAAAATCTGCTGGTGAAGTACGTCTTAGCTATGGAGAATAAGTTTTATGGGCTGACCAGAATGGATTTGCGCCGTTTGGTATATCAACTAGCAATAAAAAAATAATATAAAAATCCTTTTAAGGGTGGCTTTGCTGGGCGATACTGGCTAAAGGGTTTTTAAAACGACAACAGGAAATTTTATCTATAAGACAGCCAACTGGAACTTTTCAAGCACGAGTAAATGGATTTACTAAAGAAAGAATGGACGAATTTTACGACAATCTTGAAATAATCCAGGCTGATATAAGTCTTTCCCTGCTGCACGTATGTATATTTAACGTTGATGAGAGTGGCCTTTCCATAGTCCAGAGTAAAATAAAAAAAAAAAAACAAAAAAATACCGAAAACTAATCGGAGCAAGTGTTAGAAAATGTAAAAAAAAAAAAAAAAAAAAAGAAGAAAAAAAGTTAATATACTTTGGAATACTATATTCCAAATTATCTGCACCCTAAGTCAAATCTCGATTTTGGTTTTTTTTTTTTTTTTTTTTTTTTTTTTAGTTTGATAGGCATTTTGATAAGGTTTCTGGCGTTTGTTATGTTTGATTATTTTTATTATTAAAGTTAAATAATTTGTCAATAATTTAATATATATATATATATATATATATATATATATATATTTTTTTTTTTTTTATAGACCCACCCTTTTCCTCTTTAAATTTATCCGCTAAAAACAAACTAGTATTCCAAATATGCTGCAGTTCCTCTAATAATAATAATAATAGTAGTAGTATCACCTTAAGAGGCTCGCGTTAGTTTTGATTGGATTATGGGTCTGATACAGAAGGCAGGCAGTGTGCAGCATTGCTGGACACGGCACGCACCGTGAGGAAGTTCCTCTCTATGTGGAGCCCTAACCACCGACAGCTTGGTCCTTGAATTCGCTGCCGGTGGGTCATTTCACTTTATAATATAAAGTGTAGTTTAAATAAAAAAAAATAAAAAATAATAATAATAATAATAATAGTAGTGTTTTAAAATAAATAAATAAATGTTCGTCGTTAGCACTGCTACGCGCGCGCATGCGTATCCATCATTTCTCGTATCCGAACAGTAAGGTCTCCATCGTACGCTCATCGCCCCACCCAACGTTTGTATAGTTCGTGAAACTTATATATAAATGCTGGTTAAAGGCTAACGCGCGAAAATATTCATTCGACTGACGCTCGTCGCACCGCGCGCGCACGAGCATCGCTCTAAAGTTTGTAGAGTTTCCGTTTAATCACATATCAACATGTCCGGTCGTGGCAAAGGCGGAAAAGTAAAGGGGAAGGTGAAGTCCCGCTCCAACCGTGCCGGTCTGCAGTTCCCCGTCGGTCGTATACACAGGCTGCTGCGTAACGGCAATTATGCTGAACGCGTCGGCGCCGGTGCACCCGTATACCTTGCCGCGGTCATGGAGTACTTGGCCGCCGAGGTGCTCGAGTTGGCCGGAAACGCCGCGAGGGACAACAAGAAGACCAGGATCATTCCCCGTCATCTCCAATTGGCGATACGCAACGACGAGGAGCTGAACAAACTACTATCCGGCGTGACCATCGCTCAGGGCGGTGTGCTGCCCAACATTCAGGCTGTACTTCTGCCCAAGAAAACCGAGAAGAAGGCGTAAGGTGGCACCCCGCTCGTCGGCCAAGTCAGCACGGCGCGCACGTTGCAACCGCATGGTTGACTATAAACAAAAGGCCCTTTTCAGGGCCACAGTATGCATCGTGGTCCCTTACATACACACACAGATATGATAAGGACCGTTTCTATTATATGAACGATAAAAGTCAAAAACGTAACGTAATCTAATCGTAGACAGAGAGATATACATACATTATTTTATATATATTTTTGAAACATAATATTAACCATATTAATGAACTAGCAATCCGCCCTCGCTTCGCTTCGGTTATAGGTTATAGTCGTTTTACCCGCGTAGTTCCCGTGGGAATACCGGGATAAAATATAGCCTAGTTTACGCCCTGATATCATTGATCTTTTCATTGGTGAAAGAATTTTTGAAATCGGTCCAGCCGCTTTGAAGATTACCCGAAACAAACAGGCAGACAATTTTTTTTTTTTTTTTAATTACTATTTTAGGCATAGGTGTCGTGCAAATAACCGCGTGAGCGTGAAAAAAGCCCATTATTTTGACATTACAAACAGACACTCCAATTTTATTTATTGGTATAGTTTAAGTAGGTGCATGCCAGGTTCTCGTAGAGACACACACACACACACACACACACACAAACACATATGGTCAACACAAATTTTAAGAGTTCAGGCAGTTACGAGAATATATCCGTTGCTATAATTACTATATCTACATACGTCCGAACAGTTTTTTTTTTTTTTTTTTTTTTTTTCCCCTCCTTCTCTCTCTCTCTCTCTCTCTCTCTCTGTTCGTCTTACAATTGAGAAAAAAAAAAAAAAAAAATATGTTGCATGTATCAGTGTTCGCACGTCGCGTTCTCGAAATACACGTCCCGCCCCCCCAGCAGTCCGCATCAGTTCGGTAGCCCCGTAAACTTTATCATCTCTCCGATTGGTCCGTTCAACAGAGAGCGCTCACAGGGTTCATAACGAACGGACGGTCGAGTCGCTTTTAAATAAGGTTCGTAACACCGCGAGCGGAAAGCTATTTAGCGATCAGTGTACGTACGCGACGGTCGTGCGCACGCTCCTCACCGTATAATATTGTATTTGTGTTTTAATATTATTAATACACATCGAGATGCCACCAAAGACGAGCGGTAAGGCTGCCAAGAAGTCCGGCAAGGCCCAAAAGAACATCTCCAAAACCGACAAGAAAAAGAAGAAGCACAAGAGGAAGGAGAGTTACGCCATTTACATCTACAAGGTGCTCAAGCAGGTGCATCCCGACACCGGTATCTCCAGCAAGGCGATGTCGATCATGAACTCGTTCGTGAACGATATCTTCGAGCGTATCGCCGCGGAAGCCTCTCGTCTCGCCCACTACAACAAGAGATCGACGATCACCTCCAGGGAGGTGCAGACTTCCGTGAGACTCCTGTTGCCCGGCGAGTTGGCGAAGCACGCTGTCAGCGAAGGCACTAAGGCTGTCACCAAATACACCAGCTCCAAGTGATGCGGCGGTCTCCTCGTCGTCGTCGTCGATCGGACGAAAACGTTGACTGTGTGTGTGTGTGGTGTTGTTGGTCACCACACACAACAACGTACGAAAAGGCCCTTTTCAGGGCCACAAATATGTTCATGTACAATATATAAAAATACGTTTTCTATCGTGTATGTAAATGATAAAAGTCACACACCTTTCTCAATACTATATTACACTACTGATCTGTCTGATAAATACATACGCGTACACACTTCTCAATATAAATAGTAGTAGTAATATCAATATAAATAGGTAACCGTGTTATAGAGAGACACACACACAGAGAGAGAGAGAGTAGTGCATTACCACTGTGTTGTAGTCTTTTGCGACGAACCGGGTGAAATTATCAATTGATTGTACTATTACTTGCATCATTATTTTTTTTTTTTTTTTCTTCCCCCTAGTCATTCCGTTAAACTAATATATAACAATATTGTTATTGCTCTATTGGGTCGAATCGAATTCATCCAAATGATGATGATGATGATGAAACTGCTCGTGCCCACTACGTACATACGTTCGTGTACGAGCGTGTAGAGCCGGTGTTGCGAGCGGCTCCCTCGAGTCGTCGAATGTTTGCTCGCCAGGTTATAAAAACGCGTCGACACCACAGCGCGCGTATCATTCTCTCTCGTGCGTTTGTCGTGTCGAGTTCGCAGTTAATCTACTAGTTAGTTAGTAGTCGTCGTCGTTGTTGTCGTGTTTGAAGAATAACAATATGGCGCGTACTAAGCAGACCGCAAGAAAGTCCACCGGCGGTAAGGCGCCGAGGAAGCAGCTCGCCACTAAGGCTGCGCGTAAGAGCGCACCGGCCACCGGTGGTGTTAAGAAGCCTCATCGTTACAGGCCCGGTACCGTAGCCCTTCGTGAGATCCGTCGCTACCAGAAGAGCACCGAGCTGCTGATCCGCAAGCTACCGTTCCAACGTTTGGTTCGTGAGATCGCACAAGATTTCAAAACCGATCTTCGTTTCCAGAGCTCCGCCGTGATGGCTCTGCAGGAGGCCAGCGAAGCGTACCTGGTCGGTCTGTTCGAAGACACCAACCTGTGCGCCATTCACGCCAAACGCGTCACCATTATGCCCAAGGATATACAGTTGGCGCGCAGGATCAGAGGTGAACGCGCTTAATAGTAAAAAAAACAATATTAGAGCGGCGTGTACATCATCGTCCAAAAAGAATAAAATCCAAAAGGCCCTTTTCAGGGCCGCATTTATTTCAATAATATAAATATTTCTATTTAACGTAGACGTAACGTAAAAGTCGGTCACGGATGACAGGCGAGCGATAACGGACAGATAAGATAATAAAAAAAAAAAAAAAAAAAATATTTGCAAAATATATTTATTTACTTACACCCAGACACACACAAAGTTCGCGCACACTATTACTACTTTATATATCACTAATAAACTCATTCTGAATAATAATTTCCATATTCAAATAGATAAATAAAAAAAAACTGGGGTGATGACGTTTACGACATCCACGCGAAACAATAGGTAGGTTGGTTAGGTTCCTTTAGACCATGCGCGCGGAAATAGGAGCCCCGCGAAGCGGGGCTCCGTCGACTTATTCTATAGAGCCTTTTAGCGTCTATGTACATTATTATTGTTATTAATCGATCGACGTGTCTAATATAATATATGTAAACTAATAATTGTTGTTGTTGTCTGTCTGTCTGTCTCTCTTTTTATGCGCTACTTATACACCTAAAGTATACAGACAGACACACACGTTCAGGAGTGTTACGCCACCGAACGGTTTGCGAGCATTCAGCTGTCTCTACACACGTCTACGTAGATCGAGCGAGCGGCGAGAGCCGCACACTCGGACGGTGTAACTATAAATATAGGGCAGAACGAGGCGGCGAAAAACCAGTCGTACGCCGTCGTTCGTCGCAGCGATACACACGCGCGTGCGCGCATAATTTTTTCACTCTCAACTTGAAATCGTTATCGCGCAGTAGTTCGCGAAAATGACCGGTCGCGGTAAGGGAGGAAAAGGTCTGGGGAAAGGAGGCGCCAAGCGTCACAGGAAAGTGCTCCGCGATAACATCCAGGGTATCACGAAGCCCGCCATCCGTCGTTTGGCTCGCAGGGGCGGCGTCAAACGTATCTCCGGTTTAATTTACGAGGAGACCCGCGGTGTACTGAAGGTGTTCCTCGAGAACGTGATCCGCGACGCAGTCACATACACCGAGCACGCCAAGAGGAAGACGGTCACCGCCATGGACGTGGTCTACGCTCTGAAGCGTCAAGGTCGCACCCTCTACGGTTTCGGCGGTTAAACGAGAATCGCCGTTCATCGGACCTCGCTCCTCCGAGCGGCGGTCGTCGTCGCACAAACACCCGATTGCTGTTCACGAAATCGTAGCGGCACATCGTGTGTGTGTACGTACAAACAACAACAACAAAAAGGCCCTTTTCAGGGCCGCATATGAATCATGTAAACTTTTACACAGTTTATATTTCTATTGTAAGATTGATATAAAGTCGGGTTGAGAGCCCTCGGCGCTCACCCACCAGTCCGGGTAAAGTGTTGTCATCATAGCCATCCGAGGCTAACAACTAAGTCACACACAAAAAGAAAAACAAAATAGTCTACTTACTTAAGGTGCGTCAAACAAACACCTGGCAGCAAAAGCACGAGATCCCTACGTCCCTCGCTCGTTCGTTCGCCTGAAATCATAATAATAATATTTACTTACTTATTTAATATAATAGGGCTATCTATTTACAGGCCTCTTCCATAGGCGTAGGTTGCCGACTGTCTCCACGTATCCGTTTACTACTTCCCCGTACGGGAAACTACTGGTGTAGATGGTGTCATTATCTTTGCTGATCCATTCTATTTTACGGCTCATGATACAAAAATCCACAGAGGCCGTAGGTTATATATAATTAATATGAGAAATAAATTATCAAGACTTTTTTTTTATGTGGGATGTACACACTACTCGACAACAATTGTACCGAATATCGGTATTAATATTGTATATATATAAAAAAAAATACCATAATAGATATTGGGCGAGTAAATAAATTAGCCGTTTGTTGCATGCATTCATTCGGTGTGCTCGACATTATTATTTCACCTAAACGACAAACACACTTATAATACCTATTAAGGTACCTTCTAATTGAGTGTAAATCGTTTGTGTTTATTTTATTACATACATACACACTCGGCACAGATCGATGATGATACTTAACAGTGGCGTAATGTAACCTCTCCTTAGGTGTGTGTCTCTGTAGACAGTATAACATTACTTAGGTATCGTGTGTATGTGATGAATGATAGGCAAAAAAAAAAAAAAATTATAGAGATATTATTGATTGATTGATTGATGGAATTTTTTTTTTTAATGTAATAAAAAAAAAAAAATCTCTACACTCTCTATTATTGTCGTTAGGTATACACACATCTAGATGTTGGTTGGTGGTGATGCAAGTATAACACAATATGTATGGAAAATAATGTGTGTGCGTGTACGTGCGATCTTCTGATATAATGACAAGAATGAGACAGAGAGAGAGGGGAAGTGATTATTGGGCAATATGTGTGTATAATATATTAACAGAGACAGATTACATTGTATATATAATAATTATTATGTTATTCATTTGTGAACAAATATGTTCCGTATACTACTACCACCGACGGCCGTCGTTAAGAGTCGTCCGTCCTTTGGGCGTTATGAGAGTTGCGTGTGTGTTTTACGGTGGTTCACTTTTAACGTTTTAATACGTTCAGAATACTTATCGATACCAACGAATTGTTGATATTTTAAAAGTACGATATCCCCGTCGTCGATTTGCAGATAGTTTATTAGAAAAGCGTCGTGTTTTATAGAGAAAAATACATTTTGAACTGAACACTACGTATGCACGGCGCACAGTCGCGAAAGTAAAATATCATATCGTCGCAGCGCGGGGTCGCACGCTATAGGTGTTTACGTTTGATTATAGTCAAGTTCATGAAGTATTTGAAATATTAATTTGCTCGCGGGTCGTTTAAAGAAAATCCTTTTGAAAATGTATTTAATTAGATACGTGTTAGTGAAAAGTGTTCGATGTTCATACGAGAAAACGTCTCGCGACAGAACGGCTCTCGTTACGGTAAAACCTCGAGGTGCCTTAGCTCGTAGCGTACACGTAGTGGCGACATCTACTAAAATTTTAGTACTTCGTAACGCGCGCGCATTCCTAAGAGTGTGTGTGTTTTATATATACTACGATAGAAGAAGAATAAGAAGAAAGTTCAGTAAATTATTATATAATGGCAGACACCGCAGTTGCAGCCGAAACCCCCGCACCGGCCACACCGGCGACCAAGAAGCAGGCGAGACAGGCCGGCGGCGGCGGAGCTAAGAAACCTAAGGCGAAGCCGACTCATCCTAAGACTTCCGAGATGGTCAACAGCGCCATCAAAGAGATGAAGGAGCGTAGCGGTTCTTCGCTTCAGGCGATCAAGAAGTACATCGCCGCCCAGTACAAGGTGGACGCTGAAAAATTGGCACCTTTCATCAGGAAGTATCTGAAGAGCGCCGTCGAATCTGGCACGTTGATACAGACCAAGGGCAAGGGTGCGTCGGGGTCTTTCAAACTGGAATCGAAGTCCTCCGCCGCGAAGAAACCGAGCGGCGGCGCCACCTCCGCCTCGGGCAAGTCCGCCGGCGGCGCGAAGAGTGGTGCCTCGGCCGCGTCGAAGGGCGGTAAGAAGGCGACCGCATCCGCCGCCGGCGCGAAAACTAAGAAGGCAGCCGCCGCCTCGGCCGCGGCCTCCGCCGGTTCCCCGTCAAAATCGAAGGCGGCCGCGGCCCCATCGGCCAGGGACAAGAAGGCCGCCGCCGCCGCCGCCGCCGCAAAGAAGAAGCCCGCAGCGAAGAAGGCAGCCGCCTCACCGGCCAAGGGTAGGGGCGGTGCCGCTCCTAAGGCCAAGAAGACCGCCAAGCCTCCCACGAAGAAGCCAAAAGCGCCCAAACCTAAGAAGGCAGCGGCGACCCCCAAGTCGAAACCCGCCGCCAAGAAAACAGCCGCAGCTAAGAAGTAAGCGAGAGACACGAAAAGAAAAGAAGACATCGCCGCCTCCAGCGAGTAGCGGTCCGCCTCGCCTCGCCGTGCCGTGCCGTGCCGTGCGGTGCGTGCGTCGGCGGGAGCGACGCGAAAGCTGTTGGGCGAAAGCTAACAAAAAGCCCTTTTCAGGGCTAACAATGTTCTCACGAATCTTATATACAAAGATATATATAACAAGGATTCATTTCTATCGTATACGTAGAGAGATTTATATGTATATGTATATATATAAAAGTCATTACATATGTACTTACTACACACACTAATAAATAAATACATCCAAGATACCTATCTATCTACCTACCAACCAACCAACCAACCAACCAACCAAACAAACATGCATACCTAACTATACAACATATCCTAATTAATTATTACTATTATGAAAATAACCGCTACCGGCTACTACTATCTATCTATCTATCTATAATACTGTACCTCTAGCAGGAACAATTAAGAATTTCGTCAAGTAAATGTGTGTCGCCTCAACTACTCACTATACTTGTAACTATAGTGGTCGGTAGCACGAACCCATAAGTCTTACTCCAGTTAACTCGATAGCGTGACGTAGCTATACTTTAAACAATGCCTAGAACACAGTAACTTGACGAAATTATTATAACTACATCCACCATACATACGCACACACACACTCACATCAACCAACACCAGAATCCACAACACCAGAACATATTTCGCTACCAAAATCAGCAATGCTTCACCACCACCTTTGCCTTAGCAGCAGAAAGCACAGAAGCACACTACTCGTGTAGTAGTAATTATTGTACACCACAGCAGTGCCTTGATATATGTATGTATCTTGTGTGTAAGAGAGAGAGAGAGAGAGAGAGAGAGAGAGAGAGAGAGAGAGAGAGAGAGAGACACAGTCACTCTTCTGATCAACATCTAATCTCTAAAGTTCTATTTAATATTAGTACATAATTGTAATAAATAATTTATTGAAATACATAGTTTGTGTATTTTATAATTAAATAAAAATAGCATTTAAAATATAATAAATGTAATTATAAAATATTATGTTTGGTGAGAGAATAAGAATACAATTCACCACCCTCTTCCTTTCCTGCGGCTAAAGAAAGAAATAATCCTTGTATATATTTTGGGTGACTTTACAAACATATAATTTGAGACATGAATTACATCTGAACTGAAAACAACAATTTGTGGATTGCGCAAAATATAGTCCTGCACAGGAATCGAACGCCGCGACACTGGCTGATGGGTTATTTTAACACTATACTTAAACCGTTAGACCGAAAGGAATATTTCTGCCAAATTTCAAGTCTGTATATGCCTTATGGTTCCAGAGATATGGTGATGAGTCAATATATCGCTCGCAAAACCCGCCTCTCCTATGTACATATATTTACTTATTGCACCGGCCCTCCCCGACTGCCCGACTTTTTTGTTTTCAATTTTGTCCGATTATTTATTTATTTATTTACATCAATCACAATAACTTACATACGACACAAGAAGCTATTGAATATTAAAAACAGGACACTGGCTCTTGATATTCCGGCTACTTACTAGCCAGAAGGTAAGGGAGAAGGCTGCTTTAAAAAAAAAAATTAGCTATGAATGCAATCCAATGATAATCATTTATTATAATACTTTAAATCTTCATCATAACTATTTAAACTGTTAAGTGACCCTGTTAGTTAGTTTGTGATGTTACTATGATTTTGTGAATATATCTAGAATTAAAAATGTGACATAGAATTTTAGGTTAGAATGATATGTTGTTAATTTGGAATACCGAAGGAGAACATGATTTTGAACATTACAAATTATATGCACATGCAATTTTTTTTTTTTTTTTTTTTTTTTTAGAAATGGCTACACCTCACAAACATAATAAGAGAAAGCAATGGGAAAAGGAGGCAATGACTGCTGCCATTGCCGCTGTTAGAGTAAGAGAATGGGATATTTAAAGGCAGCTAAACAATTCTATGTGCCCAGGTCAACACTGTTTCGATTTGTTAATGATAAAGACACTCCGATTGAAACGTTAACAAATAAAATAAAGTAATTGGTCGAAGGCCAGTTCTTGGTCAAGATATTGAAAAAATCTGCTGGTGAAGTACGTCTTAGCTATGGAGAATAAGTTTTATGGGCTGACCAGAATGGATTTGCGCCGTTTGGTATATCAACTAGCAATAAAAAAATAATATAAAAATCCTTTTAAGGGTGGCTTTGCTGGGCGATACTGGCTAAAGGGTTTTTAAAACGACAACAGGAAATTTTATCTATAAGACAGCCAACTGGAACTTTTCAAGCACGAGTAAATGGATTTACTAAAGAAAGAATGGACGAATTTTACGACAATCTTGAAATAATCCAGGCTGATATAAGTCTTTCCCTGCTGCACGTATGTATATTTAACGTTGATGAGAGTGGCCTTTCCATAGTCCAGAGTAAAATAAAAAAAAAAAAACAAAAAAATACCGAAAACTAATCGGAGCAAGTGTTAGAAAATGTAAAAAAAAAAAAAAAAAAAAAGAAGAAAAAAAGTTAATATACTTTGGAATACTATATTCCAAATTATCTGCACCCTAAGTCAAATCTCGATTTTGGTTTTTTTTTTTTTTTTTTTTTTTTTTTTAGTTTGATAGGCATTTTGATAAGGTTTCTGGCGTTTGTTATGTTTGATTATTTTTATTATTAAAGTTAAATAATTTGTCAATAATTTAATATATATATATATATATATATATATATATATATATTTTTTTTTTTTTTATAGACCCACCCTTTTCCTCTTTAAATTTATCCGCTAAAAACAAACTAGTATTCCAAATATGCTGCAGTTCCTCTAATAATAATAATAATAGTAGTAGTATCACCTTAAGAGGCTCGCGTTAGTTTTGATTGGATTATGGGTCTGATACAGAAGGCAGGCAGTGTGCAGCATTGCTGGACACGGCACGCACCGTGAGGAAGTTCCTCTCTATGTGGAGCCCTAACCACCGACAGCTTGGTCCTTGAATTCGCTGCCGGTGGGTCATTTCACTTTATAATATAAAGTGTAGTTTAAATAAAAAAAAATAAAAAATAATAATAATAATAATAATAGTAGTGTTTTAAAATAAATAAATAAATGTTCGTCGTTAGCACTGCTACGCGCGCGCATGCGTATCCATCATTTCTCGTATCCGAACAGTAAGGTCTCCATCGTACGCTCATCGCCCCACCCAACGTTTGTATAGTTCGTGAAACTTATATATAAATGCTGGTTAAAGGCTAACGCGCGAAAATATTCATTCGACTGACGCTCGTCGCACCGCGCGCGCACGAGCATCGCTCTAAAGTTTGTAGAGTTTCCGTTTAATCACATATCAACATGTCCGGTCGTGGCAAAGGCGGAAAAGTAAAGGGGAAGGTGAAGTCCCGCTCCAACCGTGCCGGTCTGCAGTTCCCCGTCGGTCGTATACACAGGCTGCTGCGTAACGGCAATTATGCTGAACGCGTCGGCGCCGGTGCACCCGTATACCTTGCCGCGGTCATGGAGTACTTGGCCGCCGAGGTGCTCGAGTTGGCCGGAAACGCCGCGAGGGACAACAAGAAGACCAGGATCATTCCCCGTCATCTCCAATTGGCGATACGCAACGACGAGGAGCTGAACAAACTACTATCCGGCGTGACCATCGCTCAGGGCGGTGTGCTGCCCAACATTCAGGCTGTACTTCTGCCCAAGAAAACCGAGAAGAAGGCGTAAGGTGGCACCCCGCTCGTCGGCCAAGTCAGCACGGCGCGCACGTTGCAACCGCATGGTTGACTATAAACAAAAGGCCCTTTTCAGGGCCACAGTATGCATCGTGGTCCCTTACATACACACACAGATATGATAAGGACCGTTTCTATTATATGAACGATAAAAGTCAAAAACGTAACGTAATCTAATCGTAGACAGAGAGATATACATACATTATTTTATATATATTTTTGAAACATAATATTAACCATATTAATGAACTAGCAATCCGCCCTCGCTTCGCTTCGGTTATAGGTTATAGTCGTTTTACCCGCGTAGTTCCCGTGGGAATACCGGGATAAAATATAGCCTAGTTTACGCCCTGATATCATTGATCTTTTCATTGGTGAAAGAATTTTTGAAATCGGTCCAGCCGCTTTGAAGATTACCCGAAACAAACAGGCAGACAATTTTTTTTTTTTTTTTAATTACTATTTTAGGCATAGGTGTCGTGCAAATAACCGCGTGAGCGTGAAAAAAGCCCATTATTTTGACATTACAAACAGACACTCCAATTTTATTTATTGGTATAGTTTAAGTAGGTGCATGCCAGGTTCTCGTAGAGACACACACACACACACACACACACACAAACACATATGGTCAACACAAATTTTAAGAGTTCAGGCAGTTACGAGAATATATCCGTTGCTATAATTACTATATCTACATACGTCCGAACAGTTTTTTTTTTTTTTTTTTTTTTTTTCCCCTCCTTCTCTCTCTCTCTCTCTCTCTCTCTCTGTTCGTCTTACAATTGAGAAAAAAAAAAAAAAAAAATATGTTGCATGTATCAGTGTTCGCACGTCGCGTTCTCGAAATACACGTCCCGCCCCCCCAGCAGTCCGCATCAGTTCGGTAGCCCCGTAAACTTTATCATCTCTCCGATTGGTCCGTTCAACAGAGAGCGCTCACAGGGTTCATAACGAACGGACGGTCGAGTCGCTTTTAAATAAGGTTCGTAACACCGCGAGCGGAAAGCTATTTAGCGATCAGTGTACGTACGCGACGGTCGTGCGCACGCTCCTCACCGTATAATATTGTATTTGTGTTTTAATATTATTAATACACATCGAGATGCCACCAAAGACGAGCGGTAAGGCTGCCAAGAAGTCCGGCAAGGCCCAAAAGAACATCTCCAAAACCGACAAGAAAAAGAAGAAGCACAAGAGGAAGGAGAGTTACGCCATTTACATCTACAAGGTGCTCAAGCAGGTGCATCCCGACACCGGTATCTCCAGCAAGGCGATGTCGATCATGAACTCGTTCGTGAACGATATCTTCGAGCGTATCGCCGCGGAAGCCTCTCGTCTCGCCCACTACAACAAGAGATCGACGATCACCTCCAGGGAGGTGCAGACTTCCGTGAGACTCCTGTTGCCCGGCGAGTTGGCGAAGCACGCTGTCAGCGAAGGCACTAAGGCTGTCACCAAATACACCAGCTCCAAGTGATGCGGCGGTCTCCTCGTCGTCGTCGTCGATCGGACGAAAACGTTGACTGTGTGTGTGTGTGGTGTTGTTGGTCACCACACACAACAACGTACGAAAAGGCCCTTTTCAGGGCCACAAATATGTTCATGTACAATATATAAAAATACGTTTTCTATCGTGTATGTAAATGATAAAAGTCACACACCTTTCTCAATACTATATTACACTACTGATCTGTCTGATAAATACATACGCGTACACACTTCTCAATATAAATAGTAGTAGTAATATCAATATAAATAGGTAACCGTGTTATAGAGAGACACACACACAGAGAGAGAGAGAGTAGTGCATTACCACTGTGTTGTAGTCTTTTGCGACGAACCGGGTGAAATTATCAATTGATTGTACTATTACTTGCATCATTATTTTTTTTTTTTTTTTCTTCCCCCTAGTCATTCCGTTAAACTAATATATAACAATATTGTTATTGCTCTATTGGGTCGAATCGAATTCATCCAAATGATGATGATGATGATGAAACTGCTCGTGCCCACTACGTACATACGTTCGTGTACGAGCGTGTAGAGCCGGTGTTGCGAGCGGCTCCCTCGAGTCGTCGAATGTTTGCTCGCCAGGTTATAAAAACGCGTCGACACCACAGCGCGCGTATCATTCTCTCTCGTGCGTTTGTCGTGTCGAGTTCGCAGTTAATCTACTAGTTAGTTAGTAGTCGTCGTCGTTGTTGTCGTGTTTGAAGAATAACAATATGGCGCGTACTAAGCAGACCGCAAGAAAGTCCACCGGCGGTAAGGCGCCGAGGAAGCAGCTCGCCACTAAGGCTGCGCGTAAGAGCGCACCGGCCACCGGTGGTGTTAAGAAGCCTCATCGTTACAGGCCCGGTACCGTAGCCCTTCGTGAGATCCGTCGCTACCAGAAGAGCACCGAGCTGCTGATCCGCAAGCTACCGTTCCAACGTTTGGTTCGTGAGATCGCACAAGATTTCAAAACCGATCTTCGTTTCCAGAGCTCCGCCGTGATGGCTCTGCAGGAGGCCAGCGAAGCGTACCTGGTCGGTCTGTTCGAAGACACCAACCTGTGCGCCATTCACGCCAAACGCGTCACCATTATGCCCAAGGATATACAGTTGGCGCGCAGGATCAGAGGTGAACGCGCTTAATAGTAAAAAAAACAATATTAGAGCGGCGTGTACATCATCGTCCAAAAAGAATAAAATCCAAAAGGCCCTTTTCAGGGCCGCATTTATTTCAATAATATAAATATTTCTATTTAACGTAGACGTAACGTAAAAGTCGGTCACGGATGACAGGCGAGCGATAACGGACAGATAAGATAATAAAAAAAAAAAAAAAAAAAATATTTGCAAAATATATTTATTTACTTACACCCAGACACACACAAAGTTCGCGCACACTATTACTACTTTATATATCACTAATAAACTCATTCTGAATAATAATTTCCATATTCAAATAGATAAATAAAAAAAAACTGGGGTGATGACGTTTACGACATCCACGCGAAACAATAGGTAGGTTGGTTAGGTTCCTTTAGACCATGCGCGCGGAAATAGGAGCCCCGCGAAGCGGGGCTCCGTCGACTTATTCTATAGAGCCTTTTAGCGTCTATGTACATTATTATTGTTATTAATCGATCGACGTGTCTAATATAATATATGTAAACTAATAATTGTTGTTGTTGTCTGTCTGTCTGTCTCTCTTTTTATGCGCTACTTATACACCTAAAGTATACAGACAGACACACACGTTCAGGAGTGTTACGCCACCGAACGGTTTGCGAGCATTCAGCTGTCTCTACACACGTCTACGTAGATCGAGCGAGCGGCGAGAGCCGCACACTCGGACGGTGTAACTATAAATATAGGGCAGAACGAGGCGGCGAAAAACCAGTCGTACGCCGTCGTTCGTCGCAGCGATACACACGCGCGTGCGCGCATAATTTTTTCACTCTCAACTTGAAATCGTTATCGCGCAGTAGTTCGCGAAAATGACCGGTCGCGGTAAGGGAGGAAAAGGTCTGGGGAAAGGAGGCGCCAAGCGTCACAGGAAAGTGCTCCGCGATAACATCCAGGGTATCACGAAGCCCGCCATCCGTCGTTTGGCTCGCAGGGGCGGCGTCAAACGTATCTCCGGTTTAATTTACGAGGAGACCCGCGGTGTACTGAAGGTGTTCCTCGAGAACGTGATCCGCGACGCAGTCACATACACCGAGCACGCCAAGAGGAAGACGGTCACCGCCATGGACGTGGTCTACGCTCTGAAGCGTCAAGGTCGCACCCTCTACGGTTTCGGCGGTTAAACGAGAATCGCCGTTCATCGGACCTCGCTCCTCCGAGCGGCGGTCGTCGTCGCACAAACACCCGATTGCTGTTCACGAAATCGTAGCGGCACATCGTGTGTGTGTACGTACAAACAACAACAACAAAAAGGCCCTTTTCAGGGCCGCATATGAATCATGTAAACTTTTACACAGTTTATATTTCTATTGTAAGATTGATATAAAGTCGGGTTGAGAGCCCTCGGCGCTCACCCACCAGTCCGGGTAAAGTGTTGTCATCATAGCCATCCGAGGCTAACAACTAAGTCACACACAAAAAGAAAAACAAAATAGTCTACTTACTTAAGGTGCGTCAAACAAACACCTGGCAGCAAAAGCACGAGATCCCTACGTCCCTCGCTCGTTCGTTCGCCTGAAATCATAATAATAATATTTACTTACTTATTTAATATAATAGGGCTATCTATTTACAGGCCTCTTCCATAGGCGTAGGTTGCCGACTGTCTCCACGTATCCGTTTACTACTTCCCCGTACGGGAAACTACTGGTGTAGATGGTGTCATTATCTTTGCTGATCCATTCTATTTTACGGCTCATGATACAAAAATCCACAGAGGCCGTAGGTTATATATAATTAATATGAGAAATAAATTATCAAGACTTTTTTTTTATGTGGGATGTACACACTACTCGACAACAATTGTACCGAATATCGGTATTAATATTGTATATATATAAAAAAAAATACCATAATAGATATTGGGCGAGTAAATAAATTAGCCGTTTGTTGCATGCATTCATTCGGTGTGCTCGACATTATTATTTCACCTAAACGACAAACACACTTATAATACCTATTAAGGTACCTTCTAATTGAGTGTAAATCGTTTGTGTTTATTTTATTACATACATACACACTCGGCACAGATCGATGATGATACTTAACAGTGGCGTAATGTAACCTCTCCTTAGGTGTGTGTCTCTGTAGACAGTATAACATTACTTAGGTATCGTGTGTATGTGATGAATGATAGGCAAAAAAAAAAAAAAATTATAGAGATATTATTGATTGATTGATTGATGGAATTTTTTTTTTTAATGTAATAAAAAAAAAAAAATCTCTACACTCTCTATTATTGTCGTTAGGTATACACACATCTAGATGTTGGTTGGTGGTGATGCAAGTATAACACAATATGTATGGAAAATAATGTGTGTGCGTGTACGTGCGATCTTCTGATATAATGACAAGAATGAGACAGAGAGAGAGGGGAAGTGATTATTGGGCAATATGTGTGTATAATATATTAACAGAGACAGATTACATTGTATATATAATAATTATTATGTTATTCATTTGTGAACAAATATGTTCCGTATACTACTACCACCGACGGCCGTCGTTAAGAGTCGTCCGTCCTTTGGGCGTTATGAGAGTTGCGTGTGTGTTTTACGGTGGTTCACTTTTAACGTTTTAATACGTTCAGAATACTTATCGATACCAACGAATTGTTGATATTTTAAAAGTACGATATCCCCGTCGTCGATTTGCAGATAGTTTATTAGAAAAGCGTCGTGTTTTATAGAGAAAAATACATTTTGAACTGAACACTACGTATGCACGGCGCACAGTCGCGAAAGTAAAATATCATATCGTCGCAGCGCGGGGTCGCACGCTATAGGTGTTTACGTTTGATTATAGTCAAGTTCATGAAGTATTTGAAATATTAATTTGCTCGCGGGTCGTTTAAAGAAAATCCTTTTGAAAATGTATTTAATTAGATACGTGTTAGTGAAAAGTGTTCGATGTTCATACGAGAAAACGTCTCGCGACAGAACGGCTCTCGTTACGGTAAAACCTCGAGGTGCCTTAGCTCGTAGCGTACACGTAGTGGCGACATCTACTAAAATTTTAGTACTTCGTAACGCGCGCGCATTCCTAAGAGTGTGTGTGTTTTATATATACTACGATAGAAGAAGAATAAGAAGAAAGTTCAGTAAATTATTATATAATGGCAGACACCGCAGTTGCAGCCGAAACCCCCGCACCGGCCACACCGGCGACCAAGAAGCAGGCGAGACAGGCCGGCGGCGGCGGAGCTAAGAAACCTAAGGCGAAGCCGACTCATCCTAAGACTTCCGAGATGGTCAACAGCGCCATCAAAGAGATGAAGGAGCGTAGCGGTTCTTCGCTTCAGGCGATCAAGAAGTACATCGCCGCCCAGTACAAGGTGGACGCTGAAAAATTGGCACCTTTCATCAGGAAGTATCTGAAGAGCGCCGTCGAATCTGGCACGTTGATACAGACCAAGGGCAAGGGTGCGTCGGGGTCTTTCAAACTGGAATCGAAGTCCTCCGCCGCGAAGAAACCGAGCGGCGGCGCCACCTCCGCCTCGGGCAAGTCCGCCGGCGGCGCGAAGAGTGGTGCCTCGGCCGCGTCGAAGGGCGGTAAGAAGGCGACCGCATCCGCCGCCGGCGCGAAAACTAAGAAGGCAGCCGCCGCCTCGGCCGCGGCCTCCGCCGGTTCCCCGTCAAAATCGAAGGCGGCCGCGGCCCCATCGGCCAGGGACAAGAAGGCCGCCGCCGCCGCCGCCGCCGCAAAGAAGAAGCCCGCAGCGAAGAAGGCAGCCGCCTCACCGGCCAAGGGTAGGGGCGGTGCCGCTCCTAAGGCCAAGAAGACCGCCAAGCCTCCCACGAAGAAGCCAAAAGCGCCCAAACCTAAGAAGGCAGCGGCGACCCCCAAGTCGAAACCCGCCGCCAAGAAAACAGCCGCAGCTAAGAAGTAAGCGAGAGACACGAAAAGAAAAGAAGACATCGCCGCCTCCAGCGAGTAGCGGTCCGCCTCGCCTCGCCGTGCCGTGCCGTGCCGTGCGGTGCGTGCGTCGGCGGGAGCGACGCGAAAGCTGTTGGGCGAAAGCTAACAAAAAGCCCTTTTCAGGGCTAACAATGTTCTCACGAATCTTATATACAAAGATATATATAACAAGGATTCATTTCTATCGTATACGTAGAGAGATTTATATGTATATGTATATATATAAAAGTCATTACATATGTACTTACTACACACACTAATAAATAAATACATCCAAGATACCTATCTATCTACCTACCAACCAACCAACCAACCAACCAACCAAACAAACATGCATACCTAACTATACAACATATCCTAATTAATTATTACTATTATGAAAATAACCGCTACCGGCTACTACTATCTATCTATCTATCTATAATACTGTACCTCTAGCAGGAACAATTAAGAATTTCGTCAAGTAAATGTGTGTCGCCTCAACTACTCACTATACTTGTAACTATAGTGGTCGGTAGCACGAACCCATAAGTCTTACTCCAGTTAACTCGATAGCGTGACGTAGCTATACTTTAAACAATGCCTAGAACACAGTAACTTGACGAAATTATTATAACTACATCCACCATACATACGCACACACACACTCACATCAACCAACACCAGAATCCACAACACCAGAACATATTTCGCTACCAAAATCAGCAATGCTTCACCACCACCTTTGCCTTAGCAGCAGAAAGCACAGAAGCACACTACTCGTGTAGTAGTAATTATTGTACACCACAGCAGTGCCTTGATATATGTATGTATCTTGTGTGTAAGAGAGAGAGAGAGAGAGAGAGAGAGAGAGAGAGAGAGAGAGAGAGAGACACAGTCACTCTTCTGATCAACATCTAATCTCTAAAGTTCTATTTAATATTAGTACATAATTGTAATAAATAATTTATTGAAATACATAGTTTGTGTATTTTATAATTAAATAAAAATAGCATTTAAAATATAATAAATGTAATTATAAAATATTATGTTTGGTGAGAGAATAAGAATACAATTCACCACCCTCTTCCTTTCCTGCGGCTAAAGAAAGAAATAATCCTTGTATATATTTTGGGTGACTTTACAAACATATAATTTGAGACATGAATTACATCTGAACTGAAAACAACAATTTGTGGATTGCGCAAAATATAGTCCTGCACAGGAATCGAACGCCGCGACACTGGCTGATGGGTTATTTTAACACTATACTTAAACCGTTAGACCGAAAGGAATATTTCTGCCAAATTTCAAGTCTGTATATGCCTTATGGTTCCAGAGATATGGTGATGAGTCAATATATCGCTCGCAAAACCCGCCTCTCCTATGTACATATATTTACTTATTGCACCGGCCCTCCCCGACTGCCCGACTTTTTTGTTTTCAATTTTGTCCGATTATTTATTTATTTATTTACATCAATCACAATAACTTACATACGACACAAGAAGCTATTGAATATTAAAAACAGGACACTGGCTCTTGATATTCCGGCTACTTACTAGCCAGAAGGTAAGGGAGAAGGCTGCTTTAAAAAAAAAAATTAGCTATGAATGCAATCCAATGATAATCATTTATTATAATACTTTAAATCTTCATCATAACTATTTAAACTGTTAAGTGACCCTGTTAGTTAGTTTGTGATGTTACTATGATTTTGTGAATATATCTAGAATTAAAAATGTGACATAGAATTTTAGGTTAGAATGATATGTTGTTAATTTGGAATACCGAAGGAGAACATGATTTTGAACATTACAAATTATATGCACATGCAATTTTTTTTTTTTTTTTTTTTTTTTTAGAAATGGCTACACCTCACAAACATAATAAGAGAAAGCAATGGGAAAAGGAGGCAATGACTGCTGCCATTGCCGCTGTTAGAGTAAGAGAATGGGATATTTAAAGGCAGCTAAACAATTCTATGTGCCCAGGTCAACACTGTTTCGATTTGTTAATGATAAAGACACTCCGATTGAAACGTTAACAAATAAAATAAAGTAATTGGTCGAAGGCCAGTTCTTGGTCAAGATATTGAAAAAATCTGCTGGTGAAGTACGTCTTAGCTATGGAGAATAAGTTTTATGGGCTGACCAGAATGGATTTGCGCCGTTTGGTATATCAACTAGCAATAAAAAAATAATATAAAAATCCTTTTAAGGGTGGCTTTGCTGGGCGATACTGGCTAAAGGGTTTTTAAAACGACAACAGGAAATTTTATCTATAAGACAGCCAACTGGAACTTTTCAAGCACGAGTAAATGGATTTACTAAAGAAAGAATGGACGAATTTTACGACAATCTTGAAATAATCCAGGCTGATATAAGTCTTTCCCTGCTGCACGTATGTATATTTAACGTTGATGAGAGTGGCCTTTCCATAGTCCAGAGTAAAATAAAAAAAAAAAAACAAAAAAAATACCGAAAACTAATCGGAGCAAGTGTTAGAAAATGTAAAAAAAAAAAAAAAAAAAAAGAAGAAAAAAAGTTAATATACTTTGGAATACTATATTCCAAATTATCTGCACCCTAAGTCAAATCTCGATTTTGGTTTTTTTTTTTTTTTTTTTTTTTTTTTTTTTTTAGTTTGATAGGCATTTTGATAAGGTTTCTGGCGTTTGTTATGTTTGATTATTTTTATTATTAAAGTTAAATAATTTGTCAATAATTTAATATATATATATATATATATATATATATATATATATTTTTTTTTTTTTTTATAGACCCACCCTTTTCCTCTTTAAATTTATCCGCTAAAAACAAACTAGTATTCCAAATATGCTGCAGTTCCTCTAATAATAATAATAATAGTAGTAGTATCACCTTAAGAGGCTCGCGTTAGTTTTGATTGGATTATGGGTCTGATACAGAAGGCAGGCAGTGTGCAGCATTGCTGGACACGGCACGCACCGTGAGGAAGTTCCTCTCTATGTGGAGCCCTAACCACCGACAGCTTGGTCCTTGAATTCGCTGCCGGTGGGTCATTTCACTTTATAATATAAAGTGTAGTTTAAATAAAAAAAAATAAAAAATAATAATAATAATAATAATAGTAGTGTTTTAAAATAAATAAATAAATGTTCGTCGTTAGCACTGCTACGCGCGCGCATGCGTATCCATCATTTCTCGTATCCGAACAGTAAGGTCTCCATCGTACGCTCATCGCCCCACCCAACGTTTGTATAGTTCGTGAAACTTATATATAAATGCTGGTTAAAGGCTAACGCGCATTCAGCGGTCGTCCCTCTTGGCGTGCACACGTGCCGTCGCTCAGCGTAATTACTACCGTTACGAGTGTTCGCGCGCTTTCTAACGGTCCCAACAACAGCAGCGTTTCTTCGGTGGACGACAGTGGTGATCCAAGCCGTCTTTTTCAAGACTCATTGGGTCACTCACAGCTATTACTAACTGCCCACTGTTCAAAAGTGAGGTCAGGTAGTAATATCTATTTCTATCAAGTCTGATAAAGTTATAGTGGCTCCTTAAGAGCAAAACCAAGTATTTCTTGGTCCCCGGTTGAAACCTAACGGTGTCAACGAAGCCGGGTGAGGCGAAGCCCCGAGTCGCCTGCCGACCCCCTTCAGGGCGAGGCGCAAACTCGGACGGGACCGGAACAGTAGGCCTTGGGGGTGACCCCTAGTCTACCCCGGTTATCTCCTACCCACCCTACCTATTCCCTACTCCCATTCTCGGGTGTCAGTTTGGGTGTGACTGCCCGCAAGGGCCCATACCACCCCTACACTCGAGCTGCTAGGAACCACGCAGGCACATTAAGATCGGCCGGTGGATACCAGCTTAGGGCACACCCTAGTGTTAAGCACATCCTCCCGACCTACCCCGGTTGGGAGGGAACACACCTCACACACCCCCGGGTTCTCCCCCCGGGGTGTTAGGCTGCTAGGAGACCGCGTTATAGCGAGTGTTTTTCGTGTTTTTCGAGTTCTTTTCGAGCTCTATTAGTTTAACAATGTCAAGAGTAGGGCTTGAGGACCTACTCCAAGACGAGGAGATCTGGACGCTTATCGTCCGGAAATTCCGCGACAGGGCACCGGAGCGCACACCATCGCGCCCGCAGTCGCCCACCGCCACGATCACCCCAGAGAGTGGGGATGAAAGTGAGCGGACCACCACCACCAACTCGGAGATGGAGTACGACTCCGCTCCGACTTCTACCTCCTCTGAAGAGGAAGACTCCCCCAACGAGGGGTTTAGCGAGGCCAAGTCCCGCAAGCGCAGCCGCAAGGCGCGCAAAAATAAGGCCGCAAAGGCTCCAAAGGTCGCTCCCGCAGTGGAGTCGAACCCACCCACCCCGACACCATCACCCGCTGCTTCCCTTCAGGAGCAAGGTGCCCCCACCCCCTCCACAAGTGGGGTCACGACCGCCACGGCCAATAAGGCCCCCACGGTCAGAACAACCACGGCGGCGTCTTCATCAGCCGCCAAGAAACTCACACCCCCTCCTCTGTACATACGCGACAAGGAGAGGTGGTTCGCGATCTCCGCGTGGTGCAACTCGCACCGCGTGTCGTACAAAAGCGCCAGATCCACCGCACAGGGGATCAAAGTCGAGGTCAGTACGACCGACGACCACAGGGCGCTATCCAAAATGTTAGGGGAGCAACGCATCCCCTACCATACATACACTATGCCTGAGGACAAACTCCTACGGGCGGTCATCAAAAATGTCCCAAGGGAATTCGCCAAAGAAGAGATTCTTGAATCTCTTAAGGCTCAAAACCTTCCCGTAAGGGAGGTTCACCGTATGGTGCGCGGCAAAGCACGCGCACCTATGAATATGGTCCTGGTATGCCTGGACAACACCCCCGAGGGTAAGCAGGTTTTCCGTATCACACATGTGTGCGGACTTATGGGCGTCAAAATCGAGCCCCCCTACAAAACCGGCATAATGGCGCAGTGCCACAAATGCCAGATGTATGGCCATACATCGAACAATTGTTATGCCCACCCAAGGTGCGTTAAGTGCCTGGGAAACCACCACACCAGCGAGTGTGAGAGGCCCAAAGACCTGTCGCTCTGCACAGAGCCGCCATCGTGCGTGCTTTGCGGGGAGATGGGCCACCCGGCCAACTTCCGCGGCTGTCCACGGGCGCCCAAAAGGACAATTCGTCCAACGGGTCCGGCCCGCTATTATAACAAGGCCTTCGTGCCCGCCCCCCTCCCGACTCACAATGCGTGGTCTCGCCCCCTCACTCAAGGTAGGGAGGCGTTCCCCGCATTACCGCGCACACAAGCGCCCCCCCCACCCCCCTTCACGCACCCACCAAGACCCCAACCGCCAACCGTTGGGCATAAAACGCCCGCCGGGGGCCAACCTAAGCCTCTTATGGGCACACCCGTCGCCAAACCCGCACCAGTTAGGGTAGCTTCACACGCGCTCCCTAAGACCCCACAAGGCCTAGACCCGGATCTAGCCCTAGTGGCAAATTTCGCCTCACTTATCGACTTCGCGGAAATCCGCGAGGTCGCCGCAGAGCTAAGGAGGAACGAGGGTAATAACCTCGCCCTCCTTAACATTGCCATTAAATTTTCGCCCCTACTCGAACGTCTGGGGTCCCTTAGTTTTAAATAAAATGGATATACACACTCCCGGCAGAGTCAAACCACGACACCTAAAGTTAGGGACATACAACGCGAATAGCCTCTGCTCACAGAGGGACGAGTTAGGTACATTTCTTAGGGAACAACAGCTCGACATTCTTATGGTACAAGAGACGTTTCTCAAACCTTTCAACAAGGACCCTAGAATTGCGAATTATAATATAGTTCGCAACGATAGGGTCACTTCGCAAGGAGGGGGAACGCTCATCTACTATAGGAGGTCGTTGCACTGCACGCCTGTGGATCCGCCACCTCTGGCGTACATTGAAGCGTCAGTATGCAGACTAGCGCTCACCGGCCATCAGCCAATTACATTTGTCTCGGCTTACCTGTCACCCGAAAGAAGGGACGGTAAACACTTAGTGGAGAGCGATCTCAAGGCATTGCTTGACTTGGGCGGCGCCGTCATCATTGGCGGTGACCTTAACGCCAAGAACACCTCGTGGAACTGTCATAGTTCGAACAAGAGGGGCAAAGTCTTAGAGTTATACGCTGACAGATTAGGTTGTGACGTCATAGCGCCATTAGAGCCGACTCACTACCCTAACATTGTCGACCACAGGCCAGACATATTAGATATTGTACTTCTCAAAAATATAAACTTACGTTTATGTTTAATCGAAGTACAACACGAACTAGATTCAGATCACCGTCCGGTGACTCTGGAATTCGCCCCCCGCTTACCTGGCCCCTCAGGCCACAATAACGCAACAACAAGGTTGACCACCGACTGGGCACGGCTCGGGAGAAATCTCAAGGCCACCTCATCGGCATACCTTGATAAGATTCCCAAGGACATAAAGTCCGAGGAAGAAACCTCCCTGGCGATCGATTTACTCACGGGTCACGTGCAGTCGGTAATTGACGACTGCTCGCGGCGGGTGCCGGATACGAGCGATCGTAGATGGCAACTGCCGAGTGACGTACGCGACCTACTGAGAAGAAAGAACGCCGCAACCCGCGCGTACGACCGATACCCCACGGAGGAGAACCGCAAACGCCTGCGGGCCCTCCAAAGGGAGGTCAAAACCGAAATTAATAATATGAGACAGAGCAGATGGGACGCCACTTTAGAAGAGCTGAAGCCCACGCACACAGCCTTCTGGCAGCTTTCCCGCTCACTCAAAAAAGATGTAGTGTCCACACTCCCTCCCCTCAGTAGAATAAATCAACCGCCGGCATTCATGGATGACGAAAAGTCTGAATGTCTGGCAGAGAGCCTAGAGCTTCAGTGTACGCCGAGTACATTATACGAACAAGAAGCGTCTCACTACAACACTATTAATTCGGAAGTGGCCAGTCGTACCACTTTATCGCGGTCGAATATAAACAACGACAACAATATGCCTATTCCAACAGTGAGCACCGACGAAGTCGAGTCGCTTATTAGGGGTCTCCACGCTAGGAAAGCCCCGGGTTCGGACGGTATTACAAATAGAGTAATTAAATTATTCCCAGCCCATTTAATAATATTACTGTGTTGTATATTTAATGCAGCCCTCAAATATAACATCTTTCCTTCACAGTGGAAAGAGGCCGTGGTAATCGGAATCCACAAACCCGGCAAAAAACGTACCGAACCCAACAGTTATCGACCTATTAGCCTACTGAGAAGTTTAGGTAAATTATACGAACGATTAGTACTCAGTAGGCTACGATCATATGCAGAGTTCAACAAACTCATACCGGACGCGCAATTTGGCTTTCGCGCTAAACACAGCTGTGTTCAGCAAGTACATAGACTAGTGGAATACACCAGTAGTCAGTTCATCAGGGGACGGTACACTGGTGTATTATTTCTAGATGTAGCGAAAGCTTTCGATAAAGTTTGGCATGAGGGCTTAATTTACAAATTATATTTATTAAAAATCCCCGAATATTTAATTCTAATAATACATGACTATCTTAGTCATCGCAGCTTTCGCTATAGGGTGGAAGGGACGTTGTCGACCTCCCATCCTCTCAAGGCCGGTGTTCCACAGGGCTCGGTCCTCGCCCCATTTTTGTTTACACTGTATACAAGTGATTTACCCAAGTTCACTCGTGTGCACACGGCGCTTTACGCCGACGATACCGCACTCTATTGTGCAGGTATGTCCCCGACAACCGTAGTCAATACACTCCAAAAAGCGGTTACCGCCCTTGCCAATTGGTATAGGAAATGGAGAATAGAAATTAATCCCGAGAAGAGCCAAGCGGTCATGTTCACTAAACGAACTGCCCGTCTGTGCTCTCCGGACAGCATCCCTCCTCTCACTCTCTTCGGCCGACCTGTCTCATGGAGCAGAGAGGCCAAGTACTTAGGTGTGACCCTTGATAGCCGACTCACTTTCCTGTCCCACTTGAAGCGGGTCCGCGCGCGCGCCGCCTTCGTGATGGGACGCCTTCACTGCCTATTAAACGCAAAATCAAAACTATCACTTAAAAATAAAGTCCGATTATACACTACCTGCATACGGCCGATCATGACGTATGCCAGTGTAGTGTTCGCGCACGTTAGGCCAAACAGGATCCACAGGTTACAAACACTACAAAATAGATTCATGCGACGGGCAACGGGAGCACCGTGGTTCGTTCGTAATGTCGATTTACACATCGACCTCGAATTGCCGACCATCAGGCAGTATATGAAGCGTTGCTCCCAGCGCTATTTTGACTCTGCCACGACTCACCCCAATCCACTAGTGGTTGGGGCGGTAAACTACGTTCCATCAAAAATATCCGCGGTCCGACGACCCCGTCATCTCCTTGAAGAAGGGGATGATGCAATCACGATCGCCCAAGAAAGGGCCTACACAGCTCGCGCAGCGATAACACATAAAACTGCGCGGTATCGGCCTCGCCGACGAGGTCGAAAACCGCGCCGCGTAAAAATCATTAATCTAAACGTGGCCACGCCCACTTTGCTTTCAGCGACGCCCCGAGCCGAGGTCCGTTCCCCACAGGGGGAGCCCTCGGGCGATGTTCGCTTAACTTACTTACCAGGTTGAGAGCCTTCAGCTCGCCCATTGCCCGCGTTAAGCTGTCAAGGTCATCTGCGACCAACAGCTAAATACACACAAAAAAAAAAAAAAAAAAAAAAAGGCTAACGCGCGAAAATATTCATTCGACTGACGCTCGTCGCACCGCGCGCGCACGAGCATCGCTCTAAAGTTTGTAGAGTTTCCGTTTAATCACATATCAACATGTCCGGTCGTGGCAAAGGCGGAAAAGTAAAGGGGAAGGTGAAGTCCCGCTCCAACCGTGCCGGTCTGCAGTTCCCCGTCGGTCGTATACACAGGCTGCTGCGTAACGGCAATTATGCTGAACGCGTCGGCGCCGGTGCACCCGTATACCTTGCCGCGGTCATGGAGTACTTGGCCGCCGAGGTGCTCGAGTTGGCCGGAAACGCCGCGAGGGACAACAAGAAGACCAGGATCATTCCCCGTCATCTCCAATTGGCGATACGCAACGACGAGGAGCTGAACAAACTACTATCCGGCGTGACCATCGCTCAGGGCGGTGTGCTGCCCAACATTCAGGCTGTACTTCTGCCCAAGAAAACCGAGAAGAAGGCGTAAGGTGGCACCCCGCTCGTCGGCCAAGTCAGCACGGCGCGCACGTTGCAACCGCATGGTTGACTATAAACAAAAGGCCCTTTTCAGGGCCACAGTATGCATCGTGGTCCCTTACATACACACACAGATATGATAAGGACCGTTTCTATTATATGAACGATAAAAGTCAAAAACGTAACGTAATCTAATCGTAGACAGAGAGATATACATACATTATTTTATATATATTTTTGAAACATAATATTAACCATATTAATGAACTAGCAATCCGCCCTCGCTTCGCTTCGGTTATAGGTTATAGTCGTTTTACCCGCGTAGTTCCCGTGGGAATACCGGGATAAAATATAGCCTAGTTTACGCCCTGATATCATTGATCTTTTCATTGGTGAAAGAATTTTTGAAATCGGTCCAGCCGCTTTGAAGATTACCCGAAACAAACAGGCAGACAATTTTTTTTTTTTTTTTAATTACTATTTTAGGCATAGGTGTCGTGCAAATAACCGCGTGAGCGTGAAAAAAGCCCATTATTTTGACATTACAAACAGACACTCCAATTTTATTTATTGGTATAGTTTAAGTAGGTGCATGCCAGGTTCTCGTAGAGACACACACACACACACACACACACACAAACACATATGGTCAACACAAATTTTAAGAGTTCAGGCAGTTACGAGAATATATCCGTTGCTATAATTACTATATCTACATACGTCCGAACAGTTTTTTTTTTTTTTTTTTTTTTTTCCCCTCCTTCTCTCTCTCTCTCTCTCTCTCTCTCTGTTCGTCTTACAATTGAGAAAAAAAAAAAAAAAAAATATGTTGCATGTATCAGTGTTCGCACGTCGCGTTCTCGAAATACACGTCCCGCCCCCCCAGCAGTCCGCATCAGTTCGGTAGCCCCGTAAACTTTATCATCTCTCCGATTGGTCCGTTCAACAGAGAGCGCTCACAGGGTTCATAACGAACGGACGGTCGAGTCGCTTTTAAATAAGGTTCGTAACACCGCGAGCGGAAAGCTATTTAGCGATCAGTGTACGTACGCGACGGTCGTGCGCACGCTCCTCACCGTATAATATTGTATTTGTGTTTTAATATTATTAATACACATCGAGATGCCACCAAAGACGAGCGGTAAGGCTGCCAAGAAGTCCGGCAAGGCCCAAAAGAACATCTCCAAAACCGACAAGAAAAAGAAGAAGCACAAGAGGAAGGAGAGTTACGCCATTTACATCTACAAGGTGCTCAAGCAGGTGCATCCCGACACCGGTATCTCCAGCAAGGCGATGTCGATCATGAACTCGTTCGTGAACGATATCTTCGAGCGTATCGCCGCGGAAGCCTCTCGTCTCGCCCACTACAACAAGAGATCGACGATCACCTCCAGGGAGGTGCAGACTTCCGTGAGACTCCTGTTGCCCGGCGAGTTGGCGAAGCACGCTGTCAGCGAAGGCACTAAGGCTGTCACCAAATACACCAGCTCCAAGTGATGCGGCGGTCTCCTCGTCGTCGTCGTCGATCGGACGAAAACGTTGACTGTGTGTGTGTGTGGTGTTGTTGGTCACCACACACAACAACGTACGAAAAGGCCCTTTTCAGGGCCACAAATATGTTCATGTACAATATATAAAAATACGTTTTCTATCGTGTATGTAAATGATAAAAGTCACACACCTTTCTCAATACTATATTACACTACTGATCTGTCTGATAAATACATACGCGTACACACTTCTCAATATAAATAGTAGTAGTAATATCAATATAAATAGGTAACCGTGTTATAGAGAGACACACACACAGAGAGAGAGAGAGTAGTGCATTACCACTGTGTTGTAGTCTTTTGCGACGAACCGGGTGAAATTATCAATTGATTGTACTATTACTTGCATCATTATTTTTTTTTTTTTTTTCTTCCCCCTAGTCATTCCGTTAAACTAATATATAACAATATTGTTATTGCTCTATTGGGTCGAATCGAATTCATCCAAATGATGATGATGATGATGAAACTGCTCGTGCCCACTACGTACATACGTTCGTGTACGAGCGTGTAGAGCCGGTGTTGCGAGCGGCTCCCTCGAGTCGTCGAATGTTTGCTCGCCAGGTTATAAAAACGCGTCGACACCACAGCGCGCGTATCATTCTCTCTCGTGCGTTTGTCGTGTCGAGTTCGCAGTTAATCTACTAGTTAGTTAGTAGTCGTCGTCGTTGTTGTCGTGTTTGAAGAATAACAATATGGCGCGTACTAAGCAGACCGCAAGAAAGTCCACCGGCGGTAAGGCGCCGAGGAAGCAGCTCGCCACTAAGGCTGCGCGTAAGAGCGCACCGGCCACCGGTGGTGTTAAGAAGCCTCATCGTTACAGGCCCGGTACCGTAGCCCTTCGTGAGATCCGTCGCTACCAGAAGAGCACCGAGCTGCTGATCCGCAAGCTACCGTTCCAACGTTTGGTTCGTGAGATCGCACAAGATTTCAAAACCGATCTTCGTTTCCAGAGCTCCGCCGTGATGGCTCTGCAGGAGGCCAGCGAAGCGTACCTGGTCGGTCTGTTCGAAGACACCAACCTGTGCGCCATTCACGCCAAACGCGTCACCATTATGCCCAAGGATATACAGTTGGCGCGCAGGATCAGAGGTGAACGCGCTTAATAGTAAAAAAAACAATATTAGAGCGGCGTGTACATCATCGTCCAAAAAGAATAAAATCCAAAAGGCCCTTTTCAGGGCCGCATTTATTTCAATAATATAAATATTTCTATTTAACGTAGACGTAACGTAAAAGTCGGTCACGGATGACAGGCGAGCGATAACGGACAGATAAGATAATAAAAAAAAAAAAAAAAAAAATATTTGCAAAATATATTTATTTACTTACACCCAGACACACACAAAGTTCGCGCACACTATTACTACTTTATATATCACTAATAAACTCATTCTGAATAATAATTTCCATATTCAAATAGATAAATAAAAAAAAACTGGGGTGATGACGTTTACGACATCCACGCGAAACAATAGGTAGGTTGGTTAGGTTCCTTTAGACCATGCGCGCGGAAATAGGAGCCCCGCGAAGCGGGGCTCCGTCGACTTATTCTATAGAGCCTTTTAGCGTCTATGTACATTATTATTGTTATTAATCGATCGACGTGTCTAATATAATATATGTAAACTAATAATTGTTGTTGTTGTCTGTCTGTCTGTCTCTCTTTTTATGCGCTACTTATACACCTAAAGTATACAGACAGACACACACGTTCAGGAGTGTTACGCCACCGAACGGTTTGCGAGCATTCAGCTGTCTCTACACACGTCTACGTAGATCGAGCGAGCGGCGAGAGCCGCACACTCGGACGGTGTAACTATAAATATAGGGCAGAACGAGGCGGCGAAAAACCAGTCGTACGCCGTCGTTCGTCGCAGCGATACACACGCGCGTGCGCGCATAATTTTTTCACTCTCAACTTGAAATCGTTATCGCGCAGTAGTTCGCGAAAATGACCGGTCGCGGTAAGGGAGGAAAAGGTCTGGGGAAAGGAGGCGCCAAGCGTCACAGGAAAGTGCTCCGCGATAACATCCAGGGTATCACGAAGCCCGCCATCCGTCGTTTGGCTCGCAGGGGCGGCGTCAAACGTATCTCCGGTTTAATTTACGAGGAGACCCGCGGTGTACTGAAGGTGTTCCTCGAGAACGTGATCCGCGACGCAGTCACATACACCGAGCACGCCAAGAGGAAGACGGTCACCGCCATGGACGTGGTCTACGCTCTGAAGCGTCAAGGTCGCACCCTCTACGGTTTCGGCGGTTAAACGAGAATCGCCGTTCATCGGACCTCGCTCCTCCGAGCGGCGGTCGTCGTCGCACAAACACCCGATTGCTGTTCACGAAATCGTAGCGGCACATCGTGTGTGTGTACGTACAAACAACAACAACAAAAAGGCCCTTTTCAGGGCCGCATATGAATCATGTAAACTTTTACACAGTTTATATTTCTATTGTAAGATTGATATAAAGTCGGGTTGAGAGCCCTCGGCGCTCACCCACCAGTCCGGGTAAAGTGTTGTCATCATAGCCATCCGAGGCTAACAACTAAGTCACACACAAAAAGAAAAACAAAATAGTCTACTTACTTAAGGTGCGTCAAACAAACACCTGGCAGCAAAAGCACGAGATCCCTACGTCCCTCGCTCGTTCGTTCGCCTGAAATCATAATAATAATATTTACTTACTTATTTAATATAATAGGGCTATCTATTTACAGGCCTCTTCCATAGGCGTAGGTTGCCGACTGTCTCCACGTATCCGTTTACTACTTCCCCGTACGGGAAACTACTGGTGTAGATGGTGTCATTATCTTTGCTGATCCATTCTATTTTACGGCTCATGATACAAAAATCCACAGAGGCCGTAGGTTATATATAATTAATATGAGAAATAAATTATCAAGACTTTTTTTTTATGTGGGATGTACACACTACTCGACAACAATTGTACCGAATATCGGTATTAATATTGTATATATATAAAAAAAAATACCATAATAGATATTGGGCGAGTAAATAAATTAGCCGTTTGTTGCATGCATTCATTCGGTGTGCTCGACATTATTATTTCACCTAAACGACAAACACACTTATAATACCTATTAAGGTACCTTCTAATTGAGTGTAAATCGTTTGTGTTTATTTTATTACATACATACACACTCGGCACAGATCGATGATGATACTTAACAGTGGCGTAATGTAACCTCTCCTTAGGTGTGTGTCTCTGTAGACAGTATAACATTACTTAGGTATCGTGTGTATGTGATGAATGATAGGCAAAAAAAAAAAAAAATTATAGAGATATTATTGATTGATTGATTGATGGAATTTTTTTTTTTAATGTAATAAAAAAAAAAAAATCTCTACACTCTCTATTATTGTCGTTAGGTATACACACATCTAGATGTTGGTTGGTGGTGATGCAAGTATAACACAATATGTATGGAAAATAATGTGTGTGCGTGTACGTGCGATCTTCTGATATAATGACAAGAATGAGACAGAGAGAGAGGGGAAGTGATTATTGGGCAATATGTGTGTATAATATATTAACAGAGACAGATTACATTGTATATATAATAATTATTATGTTATTCATTTGTGAACAAATATGTTCCGTATACTACTACCACCGACGGCCGTCGTTAAGAGTCGTCCGTCCTTTGGGCGTTATGAGAGTTGCGTGTGTGTTTTACGGTGGTTCACTTTTAACGTTTTAATACGTTCAGAATACTTATCGATACCAACGAATTGTTGATATTTTAAAAGTACGATATCCCCGTCGTCGATTTGCAGATAGTTTATTAGAAAAGCGTCGTGTTTTATAGAGAAAAATACATTTTGAACTGAACACTACGTATGCACGGCGCACAGTCGCGAAAGTAAAATATCATATCGTCGCAGCGCGGGGTCGCACGCTATAGGTGTTTACGTTTGATTATAGTCAAGTTCATGAAGTATTTGAAATATTAATTTGCTCGCGGGTCGTTTAAAGAAAATCCTTTTGAAAATGTATTTAATTAGATACGTGTTAGTGAAAAGTGTTCGATGTTCATACGAGAAAACGTCTCGCGACAGAACGGCTCTCGTTACGGTAAAACCTCGAGGTGCCTTAGCTCGTAGCGTACACGTAGTGGCGACATCTACTAAAATTTTAGTACTTCGTAACGCGCGCGCATTCCTAAGAGTGTGTGTGTTTTATATATACTACGATAGAAGAAGAATAAGAAGAAAGTTCAGTAAATTATTATATAATGGCAGACACCGCAGTTGCAGCCGAAACCCCCGCACCGGCCACACCGGCGACCAAGAAGCAGGCGAGACAGGCCGGCGGCGGCGGAGCTAAGAAACCTAAGGCGAAGCCGACTCATCCTAAGACTTCCGAGATGGTCAACAGCGCCATCAAAGAGATGAAGGAGCGTAGCGGTTCTTCGCTTCAGGCGATCAAGAAGTACATCGCCGCCCAGTACAAGGTGGACGCTGAAAAATTGGCACCTTTCATCAGGAAGTATCTGAAGAGCGCCGTCGAATCTGGCACGTTGATACAGACCAAGGGCAAGGGTGCGTCGGGGTCTTTCAAACTGGAATCGAAGTCCTCCGCCGCGAAGAAACCGAGCGGCGGCGCCACCTCCGCCTCGGGCAAGTCCGCCGGCGGCGCGAAGAGTGGTGCCTCGGCCGCGTCGAAGGGCGGTAAGAAGGCGACCGCATCCGCCGCCGGCGCGAAAACTAAGAAGGCAGCCGCCGCCTCGGCCGCGGCCTCCGCCGGTTCCCCGTCAAAATCGAAGGCGGCCGCGGCCCCATCGGCCAGGGACAAGAAGGCCGCCGCCGCCGCCGCCGCCGCAAAGAAGAAGCCCGCAGCGAAGAAGGCAGCCGCCTCACCGGCCAAGGGTAGGGGCGGTGCCGCTCCTAAGGCCAAGAAGACCGCCAAGCCTCCCACGAAGAAGCCAAAAGCGCCCAAACCTAAGAAGGCAGCGGCGACCCCCAAGTCGAAACCCGCCGCCAAGAAAACAGCCGCAGCTAAGAAGTAAGCGAGAGACACGAAAAGAAAAGAAGACATCGCCGCCTCCAGCGAGTAGCGGTCCGCCTCGCCTCGCCGTGCCGTGCCGTGCCGTGCGGTGCGTGCGTCGGCGGGAGCGACGCGAAAGCTGTTGGGCGAAAGCTAACAAAAAGCCCTTTTCAGGGCTAACAATGTTCTCACGAATCTTATATACAAAGATATATATAACAAGGATTCATTTCTATCGTATACGTAGAGAGATTTATATGTATATGTATATATATAAAAGTCATTACATATGTACTTACTACACACACTAATAAATAAATACATCCAAGATACCTATCTATCTACCTACCAACCAACCAACCAACCAACCAACCAAACAAACATGCATACCTAACTATACAACATATCCTAATTAATTATTACTATTATGAAAATAACCGCTACCGGCTACTACTATCTATCTATCTATCTATAATACTGTACCTCTAGCAGGAACAATTAAGAATTTCGTCAAGTAAATGTGTGTCGCCTCAACTACTCACTATACTTGTAACTATAGTGGTCGGTAGCACGAACCCATAAGTCTTACTCCAGTTAACTCGATAGCGTGACGTAGCTATACTTTAAACAATGCCTAGAACACAGTAACTTGACGAAATTATTATAACTACATCCACCATACATACGCACACACACACTCACATCAACCAACACCAGAATCCACAACACCAGAACATATTTCGCTACCAAAATCAGCAATGCTTCACCACCACCTTTGCCTTAGCAGCAGAAAGCACAGAAGCACACTACTCGTGTAGTAGTAATTATTGTACACCACAGCAGTGCCTTGATATATGTATGTATCTTGTGTGTAAGAGAGAGAGAGAGAGAGAGAGAGAGAGAGAGAGAGAGAGAGAGAGAGAGAGACACAGTCACTCTTCTGATCAACATCTAATCTCTAAAGTTCTATTTAATATTAGTACATAATTGTAATAAATAATTTATTGAAATACATAGTTTGTGTATTTTATAATTAAATAAAAATAGCATTTAAAATATAATAAATGTAATTATAAAATATTATGTTTGGTGAGAGAATAAGAATACAATTCACCACCCTCTTCCTTTCCTGCGGCTAAAGAAAGAAATAATCCTTGTATATATTTTGGGTGACTTTACAAACATATAATTTGAGACATGAATTACATCTGAACTGAAAACAACAATTTGTGGATTGCGCAAAATATAGTCCTGCACAGGAATCGAACGCCGCGACACTGGCTGATGGGTTATTTTAACACTATACTTAAACCGTTAGACCGAAAGGAATATTTCTGCCAAATTTCAAGTCTGTATATGCCTTATGGTTCCAGAGATATGGTGATGAGTCAATATATCGCTCGCAAAACCCGCCTCTCCTATGTACATATATTTACTTATTGCACCGGCCCTCCCCGACTGCCCGACTTTTTTGTTTTCAATTTTGTCCGATTATTTATTTATTTATTTACATCAATCACAATAACTTACATACGACACAAGAAGCTATTGAATATTAAAAACAGGACACTGGCTCTTGATATTCCGGCTACTTACTAGCCAGAAGGTAAGGGAGAAGGCTGCTTTAAAAAAAAAAATTAGCTATGAATGCAATCCAATGATAATCATTTATTATAATACTTTAAATCTTCATCATAACTATTTAAACTGTTAAGTGACCCTGTTAGTTAGTTTGTGATGTTACTATGATTTTGTGAATATATCTAGAATTAAAAATGTGACATAGAATTTTAGGTTAGAATGATATGTTGTTAATTTGGAATACCGAAGGAGAACATGATTTTGAACATTACAAATTATATGCACATGCAATTTTTTTTTTTTTTTTTTTTTTTTTAGAAATGGCTACACCTCACAAACATAATAAGAGAAAGCAATGGGAAAAGGAGGCAATGACTGCTGCCATTGCCGCTGTTAGAGTAAGAGAATGGGATATTTAAAGGCAGCTAAACAATTCTATGTGCCCAGGTCAACACTGTTTCGATTTGTTAATGATAAAGACACTCCGATTGAAACGTTAACAAATAAAATAAAGTAATTGGTCGAAGGCCAGTTCTTGGTCAAGATATTGAAAAAATCTGCTGGTGAAGTACGTCTTAGCTATGGAGAATAAGTTTTATGGGCTGACCAGAATGGATTTGCGCCGTTTGGTATATCAACTAGCAATAAAAAAATAATATAAAAATCCTTTTAAGGGTGGCTTTGCTGGGCGATACTGGCTAAAGGGTTTTTAAAACGACAACAGGAAATTTTATCTATAAGACAGCCAACTGGAACTTTTCAAGCACGAGTAAATGGATTTACTAAAGAAAGAATGGACGAATTTTACGACAATCTTGAAATAATCCAGGCTGATATAAGTCTTTCCCTGCTGCACGTATGTATATTTAACGTTGATGAGAGTGGCCTTTCCATAGTCCAGAGTAAAATAAAAAAAAAAAAACAAAAAAATACCGAAAACTAATCGGAGCAAGTGTTAGAAAATGTAAAAAAAAAAAAAAAAAAAAAGAAGAAAAAAAGTTAATATACTTTGGAATACTATATTCCAAATTATCTGCACCCTAAGTCAAATCTCGATTTTGGTTTTTTTTTTTTTTTTTTTTTTTTTTTTAGTTTGATAGGCATTTTGATAAGGTTTCTGGCGTTTGTTATGTTTGATTATTTTTATTATTAAAGTTAAATAATTTGTCAATAATTTAATATATATATATATATATATATATATATATATATATTTTTTTTTTTTTTATAGACCCACCCTTTTCCTCTTTAAATTTATCCGCTAAAAACAAACTAGTATTCCAAATATGCTGCAGTTCCTCTAATAATAATAATAATAGTAGTAGTATCACCTTAAGAGGCTCGCGTTAGTTTTGATTGGATTATGGGTCTGATACAGAAGGCAGGCAGTGTGCAGCATTGCTGGACACGGCACGCACCGTGAGGAAGTTCCTCTCTATGTGGAGCCCTAACCACCGACAGCTTGGTCCTTGAATTCGCTGCCGGTGGGTCATTTCACTTTATAATATAAAGTGTAGTTTAAATAAAAAAAAATAAAAAATAATAATAATAATAATAATAGTAGTGTTTTAAAATAAATAAATAAATGTTCGTCGTTAGCACTGCTACGCGCGCGCATGCGTATCCATCATTTCTCGTATCCGAACAGTAAGGTCTCCATCGTACGCTCATCGCCCCACCCAACGTTTGTATAGTTCGTGAAACTTATATATAAATGCTGGTTAAAGGCTAACGCGCGAAAATATTCATTCGACTGACGCTCGTCGCACCGCGCGCGCACGAGCATCGCTCTAAAGTTTGTAGAGTTTCCGTTTAATCACATATCAACATGTCCGGTCGTGGCAAAGGCGGAAAAGTAAAGGGGAAGGTGAAGTCCCGCTCCAACCGTGCCGGTCTGCAGTTCCCCGTCGGTCGTATACACAGGCTGCTGCGTAACGGCAATTATGCTGAACGCGTCGGCGCCGGTGCACCCGTATACCTTGCCGCGGTCATGGAGTACTTGGCCGCCGAGGTGCTCGAGTTGGCCGGAAACGCCGCGAGGGACAACAAGAAGACCAGGATCATTCCCCGTCATCTCCAATTGGCGATACGCAACGACGAGGAGCTGAACAAACTACTATCCGGCGTGACCATCGCTCAGGGCGGTGTGCTGCCCAACATTCAGGCTGTACTTCTGCCCAAGAAAACCGAGAAGAAGGCGTAAGGTGGCACCCCGCTCGTCGGCCAAGTCAGCACGGCGCGCACGTTGCAACCGCATGGTTGACTATAAACAAAAGGCCCTTTTCAGGGCCACAGTATGCATCGTGGTCCCTTACATACACACACAGATATGATAAGGACCGTTTCTATTATATGAACGATAAAAGTCAAAAACGTAACGTAATCTAATCGTAGACAGAGAGATATACATACATTATTTTATATATATTTTTGAAACATAATATTAACCATATTAATGAACTAGCAATCCGCCCTCGCTTCGCTTCGGTTATAGGTTATAGTCGTTTTACCCGCGTAGTTCCCGTGGGAATACCGGGATAAAATATAGCCTAGTTTACGCCCTGATATCATTGATCTTTTCATTGGTGAAAGAATTTTTGAAATCGGTCCAGCCGCTTTGAAGATTACCCGAAACAAACAGGCAGACAATTTTTTTTTTTTTTTTAATTACTATTTTAGGCATAGGTGTCGTGCAAATAACCGCGTGAGCGTGAAAAAAGCCCATTATTTTGACATTACAAACAGACACTCCAATTTTATTTATTGGTATAGTTTAAGTAGGTGCATGCCAGGTTCTCGTAGAGACACACACACACACACACACACACACACACACACACACACAAACACATATGGTCAACACAAATTTTAAGAGTTCAGGCAGTTACGAGAATATATCCGTTGCTATAATTACTATATCTACATACGTCCGAACAGTTTTTTTTTTTTTTTTTTTTTTTTTCCCCTCCTTCTCTCTCTCTCTCTCTCTCTCTCTCTGTTCGTCTTACAATTGAGAAAAAAAAAAAAAAAAAATATGTTGCATGTATCAGTGTTCGCACGTCGCGTTCTCGAAATACACGTCCCGCCCCCCCAGCAGTCCGCATCAGTTCGGTAGCCCCGTAAACTTTATCATCTCTCCGATTGGTCCGTTCAACAGAGAGCGCTCACAGGGTTCATAACGAACGGACGGTCGAGTCGCTTTTAAATAAGGTTCGTAACACCGCGAGCGGAAAGGGGATTGGCCTGAGTTTTCTTACATTGTGTTTAAGTGACTAGTGTAGTGTACGGATCTTAAGTGCTTCGCTCGCTCCGGTGTCTGCGTCGGCGTCCATCGTCAGCGTGAACACCGGGGGCTTGTCGTCGCGTCAAGAACCCCGCCCAGCGTCAAGATCGCACCAAAACTCATCTCCTAGTATCCTTTTTCTGTAACTAGAAAAAATGAAAAAAGGCCCTTCTAAGGGCCAAAAACAGCCTCCGCCGCCTCCTTCAATCATGAAGACGCGGCCGAAGAGCCCAGCACCTTTCGCCGGAACATCTAGCAGTCAACATTCACGTCGATCTCTAGACAGTGTTCTGAGCACCACTAGCGCCACCGCGGCAACTACGCAAACTAGTTTAGTTCGCGATTCGCCCGCGAGCAGCACCAGCGCCTCGTATATAGCGCCGGCCACACTTTATCGCCCACGCAGTGATAGCGAGACCAGCGGGTCGGTAGCAAGTTACCTTCCCCCCACCACCGCACCCACCGCGGTACATGCTTCCACGAGGAGAACCTCGATTGCGCCCCAATCATCACGTATGTCGCCTCCCCGCACGTCAGCGAGAGCGACCCGCGATGTATCAGCCGCGTCGAGACAGACCAGCGTGGACCCACACCTATTAGAGCATCCAGTTCACCACCAACAACCGGTCGCAACGTTTGTCGCGATCCCGGCAGACTTCCTTCACGCCCCAACCGGGAGAAAATCAGCAATTCCGGTTGCGACACCCTCTACGACACCCTCGGCAATTCGCCGCGTCGTACCTTCCACATCGTCCACAGCCACCAGAACCGTACCTGCGGTAGCGGCACACCAAGCCAGCTCAAAAATATCATCTCATCAGACCAGCGTGGTAACGCAAACTGAAGAACACTACACACATCTCCAGAGACCTGTCGCCACCTTTGTTGCGGCACCAGTGGAGGCTTCACAAGCCGTCCCAATCATCAAACCGGTCGCGACACCCTTCGCGACACCCTCTATGACACCCTCCGCGACACCCTTTGTCGCGTATGGAGGGCCATCTACTGCGTCTCATGGCGAGCCAACTGACTCGACACACCGTCGCTACCTGACAGGAAGAACTGCCACCCCCCCTCCCGCAGGGGGGGTCAGCATGGAAACTTCTCCCGACCGCAGACAAACGCCTGACTACATGCAAGCGTCCACTTCGACGGCAATGCTGGCACAGTTGCCGCCGAAAAGTCAGCGCTCCCCTCCTGCGCCACGCTACCACGCTGGTGATAGGAAACTACTTGACGCTCCCAGAGAGTCGCAGGCTCGCTATTATAAGGCGAGTCGAGTTGACAGCTCTTGTGAGCGCTCCGACTCATCGGCAGCGCCGGACTCGGACGCAACCAGCCGAGCTGGCCGCCCGTCACGACAGTCCGACTCCGCTGACATTACAATCCGCATTAACCGGAAAAAGTCTAAATCAAAACTGAACGCTTCCTCTTCAGCCACTGAACTCCCAGCGGGCAGTCGTCCCAGGAGAAGACGCAGTACGGATGAAGAAGAGTTGTCTAGAGCTAAGAGGAGCTGTGCGGAGGACCCGGCACCTCGCCCTCCAGACTCACGGATGCCGACAACTTACGCAGCAGTCACAGCCTCTCAATCGGCAACTACGACTACGGCAAACCCCGCTGCTCCAACCCGCGCCCCCACCGCTACGACGACTACAGGGGCTGCCCAGGTGAGTGAGCCAGATTTTTCTAGAAAATCCAGACTTCCACCACTCGTAGTTGAGAACTTTCCCAACTGGGCTCACCACCTGCGGGAAATTAAAAAGCGTCTTGGTAGGACTGCCTACGCTCGCCCCTACGGGAAGGGGATGAGATTTACACCAAAAGACGAAGAAGAGTACCGGCTGATCCAGAGGTACCTGACGGACCTGGAAAGGACCGAAAGGATTAGCTGGTTTGCCTACTCGCTGCCAGAAGAGCGTAGCCTAAAACTGGCTATACGCGGACTCCCCCATGATGTCCAACCGGAGGATGTAGAGGAGGAGCTCCGTCTCCTGGGATTCTCCCCGGAGTATGTAAGGCCCATTCGCGCCCGTGGCGAAAGACCGGGCTGCATTTTGTTCGCCACTGTGAAAAGAGAGGCTAACACAGTCCCGGCTATCTATGGCATAACGGAACTGATAAACGTCCCCGGGGTCAAAGTGGAGGCCTGGCGGGGCAAACGGAAGCCTGCGCAATGCCATAGATGCCAGCGATTTAGGCACTCTAGCTTCCAGTGCCATCGAGCCCTTGCGTGCGTCAGATGTGGGGACGAACACGCGGCAAGAGACTGCCCTAGACCCAAAGAGGACCCCCCAACGTGTGCCAACTGCGGGGGGCCCCACCCCGCCAACCACATTAACTGCCCGGTTTTCAAAAAGGAAGCAAAAAACCGTAGGGCAGGTACAACGTCACTTTCGAGGGACAGACAGCCCAGGGCAATTCGCGAGCCGTCAACTGTTCGTCCCCAACCCTCGGGCGAGGCCTCCCAGGGGAATTCCCTAATGGCAGACGCAAACAATCCCACGGAGCGGGGCGCCCCTCTACCTAGGAGGCGGAAAAAGAAGAGGGGTAAAACCAGGATGGTGACGGACTCCTCTGTGCCCCCCTCAGAAGATGAGCGACCACCCCAAAAAGGGCCTACCAGGTCAATCATGCGGCCGCATTCCAGTGCTCAGACCGCGGAGAGCAGACCCACCTCAGCAGCCTCCTACGCACCACCTACCGCTAGAGGCCAACCACCAAGGCAACAAAAGAAAGCAAGGATAGCGACTCCCGCGCAACTACCGTCAGACATGGAAAGAGATGACACGCGCGCGGTAATTAAATCTCTCCATTCCATGCTGGGCGCATTGATGCAGGAAAACGTTAGTGACCAATTTATCAACATCATGCTCACTAACGTCCAGAACATCATAAGCCTTCACATTCGCGGATGAACTGAGGGTAATACACTGGAATGCCCGTGGCCTTAGGGGTAAGGTCACTCTATTCCGCCTCCTTTTGAAAGACCAAAACATTGACGTGGCGCTCATTAGTGAAACGTACCTGGGTCCGGCGGACCGGATTAAATTCCCAGGGTACATCATCTACAGGAGAGACGAGATTTCTGCGCAAAATATCCGATACCGGGGCTTGGCAGTCCTCATCAAGAGGAGAGTCGTACACCAACCCATACCCACACCGCAACTCAATTCCATCTATGTCCTGGGCGTGGAGATTCTGTTGGGCAACTCCCCCTTACGGGTGTTCGCTGCCTACAAACCTCCAGCCCCAACCATGCTCAACACCAGAGATATTACAGTTCTGCTTGAGTCCCCCACGAATACGATCATCGCGGGGGACCTCAACTGCAAGCATCCCGCGTGGAACGCGGCCACGCGGAACTCTTCGGGTGTACGACTTCATCTGCTCGCTGAATCCCGGGGGTATGTGGTTATGGGTCCGGAGGTACCCACTCATTACCCGGACAACCCAACCCATACCCCTGACGTGTTGGACATATTAGTCCTCAATGACATTGACTGCCAAGTCACCCAGACAGTGCTGGATGACAATCTCGAATCGGACCACCAACCGGTGCTCGTAACCATCCACGAACACCCCTCCAGAATCTCTCCTCCGGCGCCACGTCACATTATAGACTGGACCAAATTTAAGGAGGGTTTAGAGACCACCACCCCAACTCGGCCTGTGAGCTCCGCAGCCGACGTAAATACCCTCACAGTTGAGATCACCTCTGCAATTATGGAAGCCCTAGCAGCGGCAAAGACTCCACTCACGAACAGAAGGAAACTTCCACCGCTTCCACATCACATACGTGAGCTCATTAGGAAGAAGAGAATGCTCCGTAAGCAGTGGCAGGCCACAAGATGCCCCTTCCTTAAGACAGATCTCAACCGGCTCACGGAGAGAGTCAAGGCCGAGTTGCAGGACCTGACCACCGCGAACTGGGATCGCACAATTGAGGATTCAATTGGTGATTGGAATGCTATCCACAGACTCTGCCGCCGCCTTACCAACTCCTCAGTTCCGGTGCGTCCCCTGCTCCACGGCGACGGGACCTATAGGTATAGAGCGGTAGACCGAGCCGAGATATTCGCAGAGTACCTGGAGCAATCGTTCAGGCCTAACCCGCCCACAGAGGTCGACCAGGACATAGCAGCCGAGATGGAGAGAGACATCAGTGACCTCCAGACTTTACTAGCAGCCCCGCTAGCCTCGGACGAGGAGCCGATCGTGTTCGCGCCAAGCGCGGTGGGCAGCATGATCAAGCAACTAAAACCCAGAAAGGCCCCGGGTCCCGATGGGATTCCCAATTCCGCCCTTCGTCACTTACCACGTAAGACGATTGCCGCCATCTCCAGGCTATTCACGGGGATCCCTCGGATGGGAGTGTTCCCGGAGCCATGGAAAGAGGGCAAGATTATCATGCTGCCCAAACAAGGGAAGAATGTACTCCTCCCCGAGAGCTACCGACCAATTACGTTGCTCTCAAATCTGTCTAAAGTCTTCGAAAAGCTGCTATTACAAAAAATGACTCCGCTCATCACACCTAGACCGGAGCAGTTCGGGTTTAGGTCTGAACATAGCGCCACACTCCAGCTGTCGAGGATACTGCACAGGATGACGGCGACCCTGAACAGGAACGAGCACGCCGTAGCAGTATACCTCGACATAGAGAAAGCGTTCGACCGCGTATGGCACGACGGTCTACTGCTCAAGATGTCACGAACACCGACACCCCGTCGCATCGTGAGGGTGGTCTCATCCTTCCTTCACAACAGGACTTTCCGAGTGGTGGTGGACAACGACCTGTCCTCTCTTAAGAAAGTTTCAGCAGGGGTACCCCAAGGTAGCTGCCTTTCTCCCGCACTTTACTCCATATTTACCAATGACATCCCGGTAACACCAGAGGCCGATCTAGCACTCTTTGCTGACGACGTGGCATACGTCACGTCTAGCATTAAGTCGGCGCATGCCGCCAAAAAGATGCAAAGAGTGCTAGACCTTTTACCAGCTTGGTTCCATCAGTGGCGGCTTAGGGTTAACGTGGGGAAAACCCAGGCCATGACCATCAGCAAGAGTCCCAACTTTCCACCACCACTCCAACTACAGGGCCAAACCGTTCCGTGGCGCAGGCACTGTAAGTACCTCGGTCTTACCATAGACAGTTGCCTGTCCATGAGGAAGCACACACAGTCCCTTATCGGGAGGACTAGGGTCGCTCGCGGCCTGTTGCGCCCGGTATTTTCCTCTCACCTCCCAGTTCGTACCAAGCTGGGGGTGTATAAAGTCTATATTCGCTCCCTACTAACATATGCAGCCCCGGCTTGGTACGGGCTAATTTCCACGGCCAGCCAAACCCGTCTGCAGGCCCAACAAAATTTGACGCTGCGAGCTATTCTCGCAGCGCACCACTTCGTCAGCAACCATACTATCCACAAGGATATCGGTATGGAGAGCCTCGCAGAGTTCTCCCGCCGTCTAGCCTCCAACCTATTCCAGCGTGCCGATGCCTCCATGTGGGATCACATTAGGGGCATCGCCCCACTTCACGCACGACCTCCAGAACTTCACCCCGGCGAAAAACCCTTTCCAAGGGATTTCGCCGAGGTTCAATAACATAGACACTTCTTCCAACCTGGTGCACTAGTGCACCAAGGTCCATCATTACCTTCCACTTTCCCCCTTTTCCACTCCATTCCTCTGGCCTCGTAATCCCAACGAGGCCACTCCTAGCCGGCTCAACACCGGTTAGATGAAACAGAGAATCCCACCCCGTGGCCGCTGCCTCCTTGGCATTTGTGCGTATTAGTAATAATACGCACATTATGCATGGCGGCACCGGTCCCGGCGTGAGGTCGCATCATTGCACTATCGCTTCCATACACCACCAGAAATCACCAGCATTAGCAACCATAACCTCCTGTCCCCCACACGACTAGTCCCCCTTATGTCGCTGGTCGCTCGGAGCTGGACCTCCCCCGGGGTCACCGGGGGTCTCATCCGGCTCGGGCTGACCGCCATTCGGGGGTGAAGAGTGGAGGGGACGGAGGGAAATTAAACCCCAGGACACGGGACTGTCTAGTCCCGGAGAAAGACACTGCAGTCAGAGGGCACAAAGGCCCTGAAACTGCCTCTCCCACCCCCTACAGGGTGGCGAGCACAATACGAGCGAGCGGAAAGCTATTTAGCGATCAGTGTACGTACGCGACGGTCGTGCGCACGCTCCTCACCGTATAATATTGTATTTGTGTTTTAATATTATTAATACACATCGAGATGCCACCAAAGACGAGCGGTAAGGCTGCCAAGAAGTCCGGCAAGGCCCAAAAGAACATCTCCAAAACCGACAAGAAAAAGAAGAAGCACAAGAGGAAGGAGAGTTACGCCATTTACATCTACAAGGTGCTCAAGCAGGTGCATCCCGACACCGGTATCTCCAGCAAGGCGATGTCGATCATGAACTCGTTCGTGAACGATATCTTCGAGCGTATCGCCGCGGAAGCCTCTCGTCTCGCCCACTACAACAAGAGATCGACGATCACCTCCAGGGAGGTGCAGACTTCCGTGAGACTCCTGTTGCCCGGCGAGTTGGCGAAGCACGCTGTCAGCGAAGGCACTAAGGCTGTCACCAAATACACCAGCTCCAAGTGATGCGGCGGTCTCCTCGTCGTCGTCGTCGATCGGACGAAAACGTTGACTGTGTGTGTGTGTGGTGTTGTTGGTCACCACACACAACAACGTACGAAAAGGCCCTTTTCAGGGCCACAAATATGTTCATGTACAATATATAAAAATACGTTTTCTATCGTGTATGTAAATGATAAAAGTCACACACCTTTCTCAATACTATATTACACTACTGATCTGTCTGATAAATACATACGCGTACACACTTCTCAATATAAATAGTAGTAGTAATATCAATATAAATAGGTAACCGTGTTATAGAGAGACACACACACAGAGAGAGAGAGAGTAGTGCATTACCACTGTGTTGTAGTCTTTTGCGACGAACCGGGTGAAATTATCAATTGATTGTACTATTACTTGCATCATTATTTTTTTTTTTTTTTTCTTCCCCCTAGTCATTCCGTTAAACTAATATATAACAATATTGTTATTGCTCTATTGGGTCGAATCGAATTCATCCAAATGATGATGATGATGATGAAACTGCTCGTGCCCACTACGTACATACGTTCGTGTACGAGCGTGTAGAGCCGGTGTTGCGAGCGGCTCCCTCGAGTCGTCGAATGTTTGCTCGCCAGGTTATAAAAACGCGTCGACACCACAGCGCGCGTATCATTCTCTCTCGTGCGTTTGTCGTGTCGAGTTCGCAGTTAATCTACTAGTTAGTTAGTAGTCGTCGTCGTTGTTGTCGTGTTTGAAGAATAACAATATGGCGCGTACTAAGCAGACCGCAAGAAAGTCCACCGGCGGTAAGGCGCCGAGGAAGCAGCTCGCCACTAAGGCTGCGCGTAAGAGCGCACCGGCCACCGGTGGTGTTAAGAAGCCTCATCGTTACAGGCCCGGTACCGTAGCCCTTCGTGAGATCCGTCGCTACCAGAAGAGCACCGAGCTGCTGATCCGCAAGCTACCGTTCCAACGTTTGGTTCGTGAGATCGCACAAGATTTCAAAACCGATCTTCGTTTCCAGAGCTCCGCCGTGATGGCTCTGCAGGAGGCCAGCGAAGCGTACCTGGTCGGTCTGTTCGAAGACACCAACCTGTGCGCCATTCACGCCAAACGCGTCACCATTATGCCCAAGGATATACAGTTGGCGCGCAGGATCAGAGGTGAACGCGCTTAATAGTAAAAAAAACAATATTAGAGCGGCGTGTACATCATCGTCCAAAAAGAATAAAATCCAAAAGGCCCTTTTCAGGGCCGCATTTATTTCAATAATATAAATATTTCTATTTAACGTAGACGTAACGTAAAAGTCGGTCACGGATGACAGGCGAGCGATAACGGACAGATAAGATAATAAAAAAAAAAAAAAAAAAAATATTTGCAAAATATATTTATTTACTTACACCCAGACACACACAAAGTTCGCGCACACTATTACTACTTTATATATCACTAATAAACTCATTCTGAATAATAATTTCCATATTCAAATAGATAAATAAAAAAAAACTGGGGTGATGACGTTTACGACATCCACGCGAAACAATAGGTAGGTTGGTTAGGTTCCTTTAGACCATGCGCGCGGAAATAGGAGCCCCGCGAAGCGGGGCTCCGTCGACTTATTCTATAGAGCCTTTTAGCGTCTATGTACATTATTATTGTTATTAATCGATCGACGTGTCTAATATAATATATGTAAACTAATAATTGTTGTTGTTGTCTGTCTGTCTGTCTCTCTTTTTATGCGCTACTTATACACCTAAAGTATACAGACAGACACACACGTTCAGGAGTGTTACGCCACCGAACGGTTTGCGAGCATTCAGCTGTCTCTACACACGTCTACGTAGATCGAGCGAGCGGCGAGAGCCGCACACTCGGACGGTGTAACTATAAATATAGGGCAGAACGAGGCGGCGAAAAACCAGTCGTACGCCGTCGTTCGTCGCAGCGATACACACGCGCGTGCGCGCATAATTTTTTCACTCTCAACTTGAAATCGTTATCGCGCAGTAGTTCGCGAAAATGACCGGTCGCGGTAAGGGAGGAAAAGGTCTGGGGAAAGGAGGCGCCAAGCGTCACAGGAAAGTGCTCCGCGATAACATCCAGGGTATCACGAAGCCCGCCATCCGTCGTTTGGCTCGCAGGGGCGGCGTCAAACGTATCTCCGGTTTAATTTACGAGGAGACCCGCGGTGTACTGAAGGTGTTCCTCGAGAACGTGATCCGCGACGCAGTCACATACACCGAGCACGCCAAGAGGAAGACGGTCACCGCCATGGACGTGGTCTACGCTCTGAAGCGTCAAGGTCGCACCCTCTACGGTTTCGGCGGTTAAACGAGAATCGCCGTTCATCGGACCTCGCTCCTCCGAGCGGCGGTCGTCGTCGCACAAACACCCGATTGCTGTTCACGAAATCGTAGCGGCACATCGTGTGTGTGTACGTACAAACAACAACAACAAAAAGGCCCTTTTCAGGGCCGCATATGAATCATGTAAACTTTTACACAGTTTATATTTCTATTGTAAGATTGATATAAAGTCGGGTTGAGAGCCCTCGGCGCTCACCCACCAGTCCGGGTAAAGTGTTGTCATCATAGCCATCCGAGGCTAACAACTAAGTCACACACAAAAAGAAAAACAAAATAGTCTACTTACTTAAGGTGCGTCAAACAAACACCTGGCAGCAAAAGCACGAGATCCCTACGTCCCTCGCTCGTTCGTTCGCCTGAAATCATAATAATAATATTTACTTACTTATTTAATATAATAGGGCTATCTATTTACAGGCCTCTTCCATAGGCGTAGGTTGCCGACTGTCTCCACGTATCCGTTTACTACTTCCCCGTACGGGAAACTACTGGTGTAGATGGTGTCATTATCTTTGCTGATCCATTCTATTTTACGGCTCATGATACAAAAATCCACAGAGGCCGTAGGTTATATATAATTAATATGAGAAATAAATTATCAAGACTTTTTTTTTATGTGGGATGTACACACTACTCGACAACAATTGTACCGAATATCGGTATTAATATTGTATATATATAAAAAAAAATACCATAATAGATATTGGGCGAGTAAATAAATTAGCCGTTTGTTGCATGCATTCATTCGGTGTGCTCGACATTATTATTTCACCTAAACGACAAACACACTTATAATACCTATTAAGGTACCTTCTAATTGAGTGTAAATCGTTTGTGTTTATTTTATTACATACATACACACTCGGCACAGATCGATGATGATACTTAACAGTGGCGTAATGTAACCTCTCCTTAGGTGTGTGTCTCTGTAGACAGTATAACATTACTTAGGTATCGTGTGTATGTGATGAATGATAGGCAAAAAAAAAAAAAAATTATAGAGATATTATTGATTGATTGATTGATGGAATTTTTTTTTTTAATGTAATAAAAAAAAAAAAATCTCTACACTCTCTATTATTGTCGTTAGGTATACACACATCTAGATGTTGGTTGGTGGTGATGCAAGTATAACACAATATGTATGGAAAATAATGTGTGTGCGTGTACGTGCGATCTTCTGATATAATGACAAGAATGAGACAGAGAGAGAGGGGAAGTGATTATTGGGCAATATGTGTGTATAATATATTAACAGAGACAGATTACATTGTATATATAATAATTATTATGTTATTCATTTGTGAACAAATATGTTCCGTATACTACTACCACCGACGGCCGTCGTTAAGAGTCGTCCGTCCTTTGGGCGTTATGAGAGTTGCGTGTGTGTTTTACGGTGGTTCACTTTTAACGTTTTAATACGTTCAGAATACTTATCGATACCAACGAATTGTTGATATTTTAAAAGTACGATATCCCCGTCGTCGATTTGCAGATAGTTTATTAGAAAAGCGTCGTGTTTTATAGAGAAAAATACATTTTGAACTGAACACTACGTATGCACGGCGCACAGTCGCGAAAGTAAAATATCATATCGTCGCAGCGCGGGGTCGCACGCTATAGGTGTTTACGTTTGATTATAGTCAAGTTCATGAAGTATTTGAAATATTAATTTGCTCGCGGGTCGTTTAAAGAAAATCCTTTTGAAAATGTATTTAATTAGATACGTGTTAGTGAAAAGTGTTCGATGTTCATACGAGAAAACGTCTCGCGACAGAACGGCTCTCGTTACGGTAAAACCTCGAGGTGCCTTAGCTCGTAGCGTACACGTAGTGGCGACATCTACTAAAATTTTAGTACTTCGTAACGCGCGCGCATTCCTAAGAGTGTGTGTGTTTTATATATACTACGATAGAAGAAGAATAAGAAGAAAGTTCAGTAAATTATTATATAATGGCAGACACCGCAGTTGCAGCCGAAACCCCCGCACCGGCCACACCGGCGACCAAGAAGCAGGCGAGACAGGCCGGCGGCGGCGGAGCTAAGAAACCTAAGGCGAAGCCGACTCATCCTAAGACTTCCGAGATGGTCAACAGCGCCATCAAAGAGATGAAGGAGCGTAGCGGTTCTTCGCTTCAGGCGATCAAGAAGTACATCGCCGCCCAGTACAAGGTGGACGCTGAAAAATTGGCACCTTTCATCAGGAAGTATCTGAAGAGCGCCGTCGAATCTGGCACGTTGATACAGACCAAGGGCAAGGGTGCGTCGGGGTCTTTCAAACTGGAATCGAAGTCCTCCGCCGCGAAGAAACCGAGCGGCGGCGCCACCTCCGCCTCGGGCAAGTCCGCCGGCGGCGCGAAGAGTGGTGCCTCGGCCGCGTCGAAGGGCGGTAAGAAGGCGACCGCATCCGCCGCCGGCGCGAAAACTAAGAAGGCAGCCGCCGCCTCGGCCGCGGCCTCCGCCGGTTCCCCGTCAAAATCGAAGGCGGCCGCGGCCCCATCGGCCAGGGACAAGAAGGCCGCCGCCGCCGCCGCCGCCGCAAAGAAGAAGCCCGCAGCGAAGAAGGCAGCCGCCTCACCGGCCAAGGGTAGGGGCGGTGCCGCTCCTAAGGCCAAGAAGACCGCCAAGCCTCCCACGAAGAAGCCAAAAGCGCCCAAACCTAAGAAGGCAGCGGCGACCCCCAAGTCGAAACCCGCCGCCAAGAAAACAGCCGCAGCTAAGAAGTAAGCGAGAGACACGAAAAGAAAAGAAGACATCGCCGCCTCCAGCGAGTAGCGGTCCGCCTCGCCTCGCCGTGCCGTGCCGTGCCGTGCGGTGCGTGCGTCGGCGGGAGCGACGCGAAAGCTGTTGGGCGAAAGCTAACAAAAAGCCCTTTTCAGGGCTAACAATGTTCTCACGAATCTTATATACAAAGATATATATAACAAGGATTCATTTCTATCGTATACGTAGAGAGATTTATATGTATATGTATATATATAAAAGTCATTACATATGTACTTACTACACACACTAATAAATAAATACATCCAAGATACCTATCTATCTACCTACCAACCAACCAACCAACCAACCAACCAAACAAACATGCATACCTAACTATACAACATATCCTAATTAATTATTACTATTATGAAAATAACCGCTACCGGCTACTACTATCTATCTATCTATCTATAATACTGTACCTCTAGCAGGAACAATTAAGAATTTCGTCAAGTAAATGTGTGTCGCCTCAACTACTCACTATACTTGTAACTATAGTGGTCGGTAGCACGAACCCATAAGTCTTACTCCAGTTAACTCGATAGCGTGACGTAGCTATACTTTAAACAATGCCTAGAACACAGTAACTTGACGAAATTATTATAACTACATCCACCATACATACGCACACACACACTCACATCAACCAACACCAGAATCCACAACACCAGAACATATTTCGCTACCAAAATCAGCAATGCTTCACCACCACCTTTGCCTTAGCAGCAGAAAGCACAGAAGCACACTACTCGTGTAGTAGTAATTATTGTACACCACAGCAGTGCCTTGATATATGTATGTATCTTGTGTGTAAGAGAGAGAGAGAGAGAGAGAGAGAGAGAGAGAGAGAGAGAGAGAGAGAGAGACACAGTCACTCTTCTGATCAACATCTAATCTCTAAAGTTCTATTTAATATTAGTACATAATTGTAATAAATAATTTATTGAAATACATAGTTTGTGTATTTTATAATTAAATAAAAATAGCATTTAAAATATAATAAATGTAATTATAAAATATTATGTTTGGTGAGAGAATAAGAATACAATTCACCACCCTCTTCCTTTCCTGCGGCTAAAGAAAGAAATAATCCTTGTATATATTTTGGGTGACTTTACAAACATATAATTTGAGACATGAATTACATCTGAACTGAAAACAACAATTTGTGGATTGCGCAAAATATAGTCCTGCACAGGAATCGAACGCCGCGACACTGGCTGATGGGTTATTTTAACACTATACTTAAACCGTTAGACCGAAAGGAATATTTCTGCCAAATTTCAAGTCTGTATATGCCTTATGGTTCCAGAGATATGGTGATGAGTCAATATATCGCTCGCAAAACCCGCCTCTCCTATGTACATATATTTACTTATTGCACCGGCCCTCCCCGACTGCCCGACTTTTTTGTTTTCAATTTTGTCCGATTATTTATTTATTTATTTACATCAATCACAATAACTTACATACGACACAAGAAGCTATTGAATATTAAAAACAGGACACTGGCTCTTGATATTCCGGCTACTTACTAGCCAGAAGGTAAGGGAGAAGGCTGCTTTAAAAAAAAAAATTAGCTATGAATGCAATCCAATGATAATCATTTATTATAATACTTTAAATCTTCATCATAACTATTTAAACTGTTAAGTGACCCTGTTAGTTAGTTTGTGATGTTACTATGATTTTGTGAATATATCTAGAATTAAAAATGTGACATAGAATTTTAGGTTAGAATGATATGTTGTTAATTTGGAATACCGAAGGAGAACATGATTTTGAACATTACAAATTATATGCACATGCAATTTTTTTTTTTTTTTTTTTTTTTTTAGAAATGGCTACACCTCACAAACATAATAAGAGAAAGCAATGGGAAAAGGAGGCAATGACTGCTGCCATTGCCGCTGTTAGAGTAAGAGAATGGGATATTTAAAGGCAGCTAAACAATTCTATGTGCCCAGGTCAACACTGTTTCGATTTGTTAATGATAAAGACACTCCGATTGAAACGTTAACAAATAAAATAAAGTAATTGGTCGAAGGCCAGTTCTTGGTCAAGATATTGAAAAAATCTGCTGGTGAAGTACGTCTTAGCTATGGAGAATAAGTTTTATGGGCTGACCAGAATGGATTTGCGCCGTTTGGTATATCAACTAGCAATAAAAAAATAATATAAAAATCCTTTTAAGGGTGGCTTTGCTGGGCGATACTGGCTAAAGGGTTTTTAAAACGACAACAGGAAATTTTATCTATAAGACAGCCAACTGGAACTTTTCAAGCACGAGTAAATGGATTTACTAAAGAAAGAATGGACGAATTTTACGACAATCTTGAAATAATCCAGGCTGATATAAGTCTTTCCCTGCTGCACGTATGTATATTTAACGTTGATGAGAGTGGCCTTTCCATAGTCCAGAGTAAAATAAAAAAAAAAAAACAAAAAAATACCGAAAACTAATCGGAGCAAGTGTTAGAAAATGTAAAAAAAAAAAAAAAAAAAAAGAAGAAAAAAAAAAAAAAAAAAAAAAAAAAAAAAAAAAAAAAAAAAAAAAAAAAAAAAAAAAAAAAGTTAATATACTTTGGAATACTATATTCCAAATTATCTGCACCCTAAGTCAAATCTCGATTTTGGTTTTTTTTTTTTTTTTTTTTTTTTTTTTTTTTTTTTTTTTTTTTTTTTTTTTTTTTTTTAGTTTGATAGGCATTTTGATAAGGTTTCTGGCGTTTGTTATGTTTGATTATTTTTATTATTAAAGTTAAATAATTTGTCAATAATTTAATATATATATATATATATATATATATATATATATATTTTTTTTTTTTTTATAGACCCACCCTTTTCCTCTTTAAATTTATCCGCTAAAAACAAACTAGTATTCCAAATATGCTGCAGTTCCTCTAATAATAATAATAATAGTAGTAGTATCACCTTAAGAGGCTCGCGTTAGTTTTGATTGGATTATGGGTCTGATACAGAAGGCAGGCAGTGTGCAGCATTGCTGGACACGGCACGCACCGTGAGGAAGTTCCTCTCTATGTGGAGCCCTAACCACCGACAGCTTGGTCCTTGAATTCGCTGCCGGTGGGTCATTTCACTTTATAATATAAAGTGTAGTTTAAATAAAAAAAAATAAAAAATAATAATAATAATAATAATAGTAGTGTTTTAAAATAAATAAATAAATGTTCGTCGTTAGCACTGCTACGCGCGCGCATGCGTATCCATCATTTCTCGTATCCGAACAGTAAGGTCTCCATCGTACGCTCATCGCCCCACCCAACGTTTGTATAGTTCGTGAAACTTATATATAAATGCTGGTTAAAGGCTAACGCGCGCAAACAGATAAAGATGTTCGACCAACCCATCCCCTGGACAAGGGAGGTCAAATATCTGGGTGTGACCTTGGACAGACGACTGACCTTCGGTCCTCACATAGGGCGAGTCCGCGCGCGCGCAGCCCTAGTGCTAGGATGGTTACACAGCTTAGTACACGCCAAGTCTAAGCTATCTCTCCGTAATAAAGTTAGATTATACACCGCTTGTATACGTCCTATCATGACGTATGCAAGTGTAGTGTTTACACAAGCGAAGCCACGCAGGCTACATCGGCTACAGGCATTACAGAATAGGTTCATGCGCCGAGCGACGGGAGCACCGTGGTTCATGCGCAATGTGGATCTTCACATAGATCTTGGCTTGCCGACCATCAGGCAATTCATGAAACAGTGCTCCCGCCGCTACTTCGACTCTGCCGCGACACACCCGAACCCATTAGTGGTAAGGGCGGCTTCTTACATTCCCTCTAAAATGTCCGCGATCAAACAACCGCGACTAATACTCGAAGAGCCCGACGACATTATTACGCTCGCCCAGACTGAGGCATACACAGCCCGCGCGGCCTTGACAAATAGTAATAAAAAATATCCACGTTACCGCCCCCGCCGACGGGGAAGGAAAACGTGTCGCGTTAAAGTCATAAACGTGGGAGTGCCCACTTTGCCAGCGACCGCCCGAGCCGAGGTCCGTACCCCACAGGGGGTGCCCTCGGGATTGGTCGCTTAACTTTAAGCGGGTTGAGAGCCCTCAGCGCTCACCCACCAGTCCGGGTAAAGTTGTCACAGCCATCTGAGGCTAACAACTAAGTCACACAAAAAAAAAAAAAAAAAAAAAGGCTAACGCGCGAAAATATTCATTCGACTGACGCTCGTCGCACCGCGCGCGCACGAGCATCGCTCTAAAGTTTGTAGAGTTTCCGTTTAATCACATATCAACATGTCCGGTCGTGGCAAAGGCGGAAAAGTAAAGGGGAAGGTGAAGTCCCGCTCCAACCGTGCCGGTCTGCAGTTCCCCGTCGGTCGTATACACAGGCTGCTGCGTAACGGCAATTATGCTGAACGCGTCGGCGCCGGTGCACCCGTATACCTTGCCGCGGTCATGGAGTACTTGGCCGCCGAGGTGCTCGAGTTGGCCGGAAACGCCGCGAGGGACAACAAGAAGACCAGGATCATTCCCCGTCATCTCCAATTGGCGATACGCAACGACGAGGAGCTGAACAAACTACTATCCGGCGTGACCATCGCTCAGGGCGGTGTGCTGCCCAACATTCAGGCTGTACTTCTGCCCAAGAAAACCGAGAAGAAGGCGTAAGGTGGCACCCCGCTCGTCGGCCAAGTCAGCACGGCGCGCACGTTGCAACCGCATGGTTGACTATAAACAAAAGGCCCTTTTCAGGGCCACAGTATGCATCGTGGTCCCTTACATACACACACAGATATGATAAGGACCGTTTCTATTATATGAACGATAAAAGTCAAAAACGTAACGTAATCTAATCGTAGACAGAGAGATATACATACATTATTTTATATATATTTTTGAAACATAATATTAACCATATTAATGAACTAGCAATCCGCCCTCGCTTCGCTTCGGTTATAGGTTATAGTCGTTTTACCCGCGTAGTTCCCGTGGGAATACCGGGATAAAATATAGCCTAGTTTACGCCCTGATATCATTGATCTTTTCATTGGTGAAAGAATTTTTGAAATCGGTCCAGCCGCTTTGAAGATTACCCGAAACAAACAGGCAGACAATTTTTTTTTTTTTTTTAATTACTATTTTAGGCATAGGTGTCGTGCAAATAACCGCGTGAGCGTGAAAAAAGCCCATTATTTTGACATTACAAACAGACACTCCAATTTTATTTATTGGTATAGTTTAAGTAGGTGCATGCCAGGTTCTCGTAGAGACACACACACACACACACACACACACAAACACATATGGTCAACACAAATTTTAAGAGTTCAGGCAGTTACGAGAATATATCCGTTGCTATAATTACTATATCTACATACGTCCGAACAGTTTTTTTTTTTTTTTTTTTTTTTTTCCCCTCCTTCTCTCTCTCTCTCTCTCTCTCTCTCTGTTCGTCTTACAATTGAGAAAAAAAAAAAAAAAAAATATGTTGCATGTATCAGTGTTCGCACGTCGCGTTCTCGAAATACACGTCCCGCCCCCCCAGCAGTCCGCATCAGTTCGGTAGCCCCGTAAACTTTATCATCTCTCCGATTGGTCCGTTCAACAGAGAGCGCTCACAGGGTTCATAACGAACGGACGGTCGAGTCGCTTTTAAATAAGGTTCGTAACACCGCGAGCGGAAAGCTATTTAGCGATCAGTGTACGTACGCGACGGTCGTGCGCACGCTCCTCACCGTATAATATTGTATTTGTGTTTTAATATTATTAATACACATCGAGATGCCACCAAAGACGAGCGGTAAGGCTGCCAAGAAGTCCGGCAAGGCCCAAAAGAACATCTCCAAAACCGACAAGAAAAAGAAGAAGCACAAGAGGAAGGAGAGTTACGCCATTTACATCTACAAGGTGCTCAAGCAGGTGCATCCCGACACCGGTATCTCCAGCAAGGCGATGTCGATCATGAACTCGTTCGTGAACGATATCTTCGAGCGTATCGCCGCGGAAGCCTCTCGTCTCGCCCACTACAACAAGAGATCGACGATCACCTCCAGGGAGGTGCAGACTTCCGTGAGACTCCTGTTGCCCGGCGAGTTGGCGAAGCACGCTGTCAGCGAAGGCACTAAGGCTGTCACCAAATACACCAGCTCCAAGTGATGCGGCGGTCTCCTCGTCGTCGTCGTCGATCGGACGAAAACGTTGACTGTGTGTGTGTGTGGTGTTGTTGGTCACCACACACAACAACGTACGAAAAGGCCCTTTTCAGGGCCACAAATATGTTCATGTACAATATATAAAAATACGTTTTCTATCGTGTATGTAAATGATAAAAGTCACACACCTTTCTCAATACTATATTACACTACTGATCTGTCTGATAAATACATACGCGTACACACTTCTCAATATAAATAGTAGTAGTAATATCAATATAAATAGGTAACCGTGTTATAGAGAGACACACACACAGAGAGAGAGAGAGTAGTGCATTACCACTGTGTTGTAGTCTTTTGCGACGAACCGGGTGAAATTATCAATTGATTGTACTATTACTTGCATCATTATTTTTTTTTTTTTTTTCTTCCCCCTAGTCATTCCGTTAAACTAATATATAACAATATTGTTATTGCTCTATTGGGTCGAATCGAATTCATCCAAATGATGATGATGATGATGAAACTGCTCGTGCCCACTACGTACATACGTTCGTGTACGAGCGTGTAGAGCCGGTGTTGCGAGCGGCTCCCTCGAGTCGTCGAATGTTTGCTCGCCAGGTTATAAAAACGCGTCGACACCACAGCGCGCGTATCATTCTCTCTCGTGCGTTTGTCGTGTCGAGTTCGCAGTTAATCTACTAGTTAGTTAGTAGTCGTCGTCGTTGTTGTCGTGTTTGAAGAATAACAATATGGCGCGTACTAAGCAGACCGCAAGAAAGTCCACCGGCGGTAAGGCGCCGAGGAAGCAGCTCGCCACTAAGGCTGCGCGTAAGAGCGCACCGGCCACCGGTGGTGTTAAGAAGCCTCATCGTTACAGGCCCGGTACCGTAGCCCTTCGTGAGATCCGTCGCTACCAGAAGAGCACCGAGCTGCTGATCCGCAAGCTACCGTTCCAACGTTTGGTTCGTGAGATCGCACAAGATTTCAAAACCGATCTTCGTTTCCAGAGCTCCGCCGTGATGGCTCTGCAGGAGGCCAGCGAAGCGTACCTGGTCGGTCTGTTCGAAGACACCAACCTGTGCGCCATTCACGCCAAACGCGTCACCATTATGCCCAAGGATATACAGTTGGCGCGCAGGATCAGAGGTGAACGCGCTTAATAGTAAAAAAAACAATATTAGAGCGGCGTGTACATCATCGTCCAAAAAGAATAAAATCCAAAAGGCCCTTTTCAGGGCCGCATTTATTTCAATAATATAAATATTTCTATTTAACGTAGACGTAACGTAAAAGTCGGTCACGGATGACAGGCGAGCGATAACGGACAGATAAGATAATAAAAAAAAAAAAAAAAAAAATATTTGCAAAATATATTTATTTACTTACACCCAGACACACACAAAGTTCGCGCACACTATTACTACTTTATATATCACTAATAAACTCATTCTGAATAATAATTTCCATATTCAAATAGATAAATAAAAAAAAACTGGGGTGATGACGTTTACGACATCCACGCGAAACAATAGGTAGGTTGGTTAGGTTCCTTTAGACCATGCGCGCGGAAATAGGAGCCCCGCGAAGCGGGGCTCCGTCGACTTATTCTATAGAGCCTTTTAGCGTCTATGTACATTATTATTGTTATTAATCGATCGACGTGTCTAATATAATATATGTAAACTAATAATTGTTGTTGTTGTCTGTCTGTCTGTCTCTCTTTTTATGCGCTACTTATACACCTAAAGTATACAGACAGACACACACGTTCAGGAGTGTTACGCCACCGAACGGTTTGCGAGCATTCAGCTGTCTCTACACACGTCTACGTAGATCGAGCGAGCGGCGAGAGCCGCACACTCGGACGGTGTAACTATAAATATAGGGCAGAACGAGGCGGCGAAAAACCAGTCGTACGCCGTCGTTCGTCGCAGCGATACACACGCGCGTGCGCGCATAATTTTTTCACTCTCAACTTGAAATCGTTATCGCGCAGTAGTTCGCGAAAATGACCGGTCGCGGTAAGGGAGGAAAAGGTCTGGGGAAAGGAGGCGCCAAGCGTCACAGGAAAGTGCTCCGCGATAACATCCAGGGTATCACGAAGCCCGCCATCCGTCGTTTGGCTCGCAGGGGCGGCGTCAAACGTATCTCCGGTTTAATTTACGAGGAGACCCGCGGTGTACTGAAGGTGTTCCTCGAGAACGTGATCCGCGACGCAGTCACATACACCGAGCACGCCAAGAGGAAGACGGTCACCGCCATGGACGTGGTCTACGCTCTGAAGCGTCAAGGTCGCACCCTCTACGGTTTCGGCGGTTAAACGAGAATCGCCGTTCATCGGACCTCGCTCCTCCGAGCGGCGGTCGTCGTCGCACAAACACCCGATTGCTGTTCACGAAATCGTAGCGGCACATCGTGTGTGTGTACGTACAAACAACAACAACAAAAAGGCCCTTTTCAGGGCCGCATATGAATCATGTAAACTTTTACACAGTTTATATTTCTATTGTAAGATTGATATAAAGTCGGGTTGAGAGCCCTCGGCGCTCACCCACCAGTCCGGGTAAAGTGTTGTCATCATAGCCATCCGAGGCTAACAACTAAGTCACACACAAAAAGAAAAACAAAATAGTCTACTTACTTAAGGTGCGTCAAACAAACACCTGGCAGCAAAAGCACGAGATCCCTACGTCCCTCGCTCGTTCGTTCGCCTGAAATCATAATAATAATATTTACTTACTTATTTAATATAATAGGGCTATCTATTTACAGGCCTCTTCCATAGGCGTAGGTTGCCGACTGTCTCCACGTATCCGTTTACTACTTCCCCGTACGGGAAACTACTGGTGTAGATGGTGTCATTATCTTTGCTGATCCATTCTATTTTACGGCTCATGATACAAAAATCCACAGAGGCCGTAGGTTATATATAATTAATATGAGAAATAAATTATCAAGACTTTTTTTTTATGTGGGATGTACACACTACTCGACAACAATTGTACCGAATATCGGTATTAATATTGTATATATATAAAAAAAAATACCATAATAGATATTGGGCGAGTAAATAAATTAGCCGTTTGTTGCATGCATTCATTCGGTGTGCTCGACATTATTATTTCACCTAAACGACAAACACACTTATAATACCTATTAAGGTACCTTCTAATTGAGTGTAAATCGTTTGTGTTTATTTTATTACATACATACACACTCGGCACAGATCGATGATGATACTTAACAGTGGCGTAATGTAACCTCTCCTTAGGTGTGTGTCTCTGTAGACAGTATAACATTACTTAGGTATCGTGTGTATGTGATGAATGATAGGCAAAAAAAAAAAAAAATTATAGAGATATTATTGATTGATTGATTGATGGAATTTTTTTTTTTAATGTAATAAAAAAAAAAAAATCTCTACACTCTCTATTATTGTCGTTAGGTATACACACATCTAGATGTTGGTTGGTGGTGATGCAAGTATAACACAATATGTATGGAAAATAATGTGTGTGCGTGTACGTGCGATCTTCTGATATAATGACAAGAATGAGACAGAGAGAGAGGGGAAGTGATTATTGGGCAATATGTGTGTATAATATATTAACAGAGACAGATTACATTGTATATATAATAATTATTATGTTATTCATTTGTGAACAAATATGTTCCGTATACTACTACCACCGACGGCCGTCGTTAAGAGTCGTCCGTCCTTTGGGCGTTATGAGAGTTGCGTGTGTGTTTTACGGTGGTTCACTTTTAACGTTTTAATACGTTCAGAATACTTATCGATACCAACGAATTGTTGATATTTTAAAAGTACGATATCCCCGTCGTCGATTTGCAGATAGTTTATTAGAAAAGCGTCGTGTTTTATAGAGAAAAATACATTTTGAACTGAACACTACGTATGCACGGCGCACAGTCGCGAAAGTAAAATATCATATCGTCGCAGCGCGGGGTCGCACGCTATAGGTGTTTACGTTTGATTATAGTCAAGTTCATGAAGTATTTGAAATATTAATTTGCTCGCGGGTCGTTTAAAGAAAATCCTTTTGAAAATGTATTTAATTAGATACGTGTTAGTGAAAAGTGTTCGATGTTCATACGAGAAAACGTCTCGCGACAGAACGGCTCTCGTTACGGTAAAACCTCGAGGTGCCTTAGCTCGTAGCGTACACGTAGTGGCGACATCTACTAAAATTTTAGTACTTCGTAACGCGCGCGCATTCCTAAGAGTGTGTGTGTTTTATATATACTACGATAGAAGAAGAATAAGAAGAAAGTTCAGTAAATTATTATATAATGGCAGACACCGCAGTTGCAGCCGAAACCCCCGCACCGGCCACACCGGCGACCAAGAAGCAGGCGAGACAGGCCGGCGGCGGCGGAGCTAAGAAACCTAAGGCGAAGCCGACTCATCCTAAGACTTCCGAGATGGTCAACAGCGCCATCAAAGAGATGAAGGAGCGTAGCGGTTCTTCGCTTCAGGCGATCAAGAAGTACATCGCCGCCCAGTACAAGGTGGACGCTGAAAAATTGGCACCTTTCATCAGGAAGTATCTGAAGAGCGCCGTCGAATCTGGCACGTTGATACAGACCAAGGGCAAGGGTGCGTCGGGGTCTTTCAAACTGGAATCGAAGTCCTCCGCCGCGAAGAAACCGAGCGGCGGCGCCACCTCCGCCTCGGGCAAGTCCGCCGGCGGCGCGAAGAGTGGTGCCTCGGCCGCGTCGAAGGGCGGTAAGAAGGCGACCGCATCCGCCGCCGGCGCGAAAACTAAGAAGGCAGCCGCCGCCTCGGCCGCGGCCTCCGCCGGTTCCCCGTCAAAATCGAAGGCGGCCGCGGCCCCATCGGCCAGGGACAAGAAGGCCGCCGCCGCCGCCGCCGCCGCAAAGAAGAAGCCCGCAGCGAAGAAGGCAGCCGCCTCACCGGCCAAGGGTAGGGGCGGTGCCGCTCCTAAGGCCAAGAAGACCGCCAAGCCTCCCACGAAGAAGCCAAAAGCGCCCAAACCTAAGAAGGCAGCGGCGACCCCCAAGTCGAAACCCGCCGCCAAGAAAACAGCCGCAGCTAAGAAGTAAGCGAGAGACACGAAAAGAAAAGAAGACATCGCCGCCTCCAGCGAGTAGCGGTCCGCCTCGCCTCGCCGTGCCGTGCCGTGCCGTGCGGTGCGTGCGTCGGCGGGAGCGACGCGAAAGCTGTTGGGCGAAAGCTAACAAAAAGCCCTTTTCAGGGCTAACAATGTTCTCACGAATCTTATATACAAAGATATATATAACAAGGATTCATTTCTATCGTATACGTAGAGAGATTTATATGTATATGTATATATATAAAAGTCATTACATATGTACTTACTACACACACTAATAAATAAATACATCCAAGATACCTATCTATCTACCTACCAACCAACCAACCAACCAACCAACCAAACAAACATGCATACCTAACTATACAACATATCCTAATTAATTATTACTATTATGAAAATAACCGCTACCGGCTACTACTATCTATCTATCTATCTATAATACTGTACCTCTAGCAGGAACAATTAAGAATTTCGTCAAGTAAATGTGTGTCGCCTCAACTACTCACTATACTTGTAACTATAGTGGTCGGTAGCACGAACCCATAAGTCTTACTCCAGTTAACTCGATAGCGTGACGTAGCTATACTTTAAACAATGCCTAGAACACAGTAACTTGACGAAATTATTATAACTACATCCACCATACATACGCACACACACACTCACATCAACCAACACCAGAATCCACAACACCAGAACATATTTCGCTACCAAAATCAGCAATGCTTCACCACCACCTTTGCCTTAGCAGCAGAAAGCACAGAAGCACACTACTCGTGTAGTAGTAATTATTGTACACCACAGCAGTGCCTTGATATATGTATGTATCTTGTGTGTAAGAGAGAGAGAGAGAGAGAGAGAGAGAGAGAGAGAGAGAGAGAGAGAGAGAGACACAGTCACTCTTCTGATCAACATCTAATCTCTAAAGTTCTATTTAATATTAGTACATAATTGTAATAAATAATTTATTGAAATACATAGTTTGTGTATTTTATAATTAAATAAAAATAGCATTTAAAATATAATAAATGTAATTATAAAATATTATGTTTGGTGAGAGAATAAGAATACAATTCACCACCCTCTTCCTTTCCTGCGGCTAAAGAAAGAAATAATCCTTGTATATATTTTGGGTGACTTTACAAACATATAATTTGAGACATGAATTACATCTGAACTGAAAACAACAATTTGTGGATTGCGCAAAATATAGTCCTGCACAGGAATCGAACGCCGCGACACTGGCTGATGGGTTATTTTAACACTATACTTAAACCGTTAGACCGAAAGGAATATTTCTGCCAAATTTCAAGTCTGTATATGCCTTATGGTTCCAGAGATATGGTGATGAGTCAATATATCGCTCGCAAAACCCGCCTCTCCTATGTACATATATTTACTTATTGCACCGGCCCTCCCCGACTGCCCGACTTTTTTGTTTTCAATTTTGTCCGATTATTTATTTATTTATTTACATCAATCACAATAACTTACATACGACACAAGAAGCTATTGAATATTAAAAACAGGACACTGGCTCTTGATATTCCGGCTACTTACTAGCCAGAAGGTAAGGGAGAAGGCTGCTTTAAAAAAAAAAATTAGCTATGAATGCAATCCAATGATAATCATTTATTATAATACTTTAAATCTTCATCATAACTATTTAAACTGTTAAGTGACCCTGTTAGTTAGTTTGTGATGTTACTATGATTTTGTGAATATATCTAGAATTAAAAATGTGACATAGAATTTTAGGTTAGAATGATATGTTGTTAATTTGGAATACCGAAGGAGAACATGATTTTGAACATTACAAATTATATGCACATGCAATTTTTTTTTTTTTTTTTTTTTTTTTAGAAATGGCTACACCTCACAAACATAATAAGAGAAAGCAATGGGAAAAGGAGGCAATGACTGCTGCCATTGCCGCTGTTAGAGTAAGAGAATGGGATATTTAAAGGCAGCTAAACAATTCTATGTGCCCAGGTCAACACTGTTTCGATTTGTTAATGATAAAGACACTCCGATTGAAACGTTAACAAATAAAATAAAGTAATTGGTCGAAGGCCAGTTCTTGGTCAAGATATTGAAAAAATCTGCTGGTGAAGTACGTCTTAGCTATGGAGAATAAGTTTTATGGGCTGACCAGAATGGATTTGCGCCGTTTGGTATATCAACTAGCAATAAAAAAATAATATAAAAATCCTTTTAAGGGTGGCTTTGCTGGGCGATACTGGCTAAAGGGTTTTTAAAACGACAACAGGAAATTTTATCTATAAGACAGCCAACTGGAACTTTTCAAGCACGAGTAAATGGATTTACTAAAGAAAGAATGGACGAATTTTACGACAATCTTGAAATAATCCAGGCTGATATAAGTCTTTCCCTGCTGCACGTATGTATATTTAACGTTGATGAGAGTGGCCTTTCCATAGTCCAGAGTAAAATAAAAAAAAAAAAACAAAAAAATACCGAAAACTAATCGGAGCAAGTGTTAGAAAATGTAAAAAAAAAAAAAAAAAAAAAGAAGAAAAAAAGTTAATATACTTTGGAATACTATATTCCAAATTATCTGCACCCTAAGTCAAATCTCGATTTTGGTTTTTTTTTTTTTTTTTTTTTTTTTTTTAGTTTGATAGGCATTTTGATAAGGTTTCTGGCGTTTGTTATGTTTGATTATTTTTATTATTAAAGTTAAATAATTTGTCAATAATTTAATATATATATATATATATATATATATATATATATATTTTTTTTTTTTTTATAGACCCACCCTTTTCCTCTTTAAATTTATCCGCTAAAAACAAACTAGTATTCCAAATATGCTGCAGTTCCTCTAATAATAATAATAATAGTAGTAGTATCACCTTAAGAGGCTCGCGTTAGTTTTGATTGGATTATGGGTCTGATACAGAAGGCAGGCAGTGTGCAGCATTGCTGGACACGGCACGCACCGTGAGGAAGTTCCTCTCTATGTGGAGCCCTAACCACCGACAGCTTGGTCCTTGAATTCGCTGCCGGTGGGTCATTTCACTTTATAATATAAAGTGTAGTTTAAATAAAAAAAAATAAAAAATAATAATAATAATAATAATAGTAGTGTTTTAAAATAAATAAATAAATGTTCGTCGTTAGCACTGCTACGCGCGCGCATGCGTATCCATCATTTCTCGTATCCGAACAGTAAGGTCTCCATCGTACGCTCATCGCCCCACCCAACGTTTGTATAGTTCGTGAAACTTATATATAAATGCTGGTTAAAGGCTAACGCGCGAAAATATTCATTCGACTGACGCTCGTCGCACCGCGCGCGCACGAGCATCGCTCTAAAGTTTGTAGAGTTTCCGTTTAATCACATATCAACATGTCCGGTCGTGGCAAAGGCGGAAAAGTAAAGGGGAAGGTGAAGTCCCGCTCCAACCGTGCCGGTCTGCAGTTCCCCGTCGGTCGTATACACAGGCTGCTGCGTAACGGCAATTATGCTGAACGCGTCGGCGCCGGTGCACCCGTATACCTTGCCGCGGTCATGGAGTACTTGGCCGCCGAGGTGCTCGAGTTGGCCGGAAACGCCGCGAGGGACAACAAGAAGACCAGGATCATTCCCCGTCATCTCCAATTGGCGATACGCAACGACGAGGAGCTGAACAAACTACTATCCGGCGTGACCATCGCTCAGGGCGGTGTGCTGCCCAACATTCAGGCTGTACTTCTGCCCAAGAAAACCGAGAAGAAGGCGTAAGGTGGCACCCCGCTCGTCGGCCAAGTCAGCACGGCGCGCACGTTGCAACCGCATGGTTGACTATAAACAAAAGGCCCTTTTCAGGGCCACAGTATGCATCGTGGTCCCTTACATACACACACAGATATGATAAGGACCGTTTCTATTATATGAACGATAAAAGTCAAAAACGTAACGTAATCTAATCGTAGACAGAGAGATATACATACATTATTTTATATATATTTTTGAAACATAATATTAACCATATTAATGAACTAGCAATCCGCCCTCGCTTCGCTTCGGTTATAGGTTATAGTCGTTTTACCCGCGTAGTTCCCGTGGGAATACCGGGATAAAATATAGCCTAGTTTACGCCCTGATATCATTGATCTTTTCATTGGTGAAAGAATTTTTGAAATCGGTCCAGCCGCTTTGAAGATTACCCGAAACAAACAGGCAGACAATTTTTTTTTTTTTTTTAATTACTATTTTAGGCATAGGTGTCGTGCAAATAACCGCGTGAGCGTGAAAAAAGCCCATTATTTTGACATTACAAACAGACACTCCAATTTTATTTATTGGTATAGTTTAAGTAGGTGCATGCCAGGTTCTCGTAGAGACACACACACACACACACACACACACAAACACATATGGTCAACACAAATTTTAAGAGTTCAGGCAGTTACGAGAATATATCCGTTGCTATAATTACTATATCTACATACGTCCGAACAGTTTTTTTTTTTTTTTTTTTTTTTTTCCCCTCCTTCTCTCTCTCTCTCTCTCTCTCTCTCTGTTCGTCTTACAATTGAGAAAAAAAAAAAAAAAAAATATGTTGCATGTATCAGTGTTCGCACGTCGCGTTCTCGAAATACACGTCCCGCCCCCCCAGCAGTCCGCATCAGTTCGGTAGCCCCGTAAACTTTATCATCTCTCCGATTGGTCCGTTCAACAGAGAGCGCTCACAGGGTTCATAACGAACGGACGGTCGAGTCGCTTTTAAATAAGGTTCGTAACACCGCGAGCGGAAAGCTATTTAGCGATCAGTGTACGTACGCGACGGTCGTGCGCACGCTCCTCACCGTATAATATTGTATTTGTGTTTTAATATTATTAATACACATCGAGATGCCACCAAAGACGAGCGGTAAGGCTGCCAAGAAGTCCGGCAAGGCCCAAAAGAACATCTCCAAAACCGACAAGAAAAAGAAGAAGCACAAGAGGAAGGAGAGTTACGCCATTTACATCTACAAGGTGCTCAAGCAGGTGCATCCCGACACCGGTATCTCCAGCAAGGCGATGTCGATCATGAACTCGTTCGTGAACGATATCTTCGAGCGTATCGCCGCGGAAGCCTCTCGTCTCGCCCACTACAACAAGAGATCGACGATCACCTCCAGGGAGGTGCAGACTTCCGTGAGACTCCTGTTGCCCGGCGAGTTGGCGAAGCACGCTGTCAGCGAAGGCACTAAGGCTGTCACCAAATACACCAGCTCCAAGTGATGCGGCGGTCTCCTCGTCGTCGTCGTCGATCGGACGAAAACGTTGACTGTGTGTGTGTGTGGTGTTGTTGGTCACCACACACAACAACGTACGAAAAGGCCCTTTTCAGGGCCACAAATATGTTCATGTACAATATATAAAAATACGTTTTCTATCGTGTATGTAAATGATAAAAGTCACACACCTTTCTCAATACTATATTACACTACTGATCTGTCTGATAAATACATACGCGTACACACTTCTCAATATAAATAGTAGTAGTAATATCAATATAAATAGGTAACCGTGTTATAGAGAGACACACACACAGAGAGAGAGAGAGTAGTGCATTACCACTGTGTTGTAGTCTTTTGCGACGAACCGGGTGAAATTATCAATTGATTGTACTATTACTTGCATCATTATTTTTTTTTTTTTTTTCTTCCCCCTAGTCATTCCGTTAAACTAATATATAACAATATTGTTATTGCTCTATTGGGTCGAATCGAATTCATCCAAATGATGATGATGATGATGAAACTGCTCGTGCCCACTACGTACATACGTTCGTGTACGAGCGTGTAGAGCCGGTGTTGCGAGCGGCTCCCTCGAGTCGTCGAATGTTTGCTCGCCAGGTTATAAAAACGCGTCGACACCACAGCGCGCGTATCATTCTCTCTCGTGCGTTTGTCGTGTCGAGTTCGCAGTTAATCTACTAGTTAGTTAGTAGTCGTCGTCGTTGTTGTCGTGTTTGAAGAATAACAATATGGCGCGTACTAAGCAGACCGCAAGAAAGTCCACCGGCGGTAAGGCGCCGAGGAAGCAGCTCGCCACTAAGGCTGCGCGTAAGAGCGCACCGGCCACCGGTGGTGTTAAGAAGCCTCATCGTTACAGGCCCGGTACCGTAGCCCTTCGTGAGATCCGTCGCTACCAGAAGAGCACCGAGCTGCTGATCCGCAAGCTACCGTTCCAACGTTTGGTTCGTGAGATCGCACAAGATTTCAAAACCGATCTTCGTTTCCAGAGCTCCGCCGTGATGGCTCTGCAGGAGGCCAGCGAAGCGTACCTGGTCGGTCTGTTCGAAGACACCAACCTGTGCGCCATTCACGCCAAACGCGTCACCATTATGCCCAAGGATATACAGTTGGCGCGCAGGATCAGAGGTGAACGCGCTTAATAGTAAAAAAAACAATATTAGAGCGGCGTGTACATCATCGTCCAAAAAGAATAAAATCCAAAAGGCCCTTTTCAGGGCCGCATTTATTTCAATAATATAAATATTTCTATTTAACGTAGACGTAACGTAAAAGTCGGTCACGGATGACAGGCGAGCGATAACGGACAGATAAGATAATAAAAAAAAAAAAAAAAAAAATATTTGCAAAATATATTTATTTACTTACACCCAGACACACACAAAGTTCGCGCACACTATTACTACTTTATATATCACTAATAAACTCATTCTGAATAATAATTTCCATATTCAAATAGATAAATAAAAAAAAACTGGGGTGATGACGTTTACGACATCCACGCGAAACAATAGGTAGGTTGGTTAGGTTCCTTTAGACCATGCGCGCGGAAATAGGAGCCCCGCGAAGCGGGGCTCCGTCGACTTATTCTATAGAGCCTTTTAGCGTCTATGTACATTATTATTGTTATTAATCGATCGACGTGTCTAATATAATATATGTAAACTAATAATTGTTGTTGTTGTCTGTCTGTCTGTCTCTCTTTTTATGCGCTACTTATACACCTAAAGTATACAGACAGACACACACGTTCAGGAGTGTTACGCCACCGAACGGTTTGCGAGCATTCAGCTGTCTCTACACACGTCTACGTAGATCGAGCGAGCGGCGAGAGCCGCACACTCGGACGGTGTAACTATAAATATAGGGCAGAACGAGGCGGCGAAAAACCAGTCGTACGCCGTCGTTCGTCGCAGCGATACACACGCGCGTGCGCGCATAATTTTTTCACTCTCAACTTGAAATCGTTATCGCGCAGTAGTTCGCGAAAATGACCGGTCGCGGTAAGGGAGGAAAAGGTCTGGGGAAAGGAGGCGCCAAGCGTCACAGGAAAGTGCTCCGCGATAACATCCAGGGTATCACGAAGCCCGCCATCCGTCGTTTGGCTCGCAGGGGCGGCGTCAAACGTATCTCCGGTTTAATTTACGAGGAGACCCGCGGTGTACTGAAGGTGTTCCTCGAGAACGTGATCCGCGACGCAGTCACATACACCGAGCACGCCAAGAGGAAGACGGTCACCGCCATGGACGTGGTCTACGCTCTGAAGCGTCAAGGTCGCACCCTCTACGGTTTCGGCGGTTAAACGAGAATCGCCGTTCATCGGACCTCGCTCCTCCGAGCGGCGGTCGTCGTCGCACAAACACCCGATTGCTGTTCACGAAATCGTAGCGGCACATCGTGTGTGTGTACGTACAAACAACAACAACAAAAAGGCCCTTTTCAGGGCCGCATATGAATCATGTAAACTTTTACACAGTTTATATTTCTATTGTAAGATTGATATAAAGTCGGGTTGAGAGCCCTCGGCGCTCACCCACCAGTCCGGGTAAAGTGTTGTCATCATAGCCATCCGAGGCTAACAACTAAGTCACACACAAAAAGAAAAACAAAATAGTCTACTTACTTAAGGTGCGTCAAACAAACACCTGGCAGCAAAAGCACGAGATCCCTACGTCCCTCGCTCGTTCGTTCGCCTGAAATCATAATAATAATATTTACTTACTTATTTAATATAATAGGGCTATCTATTTACAGGCCTCTTCCATAGGCGTAGGTTGCCGACTGTCTCCACGTATCCGTTTACTACTTCCCCGTACGGGAAACTACTGGTGTAGATGGTGTCATTATCTTTGCTGATCCATTCTATTTTACGGCTCATGATACAAAAATCCACAGAGGCCGTAGGTTATATATAATTAATATGAGAAATAAATTATCAAGACTTTTTTTTTATGTGGGATGTACACACTACTCGACAACAATTGTACCGAATATCGGTATTAATATTGTATATATATAAAAAAAAATACCATAATAGATATTGGGCGAGTAAATAAATTAGCCGTTTGTTGCATGCATTCATTCGGTGTGCTCGACATTATTATTTCACCTAAACGACAAACACACTTATAATACCTATTAAGGTACCTTCTAATTGAGTGTAAATCGTTTGTGTTTATTTTATTACATACATACACACTCGGCACAGATCGATGATGATACTTAACAGTGGCGTAATGTAACCTCTCCTTAGGTGTGTGTCTCTGTAGACAGTATAACATTACTTAGGTATCGTGTGTATGTGATGAATGATAGGCAAAAAAAAAAAAAAATTATAGAGATATTATTGATTGATTGATTGATGGAATTTTTTTTTTTAATGTAATAAAAAAAAAAAAATCTCTACACTCTCTATTATTGTCGTTAGGTATACACACATCTAGATGTTGGTTGGTGGTGATGCAAGTATAACACAATATGTATGGAAAATAATGTGTGTGCGTGTACGTGCGATCTTCTGATATAATGACAAGAATGAGACAGAGAGAGAGGGGAAGTGATTATTGGGCAATATGTGTGTATAATATATTAACAGAGACAGATTACATTGTATATATAATAATTATTATGTTATTCATTTGTGAACAAATATGTTCCGTATACTACTACCACCGACGGCCGTCGTTAAGAGTCGTCCGTCCTTTGGGCGTTATGAGAGTTGCGTGTGTGTTTTACGGTGGTTCACTTTTAACGTTTTAATACGTTCAGAATACTTATCGATACCAACGAATTGTTGATATTTTAAAAGTACGATATCCCCGTCGTCGATTTGCAGATAGTTTATTAGAAAAGCGTCGTGTTTTATAGAGAAAAATACATTTTGAACTGAACACTACGTATGCACGGCGCACAGTCGCGAAAGTAAAATATCATATCGTCGCAGCGCGGGGTCGCACGCTATAGGTGTTTACGTTTGATTATAGTCAAGTTCATGAAGTATTTGAAATATTAATTTGCTCGCGGGTCGTTTAAAGAAAATCCTTTTGAAAATGTATTTAATTAGATACGTGTTAGTGAAAAGTGTTCGATGTTCATACGAGAAAACGTCTCGCGACAGAACGGCTCTCGTTACGGTAAAACCTCGAGGTGCCTTAGCTCGTAGCGTACACGTAGTGGCGACATCTACTAAAATTTTAGTACTTCGTAACGCGCGCGCATTCCTAAGAGTGTGTGTGTTTTATATATACTACGATAGAAGAAGAATAAGAAGAAAGTTCAGTAAATTATTATATAATGGCAGACACCGCAGTTGCAGCCGAAACCCCCGCACCGGCCACACCGGCGACCAAGAAGCAGGCGAGACAGGCCGGCGGCGGCGGAGCTAAGAAACCTAAGGCGAAGCCGACTCATCCTAAGACTTCCGAGATGGTCAACAGCGCCATCAAAGAGATGAAGGAGCGTAGCGGTTCTTCGCTTCAGGCGATCAAGAAGTACATCGCCGCCCAGTACAAGGTGGACGCTGAAAAATTGGCACCTTTCATCAGGAAGTATCTGAAGAGCGCCGTCGAATCTGGCACGTTGATACAGACCAAGGGCAAGGGTGCGTCGGGGTCTTTCAAACTGGAATCGAAGTCCTCCGCCGCGAAGAAACCGAGCGGCGGCGCCACCTCCGCCTCGGGCAAGTCCGCCGGCGGCGCGAAGAGTGGTGCCTCGGCCGCGTCGAAGGGCGGTAAGAAGGCGACCGCATCCGCCGCCGGCGCGAAAACTAAGAAGGCAGCCGCCGCCTCGGCCGCGGCCTCCGCCGGTTCCCCGTCAAAATCGAAGGCGGCCGCGGCCCCATCGGCCAGGGACAAGAAGGCCGCCGCCGCCGCCGCCGCCGCAAAGAAGAAGCCCGCAGCGAAGAAGGCAGCCGCCTCACCGGCCAAGGGTAGGGGCGGTGCCGCTCCTAAGGCCAAGAAGACCGCCAAGCCTCCCACGAAGAAGCCAAAAGCGCCCAAACCTAAGAAGGCAGCGGCGACCCCCAAGTCGAAACCCGCCGCCAAGAAAACAGCCGCAGCTAAGAAGTAAGCGAGAGACACGAAAAGAAAAGAAGACATCGCCGCCTCCAGCGAGTAGCGGTCCGCCTCGCCTCGCCGTGCCGTGCCGTGCCGTGCGGTGCGTGCGTCGGCGGGAGCGACGCGAAAGCTGTTGGGCGAAAGCTAACAAAAAGCCCTTTTCAGGGCTAACAATGTTCTCACGAATCTTATATACAAAGATATATATAACAAGGATTCATTTCTATCGTATACGTAGAGAGATTTATATGTATATGTATATATATAAAAGTCATTACATATGTACTTACTACACACACTAATAAATAAATACATCCAAGATACCTATCTATCTACCTACCAACCAACCAACCAACCAACCAACCAAACAAACATGCATACCTAACTATACAACATATCCTAATTAATTATTACTATTATGAAAATAACCGCTACCGGCTACTACTATCTATCTATCTATCTATAATACTGTACCTCTAGCAGGAACAATTAAGAATTTCGTCAAGTAAATGTGTGTCGCCTCAACTACTCACTATACTTGTAACTATAGTGGTCGGTAGCACGAACCCATAAGTCTTACTCCAGTTAACTCGATAGCGTGACGTAGCTATACTTTAAACAATGCCTAGAACACAGTAACTTGACGAAATTATTATAACTACATCCACCATACATACGCACACACACACTCACATCAACCAACACCAGAATCCACAACACCAGAACATATTTCGCTACCAAAATCAGCAATGCTTCACCACCACCTTTGCCTTAGCAGCAGAAAGCACAGAAGCACACTACTCGTGTAGTAGTAATTATTGTACACCACAGCAGTGCCTTGATATATGTATGTATCTTGTGTGTAAGAGAGAGAGAGAGAGAGAGAGAGAGAGAGAGAGAGAGAGAGAGAGAGAGAGACACAGTCACTCTTCTGATCAACATCTAATCTCTAAAGTTCTATTTAATATTAGTACATAATTGTAATAAATAATTTATTGAAATACATAGTTTGTGTATTTTATAATTAAATAAAAATAGCATTTAAAATATAATAAATGTAATTATAAAATATTATGTTTGGTGAGAGAATAAGAATACAATTCACCACCCTCTTCCTTTCCTGCGGCTAAAGAAAGAAATAATCCTTGTATATATTTTGGGTGACTTTACAAACATATAATTTGAGACATGAATTACATCTGAACTGAAAACAACAATTTGTGGATTGCGCAAAATATAGTCCTGCACAGGAATCGAACGCCGCGACACTGGCTGATGGGTTATTTTAACACTATACTTAAACCGTTAGACCGAAAGGAATATTTCTGCCAAATTTCAAGTCTGTATATGCCTTATGGTTCCAGAGATATGGTGATGAGTCAATATATCGCTCGCAAAACCCGCCTCTCCTATGTACATATATTTACTTATTGCACCGGCCCTCCCCGACTGCCCGACTTTTTTGTTTTCAATTTTGTCCGATTATTTATTTATTTATTTACATCAATCACAATAACTTACATACGACACAAGAAGCTATTGAATATTAAAAACAGGACACTGGCTCTTGATATTCCGGCTACTTACTAGCCAGAAGGTAAGGGAGAAGGCTGCTTTAAAAAAAAAAATTAGCTATGAATGCAATCCAATGATAATCATTTATTATAATACTTTAAATCTTCATCATAACTATTTAAACTGTTAAGTGACCCTGTTAGTTAGTTTGTGATGTTACTATGATTTTGTGAATATATCTAGAATTAAAAATGTGACATAGAATTTTAGGTTAGAATGATATGTTGTTAATTTGGAATACCGAAGGAGAACATGATTTTGAACATTACAAATTATATGCACATGCAATTTTTTTTTTTTTTTTTTTTTTTTTAGAAATGGCTACACCTCACAAACATAATAAGAGAAAGCAATGGGAAAAGGAGGCAATGACTGCTGCCATTGCCGCTGTTAGAGTAAGAGAATGGGATATTTAAAGGCAGCTAAACAATTCTATGTGCCCAGGTCAACACTGTTTCGATTTGTTAATGATAAAGACACTCCGATTGAAACGTTAACAAATAAAATAAAGTAATTGGTCGAAGGCCAGTTCTTGGTCAAGATATTGAAAAAATCTGCTGGTGAAGTACGTCTTAGCTATGGAGAATAAGTTTTATGGGCTGACCAGAATGGATTTGCGCCGTTTGGTATATCAACTAGCAATAAAAAAATAATATAAAAATCCTTTTAAGGGTGGCTTTGCTGGGCGATACTGGCTAAAGGGTTTTTAAAACGACAACAGGAAATTTTATCTATAAGACAGCCAACTGGAACTTTTCAAGCACGAGTAAATGGATTTACTAAAGAAAGAATGGACGAATTTTACGACAATCTTGAAATAATCCAGGCTGATATAAGTCTTTCCCTGCTGCACGTATGTATATTTAACGTTGATGAGAGTGGCCTTTCCATAGTCCAGAGTAAAATAAAAAAAAAAAAACAAAAAAATACCGAAAACTAATCGGAGCAAGTGTTAGAAAATGTAAAAAAAAAAAAAAAAAAAAAGAAGAAAAAAAGTTAATATACTTTGGAATACTATATTCCAAATTATCTGCACCCTAAGTCAAATCTCGATTTTGGTTTTTTTTTTTTTTTTTTTTTTTTTTTTAGTTTGATAGGCATTTTGATAAGGTTTCTGGCGTTTGTTATGTTTGATTATTTTTATTATTAAAGTTAAATAATTTGTCAATAATTTAATATATATATATATATATATATATATATATATATATTTTTTTTTTTTTTATAGACCCACCCTTTTCCTCTTTAAATTTATCCGCTAAAAACAAACTAGTATTCCAAATATGCTGCAGTTCCTCTAATAATAATAATAATAGTAGTAGTATCACCTTAAGAGGCTCGCGTTAGTTTTGATTGGATTATGGGTCTGATACAGAAGGCAGGCAGTGTGCAGCATTGCTGGACACGGCACGCACCGTGAGGAAGTTCCTCTCTATGTGGAGCCCTAACCACCGACAGCTTGGTCCTTGAATTCGCTGCCGGTGGGTCATTTCACTTTATAATATAAAGTGTAGTTTAAATAAAAAAAAATAAAAAATAATAATAATAATAATAATAGTAGTGTTTTAAAATAAATAAATAAATGTTCGTCGTTAGCACTGCTACGCGCGCGCATGCGTATCCATCATTTCTCGTATCCGAACAGTAAGGTCTCCATCGTACGCTCATCGCCCCACCCAACGTTTGTATAGTTCGTGAAACTTATATATAAATGCTGGTTAAAGGCTAACGCGCGAAAATATTCATTCGACTGACGCTCGTCGCACCGCGCGCGCACGAGCATCGCTCTAAAGTTTGTAGAGTTTCCGTTTAATCACATATCAACATGTCCGGTCGTGGCAAAGGCGGAAAAGTAAAGGGGAAGGTGAAGTCCCGCTCCAACCGTGCCGGTCTGCAGTTCCCCGTCGGTCGTATACACAGGCTGCTGCGTAACGGCAATTATGCTGAACGCGTCGGCGCCGGTGCACCCGTATACCTTGCCGCGGTCATGGAGTACTTGGCCGCCGAGGTGCTCGAGTTGGCCGGAAACGCCGCGAGGGACAACAAGAAGACCAGGATCATTCCCCGTCATCTCCAATTGGCGATACGCAACGACGAGGAGCTGAACAAACTACTATCCGGCGTGACCATCGCTCAGGGCGGTGTGCTGCCCAACATTCAGGCTGTACTTCTGCCCAAGAAAACCGAGAAGAAGGCGTAAGGTGGCACCCCGCTCGTCGGCCAAGTCAGCACGGCGCGCACGTTGCAACCGCATGGTTGACTATAAACAAAAGGCCCTTTTCAGGGCCACAGTATGCATCGTGGTCCCTTACATACACACACAGATATGATAAGGACCGTTTCTATTATATGAACGATAAAAGTCAAAAACGTAACGTAATCTAATCGTAGACAGAGAGATATACATACATTATTTTATATATATTTTTGAAACATAATATTAACCATATTAATGAACTAGCAATCCGCCCTCGCTTCGCTTCGGTTATAGGTTATAGTCGTTTTACCCGCGTAGTTCCCGTGGGAATACCGGGATAAAATATAGCCTAGTTTACGCCCTGATATCATTGATCTTTTCATTGGTGAAAGAATTTTTGAAATCGGTCCAGCCGCTTTGAAGATTACCCGAAACAAACAGGCAGACAATTTTTTTTTTTTTTTTAATTACTATTTTAGGCATAGGTGTCGTGCAAATAACCGCGTGAGCGTGAAAAAAGCCCATTATTTTGACATTACAAACAGACACTCCAATTTTATTTATTGGTATAGTTTAAGTAGGTGCATGCCAGGTTCTCGTAGAGACACACACACACACACACACACACACAAACACATATGGTCAACACAAATTTTAAGAGTTCAGGCAGTTACGAGAATATATCCGTTGCTATAATTACTATATCTACATACGTCCGAACAGTTTTTTTTTTTTTTTTTTTTTTTTTCCCCTCCTTCTCTCTCTCTCTCTCTCTCTCTCTCTGTTCGTCTTACAATTGAGAAAAAAAAAAAAAAAAAATATGTTGCATGTATCAGTGTTCGCACGTCGCGTTCTCGAAATACACGTCCCGCCCCCCCAGCAGTCCGCATCAGTTCGGTAGCCCCGTAAACTTTATCATCTCTCCGATTGGTCCGTTCAACAGAGAGCGCTCACAGGGTTCATAACGAACGGACGGTCGAGTCGCTTTTAAATAAGGTTCGTAACACCGCGAGCGGAAAGCTATTTAGCGATCAGTGTACGTACGCGACGGTCGTGCGCACGCTCCTCACCGTATAATATTGTATTTGTGTTTTAATATTATTAATACACATCGAGATGCCACCAAAGACGAGCGGTAAGGCTGCCAAGAAGTCCGGCAAGGCCCAAAAGAACATCTCCAAAACCGACAAGAAAAAGAAGAAGCACAAGAGGAAGGAGAGTTACGCCATTTACATCTACAAGGTGCTCAAGCAGGTGCATCCCGACACCGGTATCTCCAGCAAGGCGATGTCGATCATGAACTCGTTCGTGAACGATATCTTCGAGCGTATCGCCGCGGAAGCCTCTCGTCTCGCCCACTACAACAAGAGATCGACGATCACCTCCAGGGAGGTGCAGACTTCCGTGAGACTCCTGTTGCCCGGCGAGTTGGCGAAGCACGCTGTCAGCGAAGGCACTAAGGCTGTCACCAAATACACCAGCTCCAAGTGATGCGGCGGTCTCCTCGTCGTCGTCGTCGATCGGACGAAAACGTTGACTGTGTGTGTGTGTGGTGTTGTTGGTCACCACACACAACAACGTACGAAAAGGCCCTTTTCAGGGCCACAAATATGTTCATGTACAATATATAAAAATACGTTTTCTATCGTGTATGTAAATGATAAAAGTCACACACCTTTCTCAATACTATATTACACTACTGATCTGTCTGATAAATACATACGCGTACACACTTCTCAATATAAATAGTAGTAGTAATATCAATATAAATAGGTAACCGTGTTATAGAGAGACACACACACAGAGAGAGAGAGAGTAGTGCATTACCACTGTGTTGTAGTCTTTTGCGACGAACCGGGTGAAATTATCAATTGATTGTACTATTACTTGCATCATTATTTTTTTTTTTTTTTTCTTCCCCCTAGTCATTCCGTTAAACTAATATATAACAATATTGTTATTGCTCTATTGGGTCGAATCGAATTCATCCAAATGATGATGATGATGATGAAACTGCTCGTGCCCACTACGTACATACGTTCGTGTACGAGCGTGTAGAGCCGGTGTTGCGAGCGGCTCCCTCGAGTCGTCGAATGTTTGCTCGCCAGGTTATAAAAACGCGTCGACACCACAGCGCGCGTATCATTCTCTCTCGTGCGTTTGTCGTGTCGAGTTCGCAGTTAATCTACTAGTTAGTTAGTAGTCGTCGTCGTTGTTGTCGTGTTTGAAGAATAACAATATGGCGCGTACTAAGCAGACCGCAAGAAAGTCCACCGGCGGTAAGGCGCCGAGGAAGCAGCTCGCCACTAAGGCTGCGCGTAAGAGCGCACCGGCCACCGGTGGTGTTAAGAAGCCTCATCGTTACAGGCCCGGTACCGTAGCCCTTCGTGAGATCCGTCGCTACCAGAAGAGCACCGAGCTGCTGATCCGCAAGCTACCGTTCCAACGTTTGGTTCGTGAGATCGCACAAGATTTCAAAACCGATCTTCGTTTCCAGAGCTCCGCCGTGATGGCTCTGCAGGAGGCCAGCGAAGCGTACCTGGTCGGTCTGTTCGAAGACACCAACCTGTGCGCCATTCACGCCAAACGCGTCACCATTATGCCCAAGGATATACAGTTGGCGCGCAGGATCAGAGGTGAACGCGCTTAATAGTAAAAAAAACAATATTAGAGCGGCGTGTACATCATCGTCCAAAAAGAATAAAATCCAAAAGGCCCTTTTCAGGGCCGCATTTATTTCAATAATATAAATATTTCTATTTAACGTAGACGTAACGTAAAAGTCGGTCACGGATGACAGGCGAGCGATAACGGACAGATAAGATAATAAAAAAAAAAAAAAAAAAAATATTTGCAAAATATATTTATTTACTTACACCCAGACACACACAAAGTTCGCGCACACTATTACTACTTTATATATCACTAATAAACTCATTCTGAATAATAATTTCCATATTCAAATAGATAAATAAAAAAAAACTGGGGTGATGACGTTTACGACATCCACGCGAAACAATAGGTAGGTTGGTTAGGTTCCTTTAGACCATGCGCGCGGAAATAGGAGCCCCGCGAAGCGGGGCTCCGTCGACTTATTCTATAGAGCCTTTTAGCGTCTATGTTTTTTTTTTTTTTTTTTTTTTTTTTTTTTTTTTTTTTTTTTTTTTTTTTTTTTTTTTTTTTTTTTTTTTTTTTTTTTTTTTTTTTTTTTTTTTTTTTTTTTTTTGTGTGTGTACAGCTGTTGGCCGCAGAATAGCGTCTATGTACATTATTATTGTTATTAATCGATCGACGTGTCTAATATAATATATGTAAACTAATAATTGTTGTTGTTGTCTGTCTGTCTGTCTCTCTTTTTATGCGCTACTTATACACCTAAAGTATACAGACAGACACACACGTTCAGGAGTGTTACGCCACCGAACGGTTTGCGAGCATTCAGCTGTCTCTACACACGTCTACGTAGATCGAGCGAGCGGCGAGAGCCGCACACTCGGACGGTGTAACTATAAATATAGGGCAGAACGAGGCGGCGAAAAACCAGTCGTACGCCGTCGTTCGTCGCAGCGATACACACGCGCGTGCGCGCATAATTTTTTCACTCTCAACTTGAAATCGTTATCGCGCAGTAGTTCGCGAAAATGACCGGTCGCGGTAAGGGAGGAAAAGGTCTGGGGAAAGGAGGCGCCAAGCGTCACAGGAAAGTGCTCCGCGATAACATCCAGGGTATCACGAAGCCCGCCATCCGTCGTTTGGCTCGCAGGGGCGGCGTCAAACGTATCTCCGGTTTAATTTACGAGGAGACCCGCGGTGTACTGAAGGTGTTCCTCGAGAACGTGATCCGCGACGCAGTCACATACACCGAGCACGCCAAGAGGAAGACGGTCACCGCCATGGACGTGGTCTACGCTCTGAAGCGTCAAGGTCGCACCCTCTACGGTTTCGGCGGTTAAACGAGAATCGCCGTTCATCGGACCTCGCTCCTCCGAGCGGCGGTCGTCGTCGCACAAACACCCGATTGCTGTTCACGAAATCGTAGCGGCACATCGTGTGTGTGTACGTACAAACAACAACAACAAAAAGGCCCTTTTCAGGGCCGCATATGAATCATGTAAACTTTTACACAGTTTATATTTCTATTGTAAGATTGATATAAAGTCGGGTTGAGAGCCCTCGGCGCTCACCCACCAGTCCGGGTAAAGTGTTGTCATCATAGCCATCCGAGGCTAACAACTAAGTCACACACAAAAAGAAAAACAAAATAGTCTACTTACTTAAGGTGCGTCAAACAAACACCTGGCAGCAAAAGCACGAGATCCCTACGTCCCTCGCTCGTTCGTTCGCCTGAAATCATAATAATAATATTTACTTACTTATTTAATATAATAGGGCTATCTATTTACAGGCCTCTTCCATAGGCGTAGGTTGCCGACTGTCTCCACGTATCCGTTTACTACTTCCCCGTACGGGAAACTACTGGTGTAGATGGTGTCATTATCTTTGCTGATCCATTCTATTTTACGGCTCATGATACAAAAATCCACAGAGGCCGTAGGTTATATATAATTAATATGAGAAATAAATTATCAAGACTTTTTTTTTATGTGGGATGTACACACTACTCGACAACAATTGTACCGAATATCGGTATTAATATTGTATATATATAAAAAAAAATACCATAATAGATATTGGGCGAGTAAATAAATTAGCCGTTTGTTGCATGCATTCATTCGGTGTGCTCGACATTATTATTTCACCTAAACGACAAACACACTTATAATACCTATTAAGGTACCTTCTAATTGAGTGTAAATCGTTTGTGTTTATTTTATTACATACATACACACTCGGCACAGATCGATGATGATACTTAACAGTGGCGTAATGTAACCTCTCCTTAGGTGTGTGTCTCTGTAGACAGTATAACATTACTTAGGTATCGTGTGTATGTGATGAATGATAGGCAAAAAAAAAAAAAAATTATAGAGATATTATTGATTGATTGATTGATGGAATTTTTTTTTTTAATGTAATAAAAAAAAAAAAATCTCTACACTCTCTATTATTGTCGTTAGGTATACACACATCTAGATGTTGGTTGGTGGTGATGCAAGTATAACACAATATGTATGGAAAATAATGTGTGTGCGTGTACGTGCGATCTTCTGATATAATGACAAGAATGAGACAGAGAGAGAGGGGAAGTGATTATTGGGCAATATGTGTGTATAATATATTAACAGAGACAGATTACATTGTATATATAATAATTATTATGTTATTCATTTGTGAACAAATATGTTCCGTATACTACTACCACCGACGGCCGTCGTTAAGAGTCGTCCGTCCTTTGGGCGTTATGAGAGTTGCGTGTGTGTTTTACGGTGGTTCACTTTTAACGTTTTAATACGTTCAGAATACTTATCGATACCAACGAATTGTTGATATTTTAAAAGTACGATATCCCCGTCGTCGATTTGCAGATAGTTTATTAGAAAAGCGTCGTGTTTTATAGAGAAAAATACATTTTGAACTGAACACTACGTATGCACGGCGCACAGTCGCGAAAGTAAAATATCATATCGTCGCAGCGCGGGGTCGCACGCTATAGGTGTTTACGTTTGATTATAGTCAAGTTCATGAAGTATTTGAAATATTAATTTGCTCGCGGGTCGTTTAAAGAAAATCCTTTTGAAAATGTATTTAATTAGATACGTGTTAGTGAAAAGTGTTCGATGTTCATACGAGAAAACGTCTCGCGACAGAACGGCTCTCGTTACGGTAAAACCTCGAGGTGCCTTAGCTCGTAGCGTACACGTAGTGGCGACATCTACTAAAATTTTAGTACTTCGTAACGCGCGCGCATTCCTAAGAGTGTGTGTGTTTTATATATACTACGATAGAAGAAGAATAAGAAGAAAGTTCAGTAAATTATTATATAATGGCAGACACCGCAGTTGCAGCCGAAACCCCCGCACCGGCCACACCGGCGACCAAGAAGCAGGCGAGACAGGCCGGCGGCGGCGGAGCTAAGAAACCTAAGGCGAAGCCGACTCATCCTAAGACTTCCGAGATGGTCAACAGCGCCATCAAAGAGATGAAGGAGCGTAGCGGTTCTTCGCTTCAGGCGATCAAGAAGTACATCGCCGCCCAGTACAAGGTGGACGCTGAAAAATTGGCACCTTTCATCAGGAAGTATCTGAAGAGCGCCGTCGAATCTGGCACGTTGATACAGACCAAGGGCAAGGGTGCGTCGGGGTCTTTCAAACTGGAATCGAAGTCCTCCGCCGCGAAGAAACCGAGCGGCGGCGCCACCTCCGCCTCGGGCAAGTCCGCCGGCGGCGCGAAGAGTGGTGCCTCGGCCGCGTCGAAGGGCGGTAAGAAGGCGACCGCATCCGCCGCCGGCGCGAAAACTAAGAAGGCAGCCGCCGCCTCGGCCGCGGCCTCCGCCGGTTCCCCGTCAAAATCGAAGGCGGCCGCGGCCCCATCGGCCAGGGACAAGAAGGCCGCCGCCGCCGCCGCCGCCGCAAAGAAGAAGCCCGCAGCGAAGAAGGCAGCCGCCTCACCGGCCAAGGGTAGGGGCGGTGCCGCTCCTAAGGCCAAGAAGACCGCCAAGCCTCCCACGAAGAAGCCAAAAGCGCCCAAACCTAAGAAGGCAGCGGCGACCCCCAAGTCGAAACCCGCCGCCAAGAAAACAGCCGCAGCTAAGAAGTAAGCGAGAGACACGAAAAGAAAAGAAGACATCGCCGCCTCCAGCGAGTAGCGGTCCGCCTCGCCTCGCCGTGCCGTGCCGTGCCGTGCGGTGCGTGCGTCGGCGGGAGCGACGCGAAAGCTGTTGGGCGAAAGCTAACAAAAAGCCCTTTTCAGGGCTAACAATGTTCTCACGAATCTTATATACAAAGATATATATAACAAGGATTCATTTCTATCGTATACGTAGAGAGATTTATATGTATATGTATATATATAAAAGTCATTACATATGTACTTACTACACACACTAATAAATAAATACATCCAAGATACCTATCTATCTACCTACCAACCAACCAACCAACCAACCAACCAAACAAACATGCATACCTAACTATACAACATATCCTAATTAATTATTACTATTATGAAAATAACCGCTACCGGCTACTACTATCTATCTATCTATCTATAATACTGTACCTCTAGCAGGAACAATTAAGAATTTCGTCAAGTAAATGTGTGTCGCCTCAACTACTCACTATACTTGTAACTATAGTGGTCGGTAGCACGAACCCATAAGTCTTACTCCAGTTAACTCGATAGCGTGACGTAGCTATACTTTAAACAATGCCTAGAACACAGTAACTTGACGAAATTATTATAACTACATCCACCATACATACGCACACACACACTCACATCAACCAACACCAGAATCCACAACACCAGAACATATTTCGCTACCAAAATCAGCAATGCTTCACCACCACCTTTGCCTTAGCAGCAGAAAGCACAGAAGCACACTACTCGTGTAGTAGTAATTATTGTACACCACAGCAGTGCCTTGATATATGTATGTATCTTGTGTGTAAGAGAGAGAGAGAGAGAGAGAGAGAGAGAGAGAGAGAGAGAGAGAGAGAGAGCACAGTCACTCTTCTGATCAACATCTAATCTCTAAAGTTCTATTTAATATTAGTACATAATTGTAATAAATAATTTATTGAAATACATAGTTTGTGTATTTTATAATTAAATAAAAATAGCATTTAAAATATAATAAATGTAATTATAAAATATTATGTTTGGTGAGAGAATAAGAATACAATTCACCACCCTCTTCCTTTCCTGCGGCTAAAGAAAGAAATAATCCTTGTATATATTTTGGGTGACTTTACAAACATATAATTTGAGACATGAATTACATCTGAACTGAAAACAACAATTTGTGGATTGCGCAAAATATAGTCCTGCACAGGAATCGAACGCCGCGACACTGGCTGATGGGTTATTTTAACACTATACTTAAACCGTTAGACCGAAAGGAATATTTCTGCCAAATTTCAAGTCTGTATATGCCTTATGGTTCCAGAGATATGGTGATGAGTCAATATATCGCTCGCAAAACCCGCCTCTCCTATGTACATATATTTACTTATTGCACCGGCCCTCCCCGACT
>JAVQHN010000039.1:0-100000 GCA_032191425.1 Lymantria dispar
TTTGCTCGTTTGCCACCGTTTGCAAGAAAAAAAAAAATAAAACTTCCGCCGGTTTCACTCGCTGAGTTCTCGTTGCTGGGAAAATACTGGGATGTAAATAGCCTTTGTATGTTATTCACTGATAATGTAACTTTTCATTCGTGAATTACTTTTTAAATCCATGAAATGTCCGCGATTTCGCTGCCGTAGTGCCCGTTCCCGTAGGAATACCGTCATAAAAATAGTCCAAATATATTACTCACTGATAAAACAACTTTCCATTAGTGAAATTAGTTTTAAAGCCTATTAATTATCATAGTTGCTCCAGCCACACCGGAAGACTACGATAAAATATAGCCTTAGTTATTCCTTATGTAAGCTTGGTAGACCTTGTAGTAAAATATTATCAGTATCAGCGCAGCCGTTTTGAAGATTACCCGTAACAAATAGACAAACAGATTAAAAAATGAATGGTTCAAATTTTTTACTAAAGACTACTACTAATACCTATATAGGCAACGTGGAAATAATTCTGTGAGCATAAATAAAACTTATAATTTTGACAGAAAATCAGACGCTTCAGTTTTATTTATTTGTAGATATAGAAAATTGGATTAATATCTTGATTGTATCTTACTGTCTGGTAGCGGCTAGGAATATTACCACGCTTTCATTGTTTGTGGGTGTCTCAAAATACTACTTACGCCAGAAATTTACGTCGACCTGGATCAATTGGTGGTGCTGCTGGCCAACAATGTCGTCCAGCAGACACCGGCAGGTTATAAAATATTGCTAGAATCTTTACAATATATTTAAGATGGCAGAAGAGTGCCTACATATTGCGTCGATCCAAAATAATTAGGATAAGAGCAAGATAATGATGGTATGACTATATGCTTTTTACCCCTTTGCGGTTGCCCAAAATTATTTCTTAGTGGGCGCTTAACCCAAAAAACATATCGGTATACAAAATTTGTCCAATTTGTTAAGTATTCCTGCAATGTTTTGGTGAAACAACGTAAAGTTTTTACTATTATTTGATATAGAATTGCACTTAGTAGCATTATTCACGAAATAACCCATGTAATTTTAAAGATTTTCTAGCATTGCCTTTTTAGCAGGGTTGGGCTGATTAAAATCAAGTGATTAAAATCACGATTAAAATCATGATTTAAATCGCTTGATTTTTAAAATTAAAATCATGATTTAAATCAATTTTTTTTCCTTTTTATTCAGAACCAGATAACAACATAACATAAAAGTTTTCTCAAAAATCAAAAGAAGTATCTGCTTTTTTTTTGCAAAAACAACAAAAAAGAAGTACATAATTCCAAATTCTTAAACTAAACGTAACACCTAAATTTTATTACCGTATATTTTCAGTCTATTCATTTTCGTTATACAATTTAAACAAAAACACGAGTTTTCCTCCTTTCTCTATGCCTAATCTGTTTCTAATATCAGAGTGTACAAGACCAAAAGAGCTAAATACGCGTTCTACTGAAGCTGAAGAAGCAGTTGCACACAGGAACTGTTTTATTATTGGCAACTGTTTCAAGATTTCCGGCTCATCATTTTGTGATAACCACCATTGTAGTCCGTTTACATTTTTTATTACTTCGTCCGAAAACATAACTTGCTTAAATGGAGCACTGCGGGCATTTAACTTTATTACTAAAGGTAACAGTCCATTGTTTTCATGTAACTCTTTAATTGTTTCTAAAGCTATATTCTTTTCTTCTGGTGTTAACTGGTATTTTGTTTTTTGTGGATTCAACATATACGCTATAAAATGATATAGCGTTAGTGCTTGCTTATAACGATTATTAAATTGTTGTGTTTTCTGTAATGGTAATTCCACAGATTCATCAAAGATATATTGTAAATGTTTCCACTGCTCTACAGTATCTGCGATAGTAGCATTTTTCCTCTGCACAGTATCAAGAGCAACCGATATAGGTTTTAAAATGTTTAAATAATCTTGCGCTGCATGTTTAATCGCAATATTTGAAACTTTTCGGTAAATAGTGGAATCAATCTCGTTTTTATTTTCTTCGCAGATTTTTAATATGATGTCCCACTGAGTGACATACATCACTAAGCAGTTGCCAAGGCTATTCCATCTCACATCGCTTGGAAGGACTAAAGCGCTGCCTCCTGCTTGACTGAATTTAGCTCTAGCCAAATGGTTATTTCGAAAATATTTAACAATTTGGACCACATGTTCTATAACGTCTTTAACTTGAAAGTCCTTGCACAGTAAATTAAAAATATGTGCAGAGCAGCTATAAGTTATAACTTTTGCGTTCGTTTTTTCTTCTAATGTTTTTCTCATAAGTGTCATATTTGCGGCATTGTCTGTCACAAAAGATTTTACGGTACACTTGTATTTTAATTCACATGAAGAAATCAGGTCACAAACTATTTGAGTTAAATATTCTGAAGTACGTGGATTTCCTGATGTGTCTATAGTTTTGTATAGGAGGGCTTGTTCATCTTCAGTGGTTATCGTTGCGCATATCACTGGTTCGTTGTGCACGTTTGACCACCCATCAATTGACATATTTACGGACTGTCCTGACAGGGAGGAGATATATTTTCTTTTTCCTCTTCATAGATTTTGTCCAAACGACTTGTTGCTACCGTTTTTCTCGAGGGCGGTGTATAACCAGGCCTTAATAACTGAATGGCTTTTTCACCTCTAAATTCTCAATACATCTGAAGCTCGAATTAGTAGCAAAAATAGCCTTTGCTATTTGTTTGTCAATTTTATGTTTTTCAGCAGTTGAAGTCCGCATTACAAAACTACTCATGGTACTCATGGTAGGCTGAGTTTCTATTGCTTTCTTTTTTTGGACTGGTTCAAAAGTTGTTGGACTTCTTGGTGTTGGTACTATCGTCATGAGTGAACTACAACTTGAGGCAGATGATGTGCTAACAAAACTGTCAAGCGACATTCGACTCTCTGGAAAGAGAAAAAACATAACTGAAAATTGAAATTGATTAATTATAATTGATGATATATTGATATAGTATTGAATTATTGATTTTAAAATAAAGTTAAAATGTTCAATAGAGATGTAAAAGCAAATTTATTTTTTTAAGTTGAAAAAGATTAAAAATTAAGTAAGTATAGAAGAGTAAAGATAATCTTTAATAATTAACCTGGGAAAGGTCGCGTTAAAAAAGTTACATTAAAGGCCACGCCACGTGTTAGATTTCACCTAACATTTAAAAACAAAAAACAATCATATATGCCTAAAATATAAATAAAATTAATAATTTAATTACCTGTATTCCTCTCTTGATAATTATAAACATCGTGGTGTGCTTTAAGTCTTTGGACTAACCCTTGAATATCTTTCTTGTACTTTCTACAAATAGCCCTACACCCCAATTTATTTGGATTTGTTGTCTTAATATAGAACTGTGCTGTGTGGTAGCGGCTTCGAATACTACCAACCCTTGCTTTGCTCGTGGGTGTCGTAAAAGACGACTAAGAGCCCTAGATTGACCCGGACCAACTCCATCTGGTACCATTTGGGTCAACGATTACATTCCCAAGGAGGGTTGACGTCAGGCAGGCGGCCGGTCATAAAAGTCATTGCCGAAACTTTATGCAATATGTCAAAACAGATGACATATTGCGTCGACCCCAAGTAATTGGGATAAGAGCAAGATGATGATGATGATGATGTCTTAATATAGAACTGCCATATTGGGTCCTCTTTTCTTCCACTCATTTTACTTTATTTATATGTTTTCACTTCACTTAACTAACTTAACTAAACTAGCGAAATGCGCGAACGTCAATTTATAGGTTGAAAAGAAAAACAAGCCTCGACACGACACGACAGCAATATTCTTGCAAAAAGCACAACAAACGCGTTCGTGCCTCACTCGGCACTGTATAGCGAGTGAGTGTATAGGACAGAAGGTAAACAAATCGCGACAAGAATTTTCTTGCAAGAAGCAAGAAGCGCGACAAATGCGTTGTCACAAATTTTTGAGGCGCAAATTGTATTATAATTTTTAGACTTTAATTTCAAAGAATCAAAATGTTCAAATTTTATGTTCAAATTTAAAAAATCAAATAAATCATGATTTTTTTAAAAAAATCAATGGTTTTTGATTTTTTTAATAAAAATCAGATTTTGCCCAACCCTGCTTTTTAGTCCCCGTATTAACCTGTTTAGATTTTAGTAGCGATTTATTTAATTACCTGTTTATTTGTAAGAGGCAATTTACTGTTGTAATAATGCATATATGTAGTTAAGTTTAAATTCAATTCTTAAAATTTCTTTATATATAAGTCTAGATTTTATGAAAGTATTACAATTTTAGCCACTGTCAATGAATTCCACATGTTTCAAATTATTGGCAATCAGTCTAAGCATGCTGTCAATTCTGCTTAAATTGAAATAGTTTTTTTTGGGGTGGGCTACGGTCAGCGTACCTGTCGCCCGGTTCCGTCCGGGGCGACAAAGGCTCGGCGCGCGGCCCCGTAACCCACCCGTGATACGTCGCCTTCGTCGTTGGGCCGACCACCGGTGCAGGGTTACTTGTCGTCAGTGGTCGGCCCAACGGAATACCCCTTTTCTCGACCAACGTCCCCCCGCTGTTCGGGGACGGCCTCACTCCCCGGTCCAGTCACCCGCGGCCTTGGCTAGGGCGGCATCAGGCGCCTGCGCCGCCCGAGTCGCCGGCGGTGGTTCGCGTCGTCGAGGAGGCGTTCCTCGCGCGCGCTTCGCTACTTCCTTCCGCGAGACTACTGCCTCGCAGAAGCGACTGCGTCCCAGTTCCTAATGCTGCCAAATATCTAAATGCCTATTACTTTTTACGTACCAAGAAACACATTTGTATGAGAAATTTTATACAAATTGCTATAGGTATAATAAATATTTCATTACAAGTGGATTTTTATCGAATGAACCGGTCACTATAATAATATAATTATTTGCATTAAAATTTTTGCATAATAATCACAAGATCGTAATACATCCTGTGTAGGGGCGTGCGGTTTATTTATAGATAATTCGGTATTTCTAAACATTTTCTTAATATATTGCCCATTCCTTTAACCTCTTCAATACCTAGAGTAAGTATCTGTTTCTTAGATTATTGGGTTTTCTATATACTATATTTATATACTATATTTATATTTTATATTTATCATGCTATTGTCTTTGCAATTAAAAATACATCCTTGCTGCAGCTCCCTTTCGTTATTTAAACGTTCGTTATTGACTTTATTTCTATTCCGACATACTTCTAAGTCTACTGGTTGTATCAGTTTGTCTTCTCTTTGTGTTTGACTCGAATTGATTGTGGGATTTAATTTATATGGCCTTCTTTGTTGGTGTCAAGTTAGCATCGCTCACAATATCAGTAGTTATTTTTTTAATTTTTTGTCATCAATTTATCAGTGGTTTTTGTAGGAGGTTATGAACAAAACACACTTATAGTTTCAATATAACGTATATTATCGATGTATTCATTTGGAAGCTAAAGCACGTCTTTACTAGTACAAGCACAGAACACGAATGAGGTGGGCAAATATTGTACTAACGAAGTAGACTATACAAACGTCATAACGAATCAAATTCAAATATTAATCAAATACAGTACTATTAATTTTTGTACAATTAATTATATAAATTCAACACGCCCCCTCAAAAATTAATCTATATACATATGTATGATATGATTTGTATGTACATTAATTATCTATAAAGATCATGTATAACTTCCAAGTGTTTGCTGGGAGAAATAAATAATGGTTCAACATTTGTTGCTAAGGATTAGGAAAACCCAGGAAAACCTAATCAAACCATTGTTACATTATATACAGTTTAAATTTAAAATACATTCATTCTAAGCACATTTCAATAACATTTGAGTTATTGCAGGTAGTGGTTTTTGTAAGCACATCTGCCAACTGTTTACCTGTGGGCATATAAATTAATTTTATAATATTTTTCTCAACCTGTTCTCTAGTAAAGTGATATTTTATATCAATATATTTGGACCTTTTATGATTGGTGGGATTATTGGCTATATTAATGCAGCCATTATTATCCTCAAAAATAATTATAGGCTCTGTAATACTCATATGAATACTTAATGCTAGAGACTTGAGCCATAATGCTTCTTTAACAGCTTCAAACAGAGCCATATATTCAGCCTCAGTGGACGAAGCCGCCACTGAACTTTGCCTCTTTGTATTCCATGTTATTGTACAATTGTCAAATAATTTAAATATATAACCTGTTGTACTTTTTCTGTCAGTTATGTCATGGCCTCCCCAATCGGAGTCCACATAACCACACAAAACATGAGTATAACTACTTCTCTTATATAATAATTTTAGATCAATAGAACCTTTTAAATATCTAGTACCCTCTTAAGACATTGCCATAATTCTTTATTATTTTTATTTATGTATCTACTTAATATATTAATAGATATACTTAAGTCAGGTCGTGTACATAACATACATTAGACAACCAATAAGATTGCGGCATGGATAATTACAATCACCATCTAGATTTAATGCTTCATAATTAGGTTTAACTTCCATAGGAGTATTTATAGGATTGCAGTTGGACATATTAAATCTAATTAAAATTGTTTTAATATATGCACTTTGATCCAGCGTTATTCTATCATGATACCGTGTAACCTTGATGCCAAGAAATAATTTTATATCATTAAAATCTGTCATAGAAAATTTATTCTTTAAATATTGCTTTATAACATTCATTATTTGTAAATTAGCACAAACTAGAACTAAATCGTCAACGTATAGAACTAAGTAGATATTTTTATGAATATGACCATTATTTAAGACATGTATAACATCTGTCAACAGCTGAATTTTCAAATCCCTTTTCTATAAGTGACTGTTCAAATAGTTCAAACCAACATCTAGCCGCCTGCTTCAATCCATACAGCGCTTTATTTAATTTACAAACAGTATTTTTTGTGCAGTTTACACCCTCGGGAACTTTCATATATATATCTTCTTTTAATAAACCATGTAAAAATGCAGTTTTAACGTCCATGTGATGAACCATTAAATTATATTGATTTGCAAAACTAATTATAAATCTAAAACTGGCTATTCTAGCGACGGGTGCAAACGTTTCGTTATAATCGGTTAAATATTCCTGACTAAAACCTCTTGCTACGAGACGGGCTTTGTATCTAAAAGGTTTACCGCATTCATCGTGTTTTATAGAGAAAATCCAATTACAATCTACAATATTCTTATTAACTGGTCTAGGCACTAAGGTCCACGCATTATTGATTGAAAGAGAATTTAATTCGTCACTAATAGCTTTTTCCCACAGAGATCTATCATCTCGAGTTTTAATTTCACTATAAGATTGGGGAATGTGACTCAAAAACGCTATAGACTGTGCATATGCTAAACAATTATCCTCAAGTTCATTATAAGATATAGGGGCGCGACCTTTAAGTCTGTTACTCCTTCGCAAAGTAACGTCTGTGTTTTCACTAACCTCGGAATGTTTCTCAGCTTTCTGATTCAATGAGATATCATCATTAGTTAATTTCTGAATGTTTATGAGACTTTTGAGATTTACATCAGATTTCAAACTATCTGATTTAGAGCTGTCAACACTTTGACCCTCTATTGACACCGACTTCGACTTCGACTTCAATTCATAAACGTCAGTTTTGTCACTGGAAGTTTTAGGCACACTCCCTTCCGACCTAAGAATAAAATTTGTCTCATCAATTACAACATCCCTTACAATCACACATTTATTACATTCAGTATTCCAAACTTTATAACCGTTTGGTTCGTATCCTACTTATATACCTTTCCACGATTTATCATCGAATTTACCTTTATTATTTTTATTATGAACATATACAGTAGAGCCAAAAACTCTTAGGTATTTAATTTGTGGTTTCTTATTGTGCCACATTTCAAAAGGGTGTTCGAGACCCTTTTAAAGCTTTAGTGGGCGTTAAATTGATTAAATAAACCGCAGTTAATACTGCGTCACTCCAGAAAAATTTTTCTAAACCAGCACCGCTTAATATAGTACGAGCCTTTTCAGTTATGGTTCTTACCATACGTTCTGAAACACCATTTAACTGTGGAGTTCTAGGAACAGTTAAATGATAACTTATTCCTTTCTGTACACAAAATTCTTTCATATCGGTAGATAAATACTCTCCACCGTTATCACAATACAAATTAACCACTTTACAGTTAAACTTGGCTTCACTTTTTTGCGATATAATCCTTAAAAACTGAGAACACTTCCGACTTATATGTTATCACATACGCAACACAGTAATGTGTATATTGGTCAACAAATATTACAAAGTAGTTTTTGTTATCTATGCTTGAAGGAGTAATAGGACCACAAACATCAGAGTGCACAATAAATAACGGTCGTTTAATATGGCTTTTGTCTTTGATTTTATTAAACGGTAATCTGGTTTGTTTCCCATTTATGCACGCTTCACATAAACTATCACTAGGAAAAATAGTTTCAATCTCATTTAAATTTTCTACCATTTTATTTCTCTCGAATTCTAAAAATTTATTTTTACTAGTGTGTCCTAAACGTTGATGCCATATTTCATAATTATTAATGCATGCTTGGGAAACAAATCCACTAACGTTTGTGAACACTAAAAAATCTTTAGTAATTAAATTGTTTATTGGCTTACCATCCTTGCATATATGTGCACCGTTTTGATCAAAAATAATAGTCATACCGGCTTTCTGGATCTTCAAAACGGCTAGTAAATTATATGGAACATCTGGGCAAAATAATACATCCTCCAATACTCCATCAACTCCCACGTCACTCGTAACCTTTATGCTCCTTCTCTTTGTAGCTAGAATAAACTCACCAACCTTAGCAACTGAAATTTTAATAGGTATTAATAAATTTATATAATCTGTGAAAAACTCAGGCCCTGTTTATTATATGGTTCGAAGCGCCAGAATCCAATAAGAATGTAATTTTATCCCTGTGAATACTCTGTCCATATTCGCCAGCCATAAAAGCAAATCTAGGTACATCTTCTGGCACCGTCGTCGGTTTAGATATTACGACTGCTTGAACGGTCCTGTTTTGGTCAGAATTTCTTTTGAAATAGTAACAGTCATTTTTGAGGTATCCTTTACGTCCACAGTGATGACAGTTTATAAAATGAAACTGTCTTTTTGCCTTGTTATTATTAGTTCTTTGTGGGTAATTTGATGCTGATGATGAATTTTCATTTCTTTTTATTTTATTTAATACAGATCTATTTTCGACGTGTAATATCTTCGCACTTGTATCACCACTCTCAGCCTTTAATTTCACTTCGTGGTCCATAAGCCTTGTCTTCACAAATCCTAAGGTTAAATTATCTTCGGATAATGTTTCTATAGCAGTTATCACACCGTCATATATCGCCGGCAGTGTAAGTAGCAAATGGGATACTTTGTCAGTTTCTTCCAATTTAGCTCCAGCAGCGAGTAATTCCGTAATTAATTCATTAAAAACGGTAAAATGTTTTATAAGTGGCGTATCACCTTGAAAGTTTTAAAGATAACAATTTCTTTCGCAAAGCCAACTGTGTCGCAAGACTTTTACGTTCGTAAAGTGCATCTAAATTTTTAAAAATATTTTTAGCCGTTATGTTATCTTTTGCAAAACCGAGGTAGGAATCTTCTAAATATTCAACAATAGTGTTTTTAACAATAAATTCTTTTTAACCCACTTTTCATTTTGTATTTCGGGTATTTCGTTATCAATTATATTTATAACGTCTATTTCACTCAAGAGAGCACGTATTCTAAATTTCCAAACACTATACTTCTCACCATTAAACGGTTTTATATTACGTTTTGATTTTAATTTATCCATTATAAGCAATCGTAGAAATAATTTAAATTATAATTCTTACTTGTAGGTAGATTACGGTCGATGTTTATATAACGACAAAATCTATTCAACTAAGCACACTGGGCCCATAACCTGTAGGAGGTTATGAACAAAACACACTTATAGTTTCAATATAACGTATATTATCGATGTATTCACTTGGAAGCTAAAGCACGTCTTTACTAGTACAAGCACAGAACACGAATGAGGTGGGCAAATATTGTACTAACGAAGTAGACTATACAAACGTCATAACGAATCAAATTCAAATATTAGTCAAATACAGTACTATTAATTTTTGTACAATTAATTATATAAATTCAACAGTTTTTTAAGACCTATATTTTCGGTGTATTTCGATTTCCATATGTGCCGACTCTAATTGAGATATTATTTCCTTAATTTTATTCTTTAAATAATGAATTTCTTCTGAGCTGTACTCATCGTCCGATATATTAGGTAGACTATTACTCGTTAAATTAATAACACTATTATTTGTCGTGTTCAATTCTTGTTCACTTTTTGTATCCGAATATTTCCTGATACGTCTATGTGTTATATTACCAAAGACATTCTTTATAAATATTTAGTAACAACATTCACAAAAAGCGTTATCGCAGAAGCGAGGTCTGAACCGGTGGCAACACGCGTAGCGAAAGTTGCAATGTTAACCACAAGACCACATTAACATTAAGTGTTAAGTGCAAATTTAATAATTGTTATGAAACTTGAGTCTTTAAGGTGCTGTAGAATACTTGATCATATTTATTTCTATTACGTAGGATATACGTTTAACTAACCTTAGGATATTTTCCATGAAAATTTCATGGTTTTGTTCACTGTTTATCTATCTATGTTTACTGGATTTCTTTCTTTTCAAAGTTGCTTTGTACAATTATTTATAGTCAAATAAAACTTCGTTTGTCAATTAGCACTTTAATAAATCTTCGTATGTATTATAGTCCATAAAATATAGCTTGCTTAAAATATAGCTATCTCTGTGACATATGTCAACGAAACCGACGAAGTAAGTTTGAACGAACGACATGTTTACAATTTTATTTTGTATCAGATATATTTTCAGTCTTTTCGTGCCAGTTTTATTGCAACTAAAGTGCAACATATTATACATATAAAAATATTAATATTCATGCCTAAAATGCACCTCGTAAGTATTGAAATACCTAGTAAACATTTTATAGAAAAATGACGCTTACTCACATATAAGGTTATGTTGGACTGTAAATAAAAAAGAGATGGGACAGTCGATATACGTAAATCGATAACCGATCTTTATTAAAATATTCATAACAGAAATAAACCCAAAATAGTACCTACATTCAATTCAATTTTTCTTAATGGCAAGCGTGCCGGTGTCGACAATTCTGCCAATGACAAGTGATGAGTGGAAATACGATAGTACCTATATAAAATTTTCAACATACTTTTACAATTACAATAGACAGTTACATTATAAAGTACATAAATTGAATTAATTAAACATTAAAAAAACTACTTTTTGTCTTAGAGTAAATGATAATATTTTATGTTTTTTTTTTTTTTTTTGTGGGTGGGCCGCGGTCGGCGCGCCTCCGCACCACTCCGTCCGGGGCGACAGAGGGGCTTAAGCACGCAACTCCTGCAACCCACCCGAAAACCACCTCGCCTTCGTCATTGGGCCGACCACCGGAGCAGGTTTACTTGTCGTCAGTGGTCGGCCCGACGGAATACCCCCTACGCGGGGTACCCTCCCATCGACCGACGTCCCCCCCTCGGGGAGGACGTCGGTCTTTCCTCACGCGGTCGGCCTCTCGGCGGGTGACGGACTAATCCCCGGTCACGTCACCCGCGGCCTTGGCTAGGGCGGCATGAGGCGCAGATAGTTGCGCCTGCGCCGCCCCAGTCGCCGGCGGCGGATCTCCTCATCGAGGCTGCGCTCCACGCGCAGACGATCCGCCGCCTCCTTCTGCGAGATCACTGTTTCGCAGAAGGCTGCGACCGCGTCCCAGTTCCTGGCGCTGTCGACCATCGCCCTAGCGATGGCCGGCAGCGTCAGGTCGGCACCGATGATTGCGACGAGTTCACGGCGCTGCACTGCCCAAGCCGCGCAGGCCTCGAGCGTGTGGCGCGCCGTGTCCTCGTCGCAATCGCAGTGGTGGCAGGACGGTGTACTCTCCCTCCTCACGACCCTGTGCAGGTATTTGGCGAAGCTCCCGTGCCCCGTCAACACCTGCACTAGTCGGAAGGAGAGCACCCCGTGCCGCCTTTCCAACCACTGCATCAGCACCGGCCGGAAGGCCTCCATGGTTCGCACCCCGAACCGAGGCCTCTCCAGCCGGACTGCCCAACGGGCAATGACGTCTCGGCGGGCGTCGACGCGCCAGGCGGTGAGATCCCTTAACGAGATCACACCGCCCTCCCCGCGCACCCCCGACACCCGCCGATACAACTCGGCGAGCATTTCCGCCTCCAGGTCCCACGGGGGAGTCCCGGCCAATAGGCACGCTGCCTCCGTCGCAACCGTGCGGTATCCGCGGATGGCCCTGACCGCCATGACCCTCTGTGGTCGCCACAGAAGGGCCCTAAGTCGGACGGTTAAGGACCCCGCCCACACCGGTGCGCCGTACAGGGCCATCGACTGGATGACCCCCGTGTACAGCCGTCGGCACGTAGCGCTCGTTCCGCCCACGTTCGGCATTAGCCACGATAGGGCGGACGCCGCGCCGACGAGCCGCGGAGCGAGCCTGCGGAAATGCTCCCGGAACCACCATTGCCCGTCGAGCACCAGGCCCAAGTACCTCATATGGGCCCGGATGCTGATGTCAACCGATCGGACGGTGATCGAGACGCCGATGGGAGGGCTCATAAGGCGCCCATGGAACAAGAGGGCCTCCGTCTTGTCCAGGGCGACCCTCAACCCCAGCGCCTCGATCCGCCTGACGACCTCTTCGGTGCCATAGGTCGCCAGGCTTACCGCCTCTTCTAGCGTCCCACCGCGGGCTGTGACGAGCGTGTCGTCGGCGTAACAAATCACGCCCAGCCCGGGCGGGAGGCTCCCCCGCAACGCCCAGTCGTAGCCGATGTTCCACAGGGTGGGTCCGAGGACCGACCCCTGTGGGACACCGCACGTCATGGGCGTTCGCACAACGTCCCCTGCTCGGTTGGTACAGAGGACGCTGCGCCCCACCAAATAGTCTGCCACTAGCCGCCTCAGGTAAGCTGGCACTCCGTGATACCGGAGCGCCTCCCTGATGCAGCTGAATGGCAGACTATTGAATGCGTTGGCGATGTCTAGGGACACCGCCAACAGCACTCCCCCACCGGTGACGGCCTCAGTCGCCACGGCCCTCAGGCGCAACAGAGCCGCGATCGTCGAACGACCCCTCCTAAACCCAAACTGGGCGTCCGACAGATCGGGCCCCGTGCCGACGAGGTGCCGCTCGATGCGGGCAGCTACCACCCTCTCCAGTAGCTTGCCCGTGTCATCGAGCAGCACGATAGGCCTGTAGGCCGAAGGCGACCCCGGAGACCGTCCCGGCTTCGGCAGGAGCACCAGCCTTCCCTCCTTCCAGCACCCAGGGAACCGTCCGGACGCTAAACACGCGTCGAACAGCTCCCTGAGGCGGGGACCCAGGTGGTCGAGGACCAGGCCCAACACGCGGTTTGGAACACCGTCGGGCCCGGGGGCGGTGGACTTTGCGCACATGCGCGCCACCGCCACTCCCATCTCGGGTTCCGTGATGGGCGGAACACTGTCGTCGTCGGCCTCCCGGTCAGTGTCTGGCGGAGCCATGACCGGGGGCGTGTGTTCCGCCCGCCGCGGGAACAGGTCCTCGACGATCAGGGTGAGAAGGCTGGGCTGGAGAGTCTCGGTGAGGGGAAGGCCCCGCGCGCGGAGCTTATTCAGCACCGCGCGATAGGGGCGTCCCCAGGGGTCACGGTCGAGACCGTCCAGCATCTCCTGCCGACTGACGTCCTTGGCGGAGCGGACGGCCAGCCTGAAGGCCGACCGCGCATTGCGGTAGCCCTCATACAGCAAGGCCTCCCGCTCCGCGTCGCGTTGCCGCCGCCGGCTGCGGGTGTAGGCCCTCCGGGCGCGAATGCACGCGGCCCAGAGATCCGCCAGCTCCCGGGACCACCAGTGGACCGCCCTCCTCGGGGGCGGACGCCGTACCCGGGGCATGGCCGCATCGCAGATCTGCGTCAACGCACTGCGGATGCGGCCAGCCTTGGCGTCCACCCCGTCCGACTGGTTGGCAGAGGACAGCCACGAGTAAACGATGGCTGTCTCCGCCAGCTGGTCCCGGTCTAAGCGACCCACAGCCCATCGCGGGAACGCAGGACGTCCATCCGCCCCGTGACCCCTGCTGGGCGTCGGGATTACCGGGGAGACCTCCATCCGGATATACCGGTGGTCCGACAAGGTCTCCACCTCCTCCACGACGCGCCAGCTCCCCACGCGTGCGGCGACCTCGGGGCTAGCGAACGAAAGGTCCACTATCGACCCGCCCCGTTGTCGCACGCACGTATGCACCGAGCCCCTGTTCAGCAAACAGAGGCCCAGTGCCGCCGCCCACTCCTCGATCGCCCGTCCTCGGTCGTTCGTCCGGGGAGACCCCCACGCCACGGACTTGGCGTTGAAGTCCCCCAAGACGAAGACCTGGCGCGATGCCATTCGCCGTAACGAGGCCTTCATGATGGTGAGGGAGGCCTCGAAATCGGTCACACTCCAGTTAGGGGAGAGATAGACTCCGAGGAGCGTAATCTCCCCCCAGTCCGCCGCGACGTATCCGACGCCCCTGTCCCTAAGGGTCAGAGGCGACGAAGGCCACGACGTGGAGGCGACGATTGCCACGGTGCCATCGGTGCTACCCAACCAGTTAGGCCGGTCGGGCACCACGTAAGGCTCCGCGGCTACGGCTACTCCTATCAACCACTCCGCCATGGCTTGCAGGAACACGTCCTGCGCACCGGCGGTGTGGTTGAGGTTGGCCTGGAGGAGACGAATGGATACGGGGTCCATTAACGGTCCGTATCCATCGTCACCTCCTCCGCGCTGACGGGCGATCGGGCCGCGCTCGGAGCGGGGACTGGCCCGGTCGATGGGCCGTCCCGCCCCTTCGGGGCCGATGCCGGGGGTCTGCAGTCCCCAGAGCCCATGCGGTGTTTGGCAGGCCTATTGCCTGCCGCACACGCGGGGCAGTGGGGCACCGCAGAGCACGATGCCGCCTGGTGTCCGGTCTGACCGCAACGGAAACATAGCCCGCTGCAGTCAAAGCAGTTTTTGCATGTCGGTCGGGTATGCCCGACCGCCATGCATTTGTAACACCTCGCGGGCCGGGGCTCTAGCACGGTTACCCGCGCCGAGCTCCAGCCCACGAGGAGCCTGCCTGAGTCGGCCAATTGCTTGACCGACTCCACCGGACACTGCACCCAGGCAGCACCGACGCCGCCCGGACCAGTGCGGATGGTGCCAATCCGGACGGTGTCCGAGGCACATCCGGTACGCGCCATAATGGCCTCCCGGACGTCCTCCACCGTCACGGAATCGTCCAAGCCCGTCAGGCGCATCTCTGCGCACTTGACAGGCCTGGCGATTCGGACACCATCCTCCGGCCCGAACAGCCCCCTCAACATCGTGGCCAAACTATCGGCCGTCTTCGCGCCCTCGGCCCCAGGGAACTCGAGTATTCGAGCCCCTGTCCGGGCCTTGCGGGTCCTCGCCTCGACGCCCCCGATACCGGAGACGTCCAGCTCCCGCCGGGCGCGTTTTAGGACGGCCTCATAGTTTAGGCCCCTCTCAGCCGCCTCAGGCAGCACGGTGATGACCACCGCGGCCGTCTTCGGCGACTTGAGGCCCCTGCGCGACCTTTTCTTCCCCTTTCTGCCGGCTCCCGCCTGGGGAGCGGCGGCCACAGCGGCACTCTTGGCCGCCGCTCTCCGCTTCTGGCCGCGTGCCTTCCTGCTCCGCTCAGCCACCTGCCAGCCCTGTTCGAGCCTGGCAGCAGCGCTGAGCGCAGCAGGAGCGGTCGCGGGTGCGCTGGCCGGCGCCTGCGGTGCAGCCGCTGGCGCCGGCCGCGGCCCGGCCTTGGCGGGAGCCGGCACCTTGCCGGCCTTCTTGGGCCCCTCGGGCCCGGCCGCGGCCGCAGCGTAGCTCACCACGCGGCCACCCTGACAGGGCAGCGGGGTGGGAGCTGACGCTTGCGGCCGCCTCGCCTTGTCCGCGGCGAGCGGCGGTCGGAGGGATGGCTCAGGCGGGAGCCTGGCCGCTACGGCGGCGATACGCGCATCCACCATCACCCCTACTCGGGCTAGGATCACGCGTACCGCCGACTCCGACACGCCGTGCACCTCGTCGGGCGGCGGCCCCTCCCCCCTCCGAGGTCTGCCGCGGCCACGAGCCGGCGGAGGGACCACGACGAGGGGAGGAAGCGCCGAAGCCGCGACGGGTGCAGCTGGCGCAGCAGCCGCGACGGGCGCAGCCGGCGCCACGGGCGCAGACGACGGGCCCGCCCTCTCCGGCGCAGCCCGTTTCGGTGGCGAGGCTGGCGCGGCCGGCGCCAGGCGCGCGAACTGGGCCCGCAGGTCGGCCATCTCCTTGGCCAACCCGCGGTTCTCCCGTCGCACCGCCGATAGCTCCGTCTCCAGCTTGCGGTTGCGTTCCCGCAAGCCGGAGACCTCCTCACTAAGGCGGGCGTTCGCGGCCTGGAGGGCCGCCACCTCGCCACCGTGGCCGGCCGGACCCGGTGTCCCAGGCCACGCCGCCACCACCGATCCTCGGCCTCTGCGCCCCCGGCGCATGGTCGGGACCTTGGGAGGAGGCATGATGATGGAACTCCCCTCCGAGTCGGTGTTGGAGCGGCCACCCTCTTGCAGGGGGCGCTTCCAGGGTCTCGGGGGGAGGGCCTCCTCCCTCTTCCTCGCACTTGGGGCTGGAGCTGGCGCCTTTGCAGCCCTCTCCGTCCTCTTCCTCGGCGACGACGACGACGACGGCGACGACGGCAACGACGACGGCCTAATTGAACCCTCAACCGACGGCGCGCCTAATGTCTGCCTACCTGCGGCGCATCCACCGCCCTCGTCCCTACTCCGGCCGACTTGCACCCAAGGGGTGCTGATCTCATCGGCGGACGGCTCTGCGGCACTTCCGCCCACGTCCGTCAGCTCCATCTCCGATGCCTCGGATGGCCCTGCGGCACTGCCGCCCTCATCCTGCGACGGCTCTGCGGCAGTGCCGCCCTCATCGCTCGGCAGCTCAGAGCTTTCGCCTGCTACCCTTATGCACGGCTCTGCGGCAATGCCGCCCTCGTGCTCGGACCCGCTGCTGCTGCCGCTCTCCTCACGCGGCGGCCCTGCAGTGGTCTCCATCCTCTCTTCCGACGGCTGGGCAGCAACGCCACCCCCGTCCCGCGACGGCCCTGCAGCAGCAATGCTGCCGCCCTCGTCGCGTGCAGCAATGGCTTCAGCCTTTAACCGCGCCCGCCGCGCCTTAGATGCAGTGGCGCTAATGCGGGCTCGTGCAGCGGCGGAACGCCTCGGCTTCGTCCTCCGGGTCTTCTTCCGCACCTGCACCTCCTCCTCGTTCCCCCTCCCCCCCTGAGCCACTTGGTGTTGAGCCGGGCTCTCGGCTTCTGAGGCAGTAGTTGTCCCCCACCCATACGATTGGGGACTGACTGTGCCGGGACTTGGGCGCGACTCCAAATGGACGTCGCGCGCAAGCACCGGCACAGCAAGGGACTCCCCGGCCTGGCCGGGACCCTCTGGTGAAGTCTTACTATGTCTTACTTCTGCCATTTTTGGGACGTTTTTGAGTCTTGCCTTGACTACCACTCTAACGACTGGACGCTCGCGCGCTTCTTAACCCACCAGTCATACATCTCCTCGCCGAGTGGCCAAACTTAAGATTGGGGTGATTTTTTATAGGGGTTTTCTTCCCCGCGGTCCGAAGACCCCCGGTCCTGACCCCCCTGCTCAGGATTACGGTTTGGGCCTTCCGGGTCTGGCCGCTCGCGAGCGACCGACCCGTCACGCCCCGGGCCGTGACACAACCGTCCCTGGCGACGGAGTGCCATGAGGCACATCCGCCCCATTGGCCCCGGGTCAGATCCGCCGTGCGCTCTGCCACCAGAGCCGCACGCGGAGACCCCCCCCCCCCCTGCCGGAATCTTGGCCTTCCAAATGGACGCATGACGTCCAAATGGACGTTACCAGGGAGCACCACGAGGAGGTGCTCCGGCCGCGCCCCCCATAATATTTTATGTACGCATTATTGTCAATAACTAAACATGTTTACTAATAAAAGAGTCGCAATTGATCGATTGATATAACGACTGTCCCTATTATGACAAAAAAATGATAAATGTTCTAGCAGGAACGCAGTGATCAGTGATGATAACAATAGTGACGTTGACCTTGATTGTACTCCTTTCGAATAATTAAAATAGTCAAAAAACAGTTTATGTTTGATTTAAATTCAAAAAGATTTTCATTGATTGTATTTCAATTATAATAGAAAATTACAACTATAAAAATAAAGAGTTTTATCGATAAAAAAAAAAAAAAAATCTACGGACTTCATCGTAAGCGTGACAGCACTAGGGACAACTGTCACAGAAATCAAGCTATATTTTATGGACTATAGTGCATCTGTTCACTTTTAAATAGTACAGCTTTTATTGCCTGCAGTATCACTAATATTTTACACACTTGTGAATATCTTTATTATGTGTTAAGTTGAGTTTTTGTAACTTTACTATTTTTAATACGTAAAAATATATACTGTTGATGTTAGCGTGTAGCCCAGTGGCGCCACCCCTGTCGTACATTCGATTATTCGGATTTTCAATTATCGGAATACGTAACGACAACAATTAGTCCGGTTAATCGAGTTTTTACTGTACACTGATAGTTCTGGTATATTATACTTCCATGATATTGCACTATCACTGTTTCGTTTTTACTGCACACTGATAGTTCTGGTATATTATACTTCCATGATATTGCACTATCACTGTTTTGTTTTTACTGCACACTGATAGTTCTGGTATATTATACTTCCATGATATTGCACTATCACTGTTTCGTTTTTACTGCACACTGATAGTTCTGGTATATTATACTTCCATGATATTGCACTATCACTGTTTTGTTTTTACTGCACACTGATAGTTCTGGTATATTATACTTCCATGATATTGCACTATCACTGTTTCGTTTTTACTGTACACTGATAGTTCTGGTATATTATACTTCCATGATATTGCACTATCACTGTTTCGTTTTTACTGTACACTGATAGTTCTGGTATATTATACTTCCATGATATTGCACTATCACTGTTTCGTTTTTACTGCACACTGATAGTTCTGGTATATTATACTTCCATGATATTGCACTATCACTGTTTCGTTTTTACTGCACACTGATAGTTCTGGTATATTATACTTCCATGATATTGCACTATCACTGTTTCGTTTTTACTGCACACTGATAGTTCTGGTATATTATACTTCCATGATATTGCACTATCACTGTTTCGTTTTTACTGTACACTGATAGTTCTGGTATATTATTCTTCCATGATATTGCACTATCACTGTTTCGTTGTTACTGCACACTGATAGTTCTGGTATATTATACTTCCATGATATTGCACTATCACTGTTTCGTTTTTACTGCACACTGATAGTTCTGGTATATTATACTTCCATGATATTGCACTATCACTGTTTCGTTTTTACTGTACACTGATAGTTCTGGTATATTATACTTCCATGATATTGCACTATCACTGTTTCGTTTTTACTGTGCACTGATAGTTCTGGTATATTATACTTCCATGATATTGCACTATCACTGTTTCGTTTTTACTGTACACTGATAGTTCTGGTATATTATACTTCCATGATATTGCACTATCACTGTTTCGTTGTTACTGCACACTGATAGTTCTGGTATATTATACTTCCATGATATTGCACTATCACTGTTTCGTTTTTTAATACAGCTTTAAGCCTTGTCCTGCGTTTATTATTTGCGCTATTTGGGTAACTGTAACTCAATATGAAAGTCGGTCTTCTCTTGAGTTTACTTCACGTAACACGCATACTGAAACAACATGGATGTTTTAAAAATGTAAAAAGAAAGGTTTTCATGATCTATTTACAAGATGAATACTTCCTTAAATGACGATGAACTTTCTGTGTGGTGACAATGTTAGAAAATAAGTCAACATGCTATTTCTTGCCCGTGAGTATTGTAAAAGATGACAATGGGATATGCAGATGACATCTATGTAGGAGAAGATAAATTCGAAATAAAATCCCATAATAAACCGTCTGGCCAGTGTGTAGTATAAAGTAGGTCTTGTACGAGACACAAATATTGTTTATGTGGAGAGCTCCTAATTCACTGCCGCCTCGTCATACTGGTCATTGTATTTGTGCCTTTTCTCTCTTTCACATTCTTTAATATTTCTATAATTTAGATGGATTTGCCGCTAAGAAGCCAAAATCAGTTAATACTGAAATTACTATGTCAACTAAACCTGAAACAGAAGTGACAGTCGTACAAAATAACAATATTGAGAAGAAAATACAGACCACAGAGAGCCCTGCTACAGTTAAAAATAAAAACAGTGTGGAGCAAATATCTTTCATAAAGAAGAAACGCATAGAGAAAAAAAATATTGCATTATCTAGTGATGCCGACGACAGCAGTATAAAAGTATATAGGTGTGTAGTATGTGAGAAAAGTTTCTCTGGCAAGACTGAGTTACTGAGGCATACGAGTACACACACTGGTGAGAAACCACATAGGTGTAAGATCTGTGAGAAGAGTTTCGCTCAGAAGGGTTCATTAGTATTACATACACGTAGACATACCGGTGATAGACCATATAGATGTAACGTATGTGAAAAAAGTTTTGTTGCAAAAAATCTTTTACTGGTACATAGCCGCGTACACACTGGTGAAAAACCATATCGTTGTAAGATATGTGAGAAGAGCTTTTTTCACAACCCGCAGTTAGTAATTCATATGCGTACACATACTGGTGCGAAACCATATAGATGTGATGTATGTGAGCAAAGTTTTCGTGTGAAGAGTTCGTTACTTCATCATAGCCATGTACACACCGGTGAAAAACCATTTAGGTGTAAGATCTGCGAGAAAAGTTTCTCTTGGAAGAGCGTATTACAACTTCATATGCGTAGACATACTGGTGAGAGACCATATAGATGTAACGTATGTGAAAAAAGTTTTGTTGTCAAGAGTCTTTTACTTATACATAGCCGCGTACACACTGGGGAAAAACCATATAGCTGTAAGATATGTGAGAAGAGCTTTTCTCAGAGGTGCTCTTTAGTAGAGCATACACGCATACACACTGGTGAAAAACCATATCGTTGTAAGATATGTGAGAAGAGTTTTTCTCGCAACAGCAATTTAGGAAGTCATATGCTTACTCATTGTGCCGAGAGATCGTAAACATGTGACACATGTCTGAAAATGTTTAGTAGAAAGAGTAATTTAATAAGACATATTCACACACACATGAAAATCCATTGAAGTATGTTATGTGAGAAATGTTTTATCCTTATTGGTCATAACTTGTACATTTATTTTTTGATGTGAAACATCTATAGGCGAGGGTGACCGTGATCGTCGCGTGGCGTTTAACGCCACGCCTCGCGGTACCCTACTAATTAAATATTAAATAAATATTTGGATGCATATACATTTTTGTAACGAAACCATGGTGCGATTTAAAATTTTGTACAACGCCATCTAGTGAACTCAAAGTAAATTGTTACTTATAATGTATATTAATGAAAATAAATGTTTATTGAATAAAAATCATCATTTTTGGAAAAAAATCGCGATATTTTATTAATACTTTATGCCTTAGTTTTATCGTATTAGTGCCTGACGTAATGTTCTTCTATAATATTCGTAATGTTCTTTTATGCATATATACTTGTTTTAGAAATTAATGTAAAATTCTCTAACTTATTAATATAAATATACCAGTAGGTATGGTATTTAGTTTACTTTCAGCTACGAAAACTGGAGAACCGTTTTTTATAGGCTTTTATTAATTTCAGGTGTATGTATATTTATTTCCTTGTATATTACCGACTTCATAGGAATTGGATTTTGACTCACTTTAAACAGTCAAATTTCATTTAAAAGTTGAAAATTTAAGGAGGACCAATGAAGTTAAAATTATTTAGATAGCTTGTCTTATTATCATTACAGGATTAAAAATTTCTTTATTAAATATATTGAAGCTGAGTTGGTCGTTAGCTCGATAAATGCCGCCATTTTAGTTTCTTAAATCACACTCTTCGTGCGGAAAGAATGTCTGTGAACGGATGAAAGCATTTCATGTTTTATAGGCTTTTATTAGTTTCAGCTGTGTATTTATTTGTTTGTATGTTACCAACTCCTTAAAAATTGGATTTTGACTCACTTTAAACAGCTTGTCTTGTTATCATTACAGGATTAGAGAGTTCCTTATAAAATATATTGTAGCTTAGAGTTGGTCGTTTGCTCGATAGATGCCGCTATTTCTGGTTTATAAATCGCAAATTATTTCAAGTTACGTTTTAGAAGGTTCATTTCGTTTGTACTAAATGACGTTACCATAAATATGAGTCGTAAAGTCAATTTCAAAATGGATAATTTATTCGATACGATACCTAGCAAAAAGTACTTATTGACTAAAATATATAATACAAAAGTATCGGTATCGAAAGAAAAGTACTCGATACCTAAAGATAAAGTAAATAAAAGTACTCGATACTTTAAACACTACGTTACTTGTCTTTTGATACTATTCATGAGTTCAGTATCGATACTTTATATTCGATACCGTGTCTCTACTCGTACAAAATAGTTTCGATGTTTCACATCTGTCAGGCGTCCTGAGCGACGGCTCACTTTTTTTATTAAATAAAACACTTCACTTCAATCGACTTTATTTTTATGTGATACACTTGGGCGAGTAAACATGATCTGTGGAGTGGTGTTACAGGCCGCGACGACGCTCCACCACGCTATATGACCGGAGTATGAGCGACTGTACACTATCCCTCTTGTCACTCTGAGCTCCATAGGTGAACAAAGTTAATCAAAAAGTTATCTTCGTTAATTAAAGTGTAAATTAAATTAAAGTTAAACTTTGATAATCGTTAAAGCGTTAAATTTGGGCAAATTTAATGCATGTTAAAGTTACCGTTAAAAGTTAACCATTCAAAAGTTATACTGCTTTTAGGCTGAGAGAAATAGATAAATTCTACAGCATGTGGCGTAATTATGTGGGCATGCATCTGTCCATACTAGCCTGGGGCACGTTACTGCCACTAACCGCGATACCAAAAGATCAGTTTCCTATTTTGCGGGGCGGGGCAACAAACGGCTTAGCGAGGTGGCCGCCTGGCGGGACGACGTTCGCCATGACGTCATTGTCCGTTGGGCAATTTGGTTGGAGGGGCCTGGGTATGATGTTCGCGCCATCGAACCTTTCCGGTTGATGTTGATGGAGTGATTGTGTTGGCGGCACAGGATCCTTCCCTTTCGACTGATGCAGGTATTACCAGGGTATGCTAACTTCGCCAAGTATTTGCACACGGTCGTGCGGAAGGAGAGCACACCGTCCTGCCACCATTGCGATTGCGGTGAGGATACAGTACAGTACACACACGAGGTGTGTGCCGCGTGGACAGAGCAGCACTTTCTAATCCTCGCAATCAATGGTGCCGACCTGAAGCTGCAGACTATCGCTAGAGCTATGCTCGACGACTTCTGGAACTGGGACGCCGTCGCCGCCTTCCGTGTGGTAGTTGTAGCACGGATAGAGGGAACCTCCTCTACGACATGATCCGCTGCTGCTAACTTGGGCGACGCAGTCGTCGTGGAACTTATGAGTGTGGCGCAGCGCGTAATTCAAACAAACAAATGACAACATGTCAACAAACGACTAATGTAACGGACTAAAGTTAACGAAAGTTCAACTTAAGAGAAGTTAACGAGAGCGTTAACATCGTCTGAAGTTAACTTCAAAGTTAATCCGTTAATCAAATTTTTAACTTCGTTAATTAACGATTAACAGATAAACCTTTGCTGAGCTCGCATACCTACGAGGCAAGCCTTTTAACCCTTTGACTGCTGTCATACATCGCATACAGTTACATTACGATGCGGCGAGCCGGCACACGCAAGCGTGACGGGCCGCATGGCTAGATGTCTTTCGTATATAATCCAAAACATCACGCGGTCCAACACGCCAGGCGTGTGACGATTGCCGCTTGGCATGCGGTCCAACACGCCAGGCGTGTGACGATTGCCGCTTGGCATGCGGTCCAACACGCCAGGCGTGTGACGATTGCCGCTTGGCATGCGGTCCAACACGCCAGGCGTGTGACGATTGCCGCTTGGCATGTGGTCCAACACGCCAGGCATGTGACGATTGCCGCTTGGCATGCGGTCCAACACGCCAGGCGTGTGACGATTGCCGCTTGGCATGCGGTCCAACACGCCAGGCGTGTGACGATTGCCGCTTGGCATGCGGTCCAACACGCCAGGCGTGTGACGATTGCCGCTTGGCATGCGGTCCAACACGCCAGGCGTGTGACGATTGCTCGTTGGCATGCGGTCCAACACGCCAGGCGTGTGACGATTGGCGCTTGGCATGCGGTCCAACACGCCAGGCGTGTGACGATTGCCGCTTGGCATGTGGTCCAACACGCCAGGCGTGTGACGATTGCCGCTTGGCATGCCATCCAACACGCCAGGCGTATGATGATTGCCGCTTGGCATGCGGTACAACACGCCAGGCGTGTGACGATTGCCGCTTGGCATGCGGTACAACACGCCAGGCGTGTGACGATTGCCGCTTGGCATGCGGTTTACACGTGTGCTGTGTTTTCCCTATTGAACATTTTTTTTTTTAGTTTACCTATTACTGTCAGCAGCATTACCTAATTCGACAGTATTATGTGATAATGTTGAGTAGGGCATACAAGATGTAAAAAGTTTGTCCCGTACATGACGTAAAAATGTAAGGACCTTTCCTTACATTTTTACGTCATGTTTTACGTCATGTACGTTTTTTGCTAGGTAGGTCCGGTCCAAAGTACATTCCACTTTTTTTTTGTGTGCCGGTCTAATTTTAATATACAACATGTAACATAATTAACGCACACCCTGAAAGTAATTTGTTCAGAATCGGTATCTGGATCGATTTTGATTGTTTTTAATGTAGCAAATTTTTTTCTCAAATTTAGTTAGAACTAAGTAAATTACAGTCATCCTAAACAGCTAGCTAAACAGTTCATAGAAACGAAAATGGAACGTAAATCAGTGTATTAAGACTTTTTAAAATGAAATATTAAATTAGTAAGCAAATTTCATCATTCAATTAAAGAAATCTGATACTTATTTCAAGGCTAATAGTCTTTTAGAAATACCTACAGTGTCAGCCGGCGCACAGCAACACTACAGTACCTACATAAAAGAAAGCCACGTACCTAATACAAAAATAATTACTTTTTCTTTCGGCGGCTATTACCTTACAATAGAGCGAGATGACTGCGCCGGCGCCGATCAAAAAAGCCTAAACAACGAAATCAACAAAATATGTTTGGGACAAGTCATCAGTCACGCCGTGTGCACCTTATCGATAAGAGGTCAATTGTAAAGTGCAAATAAAATATCGTAATCCCGCATTTCGCTATGTCTTTTCGGTATACCAACGTTCAATACACGGAAATGGTGAGAACTTGGCACGGTGTGATGATAATGTGGCACTAGCGTGTAGAACATTTAACGCGAGATACGGTACTAGTGTAGACCGCCGGACTATGTTATCAGCAACACAACGGCTTCGAGACCACGGAACTTTTCGTCCAAACACGGCTATCGACTGGGGAGACAATATGCGTACACACACTCGTCTTCAAAACGAAATTCTCGATTATTTCGACGAAAATCCGCATAGTAGTACCCGGGAAGTAACGCCACGCTTTGGGTGTAGTCATATGCACATATGGCGCACGCTTCGTGGTGATGGCGAGCATCCATTCCACCTCAGGCGATGCCAGGAGTTGACGCCAAGTGACTACTTACCACGCTTAGAGTTCTGCCGCTGGTTATTACAAAATTGGCAGCGAAACATTATTTGGACTGACGAAAGTACATTCACTTGTGTGGGAATGTATAATCAACATAACACGCATTTATGGGTGCATGAAAATCCACACGCATGCAGAGTAGACTCCTTCCAACGTCGATTTTCAATCAATGTCTGGGCGGGTATGATCGGTACACACATACTGGGACCCGTATTTTTACAACGCCTAACAGGAGAATCATATTTACTGTTTTTGCGAGAAACTTTACCTTCTCTATTAGAGGACATACCTCTTGTTAATTTACAAGAGTTATTTTACCAACACGATGGTACCCCCGCGCATTTCACCTGGAGTGTTCGCCTGCATCTTCATGCCGAGTACGGAGAACGCTGGATCGGTCGCGGGGGGCCTGTCCCTCCTAGATCAGCTGATTTGACACCACTCGACTTTTTTTTGTGGGGGCGAATTAAATCGCTAGTTTATAACACAGAGACAACAAGTGCCGAGAAACTAAAAAATAAGATAATAACCGCCTTTGTAAAAGTGAAAAGTGACACTGCAGTATTATCTAAAATAAAACAACAATTACGAAAACGGTCATTAAAGTGCATTGAACAAGGCGGTGGACATTTTGAAAATGTTTTAAAACGACAACGCCGTGTGAGTGCAAATTAAACTGTAAGTTTGTTTATGATATTTAAATTATTGTAAATATTTTGATTCACACCTTTTACGCCGACTTTGTTTAACTTTGTCGTAGGTATTTTGGCGTCTAATAAAATCACACTTTATCAGCAGTTTAATCATTCTTATTTACAATTTTTTTAGTTTAACAAATCAGTAATTACGAAATATTGGCTTCACATTGAACAAAATTATTCAATGTCGACAATCCAAAGCCTGAAAAGTGTGATGGAAAGAAGAATCGTAAATATTTACTATCATAAAGCATAATGTAGTTATTTCGTGTACCTATTATTACCAAGTAGGTAATTATTGTCGGGCGGCACTCGGAGTTGGTCAGTCGGTGACCATTTTATTGCCACGAAATGGGAATAACTAATTTCACAAATAAACAATGTTAACGTACATATAAATAATATTTGGTGTATGCATTGCGTTTATATCATTATATTCTAATTGGGGTGTTTGAGGGTGTGCGTTAATTATGTTACATGTTGTATAATATAATATCAAATGTCATATTTGCAATCATCAGTCGGCATCTATTTTTTTATTAAGTTATAAAATATAAATTATGTTAAATAATATTAATTATTGCAAATTCCAGAAAAATGACAGATCTCATATAAACAACAACAGGTTTTGAGCGACCTTTATGAATACATTATGTAAAAGTAAATTTCTAAACTCTTGAAATTTAAATATTAATTAAAATAGTTATTGCAGCATCAAAATTTGCTATAAAATAAAAAATAACAAAATAAATACAAACTTATTTTTGGGTTGATCAAATTTCACAAATGGAGTGTATTCGGCACTATAAGCATTGTTCCCTTTACATATCCGAACGGACGAACAAAAAAAAATCAACCATTAGGAAGTTTTGAATTGTTGTAAAGAGAACTTTACTGAGCGAACTTGACGTATCAATTGCATTTTGCGAATCGAAATTGTTTAATTATTGATAAAATAGTTAATACCTGTTTTTGATTGTTTCAGAGAGTAACTATAGAGTATTTAGATCATGGGAAATTGCTGGTAACAGACTGGTTTCCTCAAAAAGCCTGCTATGGTGTCTATTCCTAGGACCTGTTAGGTTTTTATTGGGTACCTATCGCTGGTGTTTTGTGGGTGTGTATGGGAATGTTTGCCTCTGTGCTTATTTATATATTATACTAACAAACTGAACTGAAACTGTGTTGCGGCTATACTAAGAAAGATTGCGCACGTTCTTGGCGCCTATAATTATGTCTGGCTTAGCTTATATTCAAATATATGTATTATTCTGTTTTAGCTATTGATGCCTTGGTTATGTTATACTTTGTAAATATATATAAATGCTCGTCTTTTCAGCGGTCAAATATGGCGGCGCGGGCCCGGTCCGAAAATGCGTGAGTTGTTTTTAGTTATGTTTTCAGTTTTCTTATCGTATATATACACACACATATATATATATATATATGTATATATACATACATATATATATATATATATATATATATACTAGCTGACCCAACAGACGTTGTTCTGTTCCAATAAAGCGCCACCTACTGGGTCCAATTGTGAATCTAAACCATTCTCTCTCTCTTGAGCACATAGAAATTACTTACTCTATCCAGTCAACAGATGTCGCCATCTGTTAAAATCGTTTGGAGTTCACAGATAATTGTGAATGTCAAATAACAGATAAATAATTTGCAATAAAATAATATTGCGACTATAAATTAAGATATAAGTTTCAAGTTGGAGCAAACTGCACACGGTGTGCAAATTTGATTAAAATCGGTTAAGTAGTTTAGGAGTCCATCGCGGACAAACATCGTGACAGGAGATTTATATATATATATATAATTCACCCCGGTAGTCCAACATGCCTATCGCGTTTATAAAGTTTATTTCGTCAAATCTATACCTATATGATTCAACAACTTGTATGATTCATATATTTGGTTTGGGCTCGTGGATGTTGTCTGTTTTAACCCTAGAAAGATAACCATACTGCATATTATGTAAAGGATAACCATACGCTTCAGAGGCGCACACTTTTCAAATGCGTGTTTTTATTCCAATTATTTATATTTATTTACACTAATTTAAAAATATGAAAGGTTAGTGTGTGGTTTTTAAAAATAAAACATTTATCTTAATACATTTTATATTATAGTAATTTTTAACTTATAATTACGAAACCTGTATGAAAAATAACAAAAATTAGCAGTCTTCTGTTTATAGGAACAAATTATTATGAAATATCACAAATCAACATTTTATTTTCTTATTAACTAATAGACTATAGAGTAACTCCAAAAAAACATTAAACTTTGGTATGATTGGCTTTAGAGGCAATCAGAGCAAACGTCTTTCTTGTGTTCGCCACAAATAGGTTTTTTACATTTCGCGCAGTTCATTTTTGACATTCTCTTCTTTTTCGACGTGTAGTAGCTGCAATATTGCCTTTTTTTGCCTGGAGGCTCCCCTTCGTCATCTGCAGAAGCTAGTGCAGGAGATCTTGGCAGAATATTATCAATATTACTTCGCACAAAGCGTCTTGGCAAAGTAGGAGCTTCAAGTCTTTGAGTCATCCACTGTTGGGTCAACTGGGTACTGAGCTTTTTCATTGTATTGGTAGTAGACCAGCAGTAACGATTTCTACCTCTAATCACTCTTCCAGTAGGTTTTTTTTTTTTTTTTTTTTTTTTTCTTTTTTTTTTTTTGGGTGGGCTATGGTAAGCGCACGCGCGGTCCTGTCCGTCCGGGGTGATGAAAGGACGGCGCGCGGGCCCATAACCCACCCGTACCCACGTCACCTCGTTATTTGTTGGGCCGACCACCGGAGCAGATGTGACTTGTCATCAGTGGTCGGCCCGACGGAATACCCTTTCGGGTAACCTCACGTCTCGACGTACTGGGACGTCGGTCGCCATCGCGCGGTCAGCCTCTCTGCGGGTGATGGACAATTCCCCGGTCCGATCACCCGCGGCCTCGGCTAGGGCGGCATTAGGCGCAGATACTCGCGCCTGCGCCGCCCCAGTCGCCGGCGGCGGAACGTGTCGCCGAATAGGAGCTCTACTCGCACACGATCCGCCGCCTCCTTCCGTGAGATTACGGCCTCACAGAAGGCGGCGACCGCGTCCCAGTTCCTGACGCTGTCGAGCATCTCCCTGGCGATGGTCGGCAGCGCCAGGTCGGCACCGATAATCGCGACGAGTTCACGGCGCTCCCTTTCCCACGCAGTACACTCCTCGAGCGTGTGCTGCGCCGTGTCTTCGTCGCAACTGCAGTAGTGGCAGGACGGTGTGCTCTCCCTCCTGACAATCTTGTGCAGGTACTTCCCAAAACACCCGTGCCCCGTCAGCACCTGCACAAGTCGGAAGGAAAGCACCCCGTGCGTCCGCTCCAACCACTCCATCAGCACCGGCCGGAAGGCCTCGACGGTCCTGACACCGTACCGAGGACTCTCCAGCCGGACTGCCCAACGGGCAATGACTCCTCGGCGGGCGTCGACCCGCCAGGCGGTGATCTCCTGCAAGGAGACCATACCGCCGCGGGCGCGCGTCTCCGACACCCGCCGATAAATGTCGGCGAGCATCTCCGCCTCCAGGTCCCACGGGGGAGTTCCGGCCAGGAGGCACGCTGCCTCCGTCGCCACGGTGCGGTAACCCCGTATGGCCCTGATCGCCATGACCCTCTGTGGTCGCCACAGGAGGGCCCTAAGACGGACGGTCAGGGACCCCGCCCACACCGGTGCGCCATACAGGGCCATCGACCGGATCACCCCCGTGTACAGCTGTCGGCACGTAGCACTGGGTCCACCCACATTCGGCATCAGCCGCGAAAGGGCGGACGCCGCGCCGACAAGCCGGGGAACAAGTCGATGGAGATGCTCCCGGAACCAAAAATGCCCGTCGAGCACCAGGCCCAAGTACTTCATGTGGGCCTGGATGCTGATGGTGACCGACTTCACGGTGATCGAAGCGCCGGCGGGAGGCCCGGCGGTACGGAGGCCATGGAACAAAAGGGCCTCCGTCTTTTCCAGGGCTACACTCAACCCCAGCGCTTCGATCCGCCTGACAATCTCCTCGGTGCCGAGAGTTGCCAGGCGTGCCGCCTCCTCTAGTGTCCCACCCCGGGCTGTGACGAGTGTATCGTCGGCGTAGCAAATTACGCCCAGCCCGGGTGGGAGACTTCCTCTCAACGCCCAGTCGTAGCCGATGTTCCACAGGGTCGGACCCAGAACCGACCCCTGTGGGACACCGCACGTCATGGGCGTTCGCACAACGTCCCCTACTCGGTTAACGTAGAGGACGCTGCGCCCCTCCAAGTAGTCTGCCACCAGCCGCCTGAGGTACACGGGCACCCCGTGATACTTCAGTCCCTCCCTGATGCAGCTGAATGGCAGACTGTTGAAGGCATTGGCGATGTCCAGGGGCACCGCCAACAGGACTCCTCTGCCGGTGACGGCCTCCGCTACCACGGCCTTCAGGCGCAGCAGGGCCGCGATCGTCGAACGCCCTCTCCGAAAACCAAACTGGGCGTCCGACAGATCGGGCCCGACCCCGACGAGGTGCCGCTCGATGCGGGCAGCCAACACCCTCTCTAGCAGCTTACCCGCATCATCGAGCAGCACGATGGGCCTGTAGGCCGAGGCCGACTCGGGAGACCGTCCCGGCTTCGGCAGGAGAACCAGCCTCCCCTCTTTCCAGCACCCAGGGAACTGCCCGGACGTCAAACAAGCGTCGAACAGTCCCCTGAGGCGTGGTCCCAGGTGCTCGAGGACCAGGGCCAGCACACGGTTCGGAATACCGTCGGGCCCGGGGGCGGTGGATTTGACTCGCATACGCGCCACCGCCGCTCCCATTTCCGGCTCCGTGATGGGCGGAGCACTTTCATCTTCGGCCTCCCGGTCGCTGTCCGGCGAAGCCATGACCGGGGGCGTGTGCTCCGCCCGCCGTGGAAAGAGGTCCCCGACAACTCTGGTGAGGAGGCTGGGCTGGAGAGTCTCGGTGAGGGGGGGGCCCCGCCCGCGGAGCTTGTTCAGCGCCGTGAGGTAGGGGCGACCCCAGGGGTCACGCTCGAGACTGTCCAGCACCTCCCGCCGACTAACGTCCTTGGCGGTACGGACGGCCAGCCTGAAGGCAGACCGCGCACTGCGGTAAGCCTCGTACAGCTGGCCCTCCCGCTCAGCGTCGCGGTGACGCGCTCGGCTGCGGGTGTAGGCCCTCCGGGCACGTATGCACGCGGCCCGAAGGTCCGCCAATTCTCGGGACCACCAGGGGACCGCACTCTTCGGGGGCAGACGCCGCACACGGGGCATGGCCGCATCGCAGATTTGCGTTAATGCACAGCGGATGCGGTCAGCCTCGGCATCCACCCCGTCCGCCTGGGGCGGTGAGGACAGCCACGACTGAACGATGGCTGCCTCCGCCAACAGGTCCCGATCCAATCGACCCACAGCCCACCGCGGAAACGCGGGAGCTCCGTCCGCCATGTGACCCCTGCTGGGCTGCAGGAGGGTCCGGGAGACCTCAATCCGGATGTATAGATGGTCGGATAGGGTCTCAACCTCCTCCTGGACGCACCAGCTCCTCACACGTGCTGCGACATTAGGGCTAGCAAACGACAAGTCCACTATCGACCCGCCCTGCTGCCGCACGCACGTTTGCACCGAGCCCCTGTTCAGCAAACAGAGGCCCAGTGCCGCCGCCCACTCTTCGACCGCCCGCCCACGGTCATTCGTCCTGGGGGACCCCCACGCCGTGGACTTGGCGTTGTAGTCCCCCAGAACGAAGATTTGGCGCGGTGCCAGTCGCCGTATCGAGGCCCCCAGGATGGTGAGGAAGGCCCCGAAATCCGTCGCACTCCTGTTAGGGGAGAAGTAAACACCAAATAGCGTAACCTCTCCCCATTCCGCCGCGACATACCCGTCGCCCCTGTCCTTGAGCAACAAAGGCGGGGAATGCCACGACATGGAGGCGACGATTGCCACAGAGCCGTCACTGCTGCCCAGCCAATTGGGCCGGTCAGGCACCACGTACGGCTCCGCGGCTACGGCTGCACCGATCAACCACTCCGCCATGGCTTGCAGGAAAACGTCCTGTGCCTCGGCGGCGTGGTTGAGGTTGGCCTGCAGGAGGTGGTAGGATTCGGTCGCCATTACTGGGCCGTATCCATCACCTCCTCCACGCTGGCGGGCGATCGGGTCGCGCTAGGGGCGGGAGCGGCCGGGGTCGTCGGGCCGCTCCGCCCCTTTGGAGCCGAAGCCGGGGGTCTGCACTCCCTGCCCCCCATGCGGTGCTTGGCGGGCCTATTGCCCGCCGCACACGCGGGGCAGTGGGGAGTGGCGGCGCAGGATGCCGCCTTGTGCCCGGGTTGACCACAGCAGAAGCAGAGATCGCTGCAGTCAAAGCAATTGGTGCATGTCGGCCGAGTGTGTCCGACCGCCATGCACTTGTAGCACCTCGCAGGCCGGGACTCCAGCACGGTCACCCGTGCCGAGCTCCAGCCCACGAGGAGCCTGCCTGAGTCGGCCAATTGCTTGGCCGACTCCACCGGGCACTGCACCCAGGCAGCACCGACGCCGCCCGGACCAGGGCGGATGGCGCCAATTCGGATGGTGTCCACGGGACACCCGGTTTTCGAGACGATGGCCTCCCGGATGTCATCCACCGTCACGGAGTCGTCCAGACCCACGACGCGTAGTTCTGCGCACTTTACGGGTCTGGCGATTTTGACGCCACCCTCCTCTGCGAACAGACCCCTCAACTTAGCCGCCATGCTATCGGCCGTCTTGGCGCCCTCGGCCCCAGGGAACTCTAGAATCCGTGCCCCTGTCCGGGCATTGCGGGTCCTGGCTTCGACGCCTCCTAAATCGGAGACGTCAAGCTCCCGCCGGGCGCGACGTAAGACGGCCTCATAGCTGAGGCCGTTTTCGGCCGCCTCAGGCAGCACGGTGATCACCACCGCGGCTGACTTTGGCGGCCGGAGCCTCCTGCGACTCTTCCAGTAGGTACAATAATACGTTGATCACATTCTGAACTTTCAGTATGCTCATGTATCCAGCCTGTGGTAAATCTTCATTCAATACATCGTCTGCCTCTTCAATCGCTACGCTATCGATGTACTCATCTTCGATATCACTCTGAACATCATCTTCGCTTTCATGATCTTCTATCTCGCTATCACTTTCTTGAGTATCACCATTCTCATCTTCTTGGGCCAATAATAGGCATATTTCGTCTTCTGCAAGTGCCCTTCTACTTGTCATCTTCTTCTACTTGTCTACGCTAATAATGTTTGCTGTAAACAAAAATAAAATATGTATAAATAAATTTTCATATCCATAAATTAAAAGTACCAAACAACACTAAAAGTTACATAAAAGATAACCATACGCCTCGCGAGCGCATAAAAACTTATAACTTCAAAAATATAGTACTCACCGCTTAGAACCAGCCGTCCCGCGATAGGCCTGGCCGATGACTGAGTTGGCTGAGAAGGACAAGTTAATACAGGCGCAAAATGAAAAGAGACAACAATATTATTGTGGCATGGGGCCTCTGCGACGTAGGTTATCTTTCTAGGGTTAATTTGTCTTGTCGATTGTGGTCTAGTATGCCTTCAGTGTACATTACATATATCTAGTGTATATTATATATATTCATATATATATACTAGCTTTTACCCGCGGCTTCGCCCGCGTTAAAATTAACTTGCATATTGAACTATTATCGCAAAGAATATTATCGGCATAAAAAGTATTCTACTTCTTAATTTAAGAAATACTCTATCTATGTGTCCATTTTCATCCAAATCTTCTCAACAGTTTACGCGTGATTGAGTAACAAACATCCAAATATCTTCACAAACTTTCACGTTTGAATATTACTTCCAGACTTGTAGTTTAGATTCCCGTGGAAATACGATGATAAATATGTCTTTCCTTAGTCCCTGATAATGTAGCTTTCCATTGGTGAAAAAAAATATATATCGACCAAATTCCCGTAGTTTCACCTACGTAGACCTCATTCCCATGCGAATGCCGAGATAAAAAATGCATATGTGACTCACAACACAAAAACAAAAAAAGATTGAACCGTTTTTTAGTTATAGGTATCGTGCAAATAATTGTGTGCATAAATAAAACCTATTATTTTGATAGACAAACAGACACTTCAAATTTATTTATCTGTAGAGATAGAAAATTGACTTAATATCTCGACTTACTGTCTGTAGTGGCTAGGAATATTACCACGGTTTCATTGTTTGTGGGGTGTCCGAAAATACTACTAAGACAAAGATTTACATCGATCTGGACCAATTGGTGATGCCGTCTGGCCAACAATGTCGTCCGTCAGGCAGCCGGTCATAAAATCTTGCTAGAACTTTTGCGATATATCTACGATGGGAGAAGAGTACCTACATATTGCGTCGATCCAAAGTAATTAGGATAAGAGCAAGATAATGATGATATCTAGGCTGGGTGTTTTCGACTATATGCGTTTCACCCTTTTAGGCCTGCCTAAAATTATTCCTTAGTGCGCTTACCCCAAAAAACAGATCGGTATACAAAATTTCACACATCTTTGACTATGTACTTTTCACCCTCTTAGGGGTTGAATTTCATCCCCATATAAATGAAATTTCCAAAACGCCAGAACGAATATTTATTTATTTATAATAAAGTGCCTTAATACAACGATTCATGGTTCTATCATCAAAAATTACGAAATTCCATACAAAATGTCATCCCCTATTTCAACCCCTTATACCCATTTTTTCGCGATAAAAAGTAGCCTATGTCCTTTCTCAAGCTTTATTCCATCTCTGTACCAAATTTCATCAAAATCGGCTCAGTAGTTTAGACGTGAAAGCGTAGCAGAAAGACAGAGTTACTTTCGCATTTATAATATTAGTAAGGATATACAGGGTGGAAGGGGACCGCTCCCGAAAACAAAGACAGGTGACTCTCCTAGTCCTACTTGTAATGATAGGCTAGAAAGAAAATCGATTCGGATGAAAAAAATTTCTTTTTTTACAACGATTTTTTAGATTTTCTACACTCTTATCATATTAGGACAGTGCTGTGTAACGATAATTCCTTAAAAAATACGTAAATTTACTCAGATGAGAAAATACTCAATGTATTCAAAAATCAAATCAGCTGTTCGAGAGGTGATCGACCGGCGTGCGTCGCTAGTGGCAGTAGGTATAAACGGGCCTGCGGCGTCGGCAAGTGATAGGTACACGCTTTACAAATGTTTACACAATCTTGTGAACTCGCTTCTATGCCTTGCATGTATGTATATCAATACTGTTTAACGTTACAATAATTATTAACGTAATCGGTTCTAATAACAATAAAATTCACGATAATTTCAATATTAATTCTTTAGTGGTAGGACCACGCTGTTGACAGTTTCTTGTCTGTAGTATCACACTCTCGCAGAAGATCGACGTCTGAGCAATAGCAATGTGCTGTTGCACTTCGTTCGGTGACCCAGAGAGTCGGAAGCCTAAGTGAGTGGGTTTGTATTGGTAGGCAGCGGCCTAGTGATACCTTCGGCATTGCAAAGTTTTGTGGGTGGCAGTAACACTTACCATCAGGTGTGCTGCTTGCTCGTTTGCCACCAATGAGATAAGTAATAAAAAAAATTAAAAATTACCTATTTGTTCAGAACTAATTTACTAAAAAGTACATATGAAACTATCTACTTACCTAAATAGTCCGCGGCCTTATCTGATTCGGCTCAAATTAAAATTATTTTATACCTATGAATTTATTTAATAGGAAGTAAGTAGGTACAAACAACAATTTAAATAGGTTACATAACTACAGATTCCTATAGGTCTGCAGCTCGCAAAAAACTTTGACTCCACAGATGGCGTAGTGGTTGAGATATCGACCTTCCGTGCCAGTGCTATGGGTTCGATTCCTACGCAGGACAAACTTTATGTTATACACAGTGTTGTTCAGAGTCTGGGTGTAATATCTCTGCGTTAATTGAATTTTGTTAAGTTCCCCGCAATACAAGGATTATTTCCTTAATTCAAGGTGGTGTATTAAAAATCCATACTAATATTATAAATGCGAAAGTAAGGATGTTTGTTTGTTTGTTTGTAACGCTTTCACGCTTAAACCACCGAAGCGATTTCAAAAATTCTTTCACCAATGGAAAGCTATAATATCAGGGAGTAACATAGGCTATATTTTATCCCGATATTCCCACAGGAACGGGAATTACGCGGGTTTAAGCAACTGAAACCGAAGCGAAGCGAGGGCGGGTTGTAAAAAATAAAAATTGGCATCGGAAACCACATTAAACCCTGCACGTATTTTCTCATTAGTGGGACTTAAAAGAAAAAAGTAGAACCGACCATGGTACATAATTGCAATGAATGTTAAGAATTAAATTATTCAATACTATTAAATTTTTCACTCTTGTAAAATATCATAGCTTCAATACCTACCTACTTGTATTAACGGTCTATCGGTCTGCGTAAAACTTCAAAGTAGGTACCTAGTTGCTTGGCGCGAGCGGGACGGTAGGCAGTTATTTTGGAGGGATTTATTATTAGGTACTTAATTATTTATTTCTAAAATCAGTGTGACCAGATTTAGCAGAATTCTGCGATTTTAGCAGAATTCGATCCCTAATTTAGGGCTTAGCAGATTATGTCACAGATTTCGAAAATTTGACAGATTTTAGCATAATATTAAAAAGCCTTGCAGGAAAGTAGCAGAATTAGACATTGACTAAATAAATGTGTTTCACTAGGGTAGTTGCCCTAAACATATCTAAAAAAATCTATCTTTCTTAAATAATGTAAGTTTTTTTCTTCTGAACTTTTTCTTTCTTTTTTTTTAAAGGCAACGCACTAAGGAAATAGTTCTTGTATTGCTAATTAACGGACACAAATTACATTCAGACTCAGAACAACAAGTCGCACAAAATGTTGTCCCGCATGGGATTTGAACCCGCGACACTGGATAGTAAATCGATGTCTTAACCATTATGCCGTCCGTGCACTCAATTCTTGTGCATGTGTGCAGGCAACTGGCAATTCTCATATACATTCTATGTTTAATACATCTTGTGAGCGCATATTTTGTCAATTGAACAGTATAAAAAGAAACGTGCGAAACAAATTTAAAAATGAACATGTTGCTGCAATTCTACATGTCAAACAGGTAGTTAAAGAACAGGGTGAATGCGTATATTTTACGAGCTAGCTTAAAACCCTATACAGGTGTATCAGGTTATGGGGCAACTGTTCGAATATGTTGTGTGTTTTCAAAAATTCAAAAAGTGATTTCAAAAATGTGTGTCTAAGAGTTAATGCCTTAAATGTTACGTATTATGTATGCATGTACCAACAGGATACATGTAGGCATGTAAATCTTTGACAGTATAAATAGGTATGAATTGCGCAAATGCTTCAATGGTAGCGTAGATACAAAGGCACCTCGTCAACGGTCATCGGCCGATCAGCTGATTTAAAGCGAAGTTTGTCTGTTTTTGCAAGTGTAATCATTGATTTATTCAAATCCTAATGAACATTTAACAAAGTACGAATATGTTGTGGATTAAGTATCACTAACTTTATATATTTAAATCAGATCTACACGAAAAAGAGATGACAAATTTGAAAATTTTACATATCACTAATTTATTAACAAATCGTATTTTGCCTTAAAATTTTTTTCATGGGTTCCTACCGCCGTTGCCTAACTCCCGTTTGACACATTAAGACTTCATCTAAGTATTAGCAGAAATTTAGCATTTATTCCAAAAAAAAAAAAATAGCAGATTTTAGCAGAATTCAAATATGAGTAGCTAGCATAATTATCAATTTAAATCTGGTCACACTGTCTAAAATATGAAGTCTCGTATTGACTGTCATGTGTGCGTGACTGACAGATATTTGTTTAATCGGTTTACTAATTAAACTGTTGTTGTATTGTTACTTTTTATTTTCTTCTTAATTTTGTGTTCTTTTTATTATAATAATGCCTAATGCATACGTATATAGTGCTCGTGAATACGGCAATATGCTAATGTGCCTTGGAGAAGCTCGCGGGAATGCCTCGTGTGCATTACAAATTTACCGAGATCGATTTCCGACCGCTCGACATCCAACTGACTCCCGTTTGATAACGGCAGCATTTCAAAGAGTTTTGGAAAATCGACCAATTGCGCCGCTAGCATCGGGAGGCGGGAATCCAACGAGTTTTCAGTTCGAGGAGCGCATCTTAGATTTCGTTCGCCAGAATCCAAACCTAGGCACACGAAGTATCGCTAAGCTGTTACCGCATCGGGATAGAACAAGTGTGTCACACTGGACAGTACATAAGGTACTAAATCGTAATTGAATACGCCCATACAAACTGCACAAAGTACAAGCTTTAGTAGTTGGCGATCACGACCGCCGCCGAGCTTTCTGCCGCTGGATAATAGAACAGCAACAAAATTTGTCTGGTTTCATTGAGCACGTGATCTGGACTATGGAACAGAAGGAATACACACATTTATGCCGAGATGAATCCGCATGCGGTTCGTGTGACCGGGCATCAAAGCCGATGGTCAGTTAACGTATGGGCAGGGATATTTAAGGATCGCATACTAGGACAAGTGTTTTTGTCACAACGAGTTGATGGACAAGGATACTTTAATTTTATTAATGAACATTTGGTGGATATTTTAGACAACTTATCGCTAGCTGAATATCGCCTCACATGGTTCCAACATGATGGTGCACCTCCACACGTCGTGAGATCTGTCCGTGAGCGTCTCACCGAGCTCTTTGACAATCGCTGGATGGGCAGACTAGGACCTCACGCTTGGCCCCCTCACTCGCCCGACCTCACCCCGATGGACTTCTTTCTATGGGGATATGTCAAAGAAAGGGTTTTTAATAGTGAGTGTAATAGTGCTAACCAGTGGCGTAGCGTGAGTCACTGTCGCCCGGGGCGGAGTCATAATTTGCCGCCCTTTTGCCATCGTAAAAATAATAATTATTGGTATGGTAAAAAAAAAGGTAACAAAATGAAAGAATTGAGTGAAAAATACTTTTTCAAAACCATGTACATGTGTAAGTAACATGACTGTGTTAAAACATTAATAATTTACACTATAAAAATAATGTTTAATAAAGTCTAAACAGTCTAAAATTGTACATTTCGCGACTTACGCGCGGTGTAATCATTTATTCGGTCCTCGGACTCACCAGCTACGACTAGGCGTTGAGAGGGAGCCTCTCGCCCGGGCTGGGCGTGATTTGTTACGCCGACGACACGCTCGTCATAGCCCGCGGTGGGACGCTACAGAAGGCGGCAAGCCTGGCGACTTTAGGCACCGAAGAGATCGTCAGGCGGATCAGGGCGCTGGGGTTGAGGGTGGTCCTGGATAAGACGGAGGCCCTCTTGTTCCATGGGCTTCGCATGGGCCCTCCCATCGACGTCTCGACCACCGTCAATTCGGTTGATATCAGCATCAGGCATTGGTGGTTCCGGGAGCATTTCCGCAGGCTCGCTCCACGGCTCGTAGGCGCGGCGTCCGCCTTATCGTGACTTACGCCGAACGTGGGCAGACAGAGCGCTACGTATCGACGGCTTTACGCGGGGGTCATCCGGTCGATGGCCCTGTACGGCGCACCGGTGTGGGCGGGGTCCCTGACCGTCCGACTCAGGGTTCTACTGTGGCGACCACAGATGACCATGGCGGTCAGGGCCATATGCGAATACCGCACGGTATCGACGGAGGCAACGTGCCTGTTTGTCGGGACTCCCCCGTGGGGCCTGGAGGCAGAAATGCTCACCGGTTTGTATCGGCGGGTGTCAGAGCTGCGAGTGGAAGGCGGTGTATTCTCTTTAAGGGAACTCATCGCCTGGCGCGTCGACGCCCGCCGAGACGTCATTGCCCGTTGAGGAATCCGGCTGGAGAGGTACGGTGTGCGGACCGTGGAAGCCTTCCGGCCGGTGCTGATGCAGTGGTTAAAACGACGGCACGGGATGCTCTCCTTCCGACTGGTGTAGGTTTTGACGCGGCATGGATGCTTCGCCAAATACTTGTACACGGTCGTTAGGAGGGAGAGTACACCGTCCTGCCACCACTGCGATTGCGACGAGGACACGGCGCAGCATACGCTCGAGGTTTGTGCCGCCTGGGCAGCGTCGTGAACTCGTCGCAATCATCGGCGCCGACCTGACGCTGCCGACCATCGCCTGCTTGAGGAGACGCAACGGCGAGCACAAATCTGCCTCGAAATGAATGGGGCACAATTTGAGTCACATCTCATAAGGCCGCGGAGGATTTAGGTAAGTAGATAGTGAGTTAGTTTAGACGTACTTTTTAATAAATTAGTTCTGAACGGATAGGTAATTTTTTAATATTGAAATTATAGTGAATTTTATTGTTATTAGAACCGATTACGTTAATAATTATTGTAACCTTAATCAGTATTGATATACATACATCGAAGGAGTTCGCAAGTGTGTAAGGCGCGTACCTAGACGCATGATACCTACAAACGTCTAGCGGGCCGCGGGTTTATTGAACTCTCTCACATATGATATTGAGTTTTGAATACATTGCGTATTTTCTCATCTGAATAAATTTACGTATTTTTAATTATTGTTACACAGCACTGTCCTAATATGATAAGAGTGTAGAAAATCTAAAAAATCGTGGTAATAAAAAATTTTTTTTATCCGCATCGATTTTTTTCTAGCCTATCATTACAAGTAGGACTAGGAGAGTCCACCTGTCTTTGTTTTCGGGAGCGGTCCCCTTCCACCCTGTATATATATGTGTACAAAAAAACATTACTAGGTATATAGATTTATTTTCATTATTTCAGTTTGGATGAGCATACTCCACTGTGCTCGGCGGAGCAGGTGGCACAGCTGGAGCCGGTGGCGGTGACACCACAGGGAGCGGATGGAGGCGACAGCTGCCGCGGCAAGCGCGCGCGTTTTTACGCGCGCCTGAAGCTTGCGGAAGCTGCGCAGCCAGTTCGTCCGCTGATCCGTGAAGAAATAAATGCCCTCCAAAAGCGCTGGAGGGCATGCGTCGCGGCGGCAGAGGTGCGTCGCGCCGCCCCGCCAGAAGTGCGTCGCGCCGTCCGTCGTCGTGATCGCCAATATAGGGGAGCTCTATAAGAACTCCCATACTGGTCGCACTAAACTTTTAGATTGGTTTAGTCCGGCCAGTGTTGATTAGTAAATTCGAGTCTTATAGAGCTCCCCTATAAATGAAATAATGAATAAATCAAATCAATAAACAGCGTTTTTTATTTTATCCTAATAATAACATTCTACACAATTCATTTCGAGTATTCCTTCTCTCGTTCTCGCTCTTTCTCCTCAACATCACCCGTGTGGTGACGGAGCCAGGGACGTATAGAATAGAAAGTATCGATACTGTACTCATGAGTAGTATCGAAAGAAAAGTATGGAGTACTTTTCATAAAACCTATGGCTGTGATGACTTTGGAAATGAGTCGATGAAATATATCGAGCTACGTTTTGGAAAGTTCATTAAGTTTGAACTAGATGGCGCTATCATAAATATCAGTCGTAAAGACTATTTTCAAATGGATAATTTATACGATACCAGCCAAAACGAACTCATTGAGCAAAAGTCGAAGTATCGAAAGGAAAGTAGTCAATACCTAAAAGTATCGGTACTTTTTCGTGTCCCTAGGGGGAGTAAGAATAAAATTCACTACTCCCTTTCTTACCCGTGGCTGTCGTAAAAGATGTAGAGGATATAATGTGCATATGACGCTTACGCAAGAGAATGACAAGCAAAACTAAATGAAACCCTATATCAATTATCCCCGTCTGATCAGCGTGGTATATATAGTAAGTTAATATTCCTCTTATTAAGGAGGAGGCTTGAGCCCAGCAGTGGGACGTATATATGGGCGCATATCGCCCTCTATCGGCAATATTTGTAAATTGTTGATGTATGTGTTATCAATTATAGTTATAAAACATGTTTGAAATATTTGCAACTAATATTTAAATAATTATTTGTAGTAACAACACTGCTATTTACCACGCTATGATATTTAAGACACTTTTTGAATGTATTTCTAGAAATATTTGTTTTAGTTGTTTAAATATTTATATAATTGATCAAATTAAAATCGATTAGAATTAATGTAATTATTTGTAACCATATTTAGTTGTTTTTACACAATAAAGATTGTAATTTATTTCTAGTTAGAGCGCCGTCTGTTGAACAATATATGAGAACAATATTTCCTTTAATTAAATTAATGTAAATTGTATAAAATTGACTATTTAGAATTATGTTAAATGCATTAGAATATTTATCATTATTATTTAGCTATAATCCGATAGTAAAAGTAGTTGTTTTATTTGTTATAAAAAGTAATTGTAGTTACTAAGACTAGACCGTTTCATTGTACTTAAAGCGGAGGTTATAAAAACATTGTAAGATTAGAATAGAGGACAGTTTTTACTTCACTCACTTCTCCAGCAATAACTCCTAATAAATACAGTGATTACATACTCGATATTTTAATATGGACAACCTAATTTCTGGCGCAACGCCGACAGCAGCGGTGGGATCACAGCCCCAAAACTCTTCAAGATCTACGGATGACCTTCACTATGGAGCAAATGATGGATCTCCTGACCTCCATTACAAAATACTGCTGCAACAACAGCTGCGAGAGCCGCATTTTCTACGGAGGCTACAATGTAACGGCGGCACCAAAATTTTTATCTACCGCCGTTCAACCCTGACGAGAGATCGCATCGATAATCATCGACATCGGGGACTAGTGCGCAAATGTTAACGAGACGACCATGGCTTTCAACATATAACGGCAAGAAGCAAGAATGGAGGCTATTCTTGAACTCAAAAGGTACGGCAGGCACATGGGCGTTTTGGATCAATTACATGGCAACAAGTGGAAGATGACGTCGTTAGAACCTTCGGCAAGGAGTTCCGGTATGCTGGCTACGTCCAGAGGTGGCGCAGCTGCATCTCTGAACAAGCGGACAGTTACGCAGACTACGCTACAACGGGCCGGGCTCTGTTCAAACGTTTGAGACGTGAGGCTACGGACTCGGAGGTGATCGACACCGTAATAACAAGGTATTTATCTTGAATTAATAAGATCTGAGCTATTGCAAAACACACCTTGACTTTGTCTAAGTTCGTGTTTGTTTTATTAACTTTTCGTTAGCGAAAACTACCATCTAACAGTAATTGTGAGCAAAATTTTGAATTAATATTGGTAAACTGTCTGAAGGCGACGCCGGGGGTTTCACCGGTGTGCAGGCGGTGAAGTTATGTAATGACTATTGGCGCCAAAAAGTACTGATGTGTTAAGAAACTGGTTTATTTAAATAATATTAACTAATAATAATAATAGTAAACAGCACAGGACTGCTACATGACATGCTATCTATAACTTTGATTTTAACTTCAATCTAAATGACTCGATATTGTTTTAAGATACATGATGTTGTCAAGCTTTAAATATCACTAAATGCTCAAAAGTCCTCGCGTAGTTCAGTATGTGAACCATGTGCGTTGAAATAAATACCGCTCGTGAGCTGAAGACGCTAAACTTCGTATAAAGCTATTAAGCATTTCCGTCACTTCTTAGGTGGTCAATTATTTAAAGTGGTAACTGATTATGTTGTAACTGAAATTCACTTAAGGTTTCAAGGCAAGGCAGAAAGAGCACACTCCATGAGTGCATAACTGGTAGCATTTCTTTAAAATTTTTAGTTTATTGTAGAATATCGAAAGGGTGACTGCTTAGTTAATACAGATTAGTCTTAATCTGTGTTAAGTAAACCATATGCTCTAAAACGAAATAATTGTTTATCTCGTCGCAAATTCATCCACTCTTGACCATACTTGGCTTCATGTAGGGCAGAAGAGTGATCCTTCAATAAAGGAGATTGTTGACTCGTCTATACTTTATGTCATTTAACAAGATATTGCTGAGCCATAATGTTCAAATAGTATCGTTTCACGTAATTACCGTTAGAAACTCGTGTTACGATCACACTGCACTGCACAGATGGCGTAGTGGTTAAGATATCGTGCCAGTGTCGCGGGTTCGAATCCCGCGCAGGACAACTCTGTGCGATCCATAATTTTTTGTTCTGAATTTGGATCTAATTTGTTTCCATTAATGTGTTTATTACCTCCACCGCAATATAAGGACTATTGCGAGACTACCACAACTTTTGTTGCGAAAAAGTACTGGCTAAAATCGGCGAACAATATTGGTACCCGAATATGTTCGAAAATTTGTGAAGAATTGTGTTGGCTAACATTCGTAAAGACGAAATCGGGCGTAAAACAATTGACTTTACACCCAATCTATAAAATTGCAATATAATTTTCATATTACAGGCTGCATTCATGGCGTCTTTATAGTACTTTAACACTAACGATCGCACGTTACAATCGGCTATGAGGTCTTTTCGTGAAGTTGTAACAATATTTGGAACTCGTCTCTTCTTATAATAATGATTAAATACGGTATTGAATGTACCTTGTGGCTAAGGGAAGTAGTAGAGCAAATAGTTAAGTGGGACGAATTGTGAAAATTATCAAAGATATTTATGTCTGTAGTTGAGCTTGATAAACCATGCCACAGTGCTATTCGCGATTTGCAGTTGTCTATAAACTGTGCAATATTACTGGGAGTATTGTTCAGAAAAAATATTAACCGCTGTTTTTCAAGATTTTGCAGGTAGATCACGATGAACGGACAAAAGATTAAGCGTCTGTAAGAAAAGGATGGACGAGCGATCTTTTCTAGAGTTAATTGATTTGACAAAGGTCATCATCATCATCTTGCTCTTATCCCAATTACTTGGGGTCGACGCAATATGTCATCTGTTTTGACATATTGCAAAAAGTTTCGGCAATGATTTTTAAGACTGGCCGCCTGCCTGACGTCAACCCTCCTTGGGAATGTAATCGTTGACCCAAATGGTACCAGATGGAGTTGGTTCGGGTCAATCTAGGGCTCTTAGTTGTCTTTTACGACACCCACGAGCAAAGCAAGGGTTGATAGTATTCGAAGCCGCTACCACACAGCAAATTTGATTTGACAAAGGTAAAGCCAAAATAAATGTATTTTTTGGCAATTTTGTTTTTGTGCATCGCCATGATCGACGCACTCTCTTCGAGGGTCCCATGGCACTTTAGGAGGTATTGCCTAATGACCGATATATATTGAAGCATAATTATCTCCGCGGATGTGGTGTAAGCATCGCTAGCCATGACTTTTTATGACAAGCGCCTGTTGCAAAAACTGTTTTTTTGACGTGACAACGTCTTATAAATTGGTTTGCCGGGTGACACTTCAAGAAACTGCGTTACGCTCCGCTCACGTTATGCGCTCACAATGAGAGCGAGTGAGAGGCACGCGTCCCTTCCACTCGGGCATGGTTAGCCCGCCTAAGAGCGAGAGAGACAGACATAAAAATTGTATATTTGTATATAAATACGTATGTATGTGTAAAGGTAAAAATAAAATTTTGTTAATATGAAATTCAGTGCGAGATTCTTTGTATAAATTAATGTTTTAAATATAATTCTTTGTATAAATAAATGTTTTAAATTGTTACTATTATTTCATCCTTTTTCCTACTATACGAATGAATATTCACATTAAAATTATTTTACCACTCAAAGTCGTTGTCACGTAAAACTTTCGCCCGTATACCGACTTTACAGGCAACCAATATTTTTTTTTTTTTATCAAAGTAATGCCGTATGGGCGGGTGAATACTAATTTGGAAACATGCTTTTTATTTTTCCTATCCGAAACATCCTTCCTAAAACGCTGACTGGCCACTATGCGTATCCTTAAACCTGGTCTTGTGTTGGCTAGATCCCAGAATGGGTGATGCCTTGTGGTTGGCTAGATCCCTTGGTGGGTGATGCCTTGTGGTTGGCTAGATCCCTTGGTGGGTGATGCCTTGCAAATGCTTTTTCTATCCAAAACATCCTTCCTAAAGCGCTGGCTGGCCATCATGCGTATCCTTAAACCTGGTCTTGTTGGCTAGATCCCAGGATGGGTGATGCCTTGTGGATGGCTAAATCCCTTGGTGGGTGACGCCTTAACAGCGCAAGGGACGCGCTGGAGTCAGTATGGCCGTATGGGCGCATATCGCCCTCTATCGGCAATATTTGTAAATTGTTGATGTATGTGTTATCAATTATAGTTATAAAACATGTTTGAAATATTTGCAACTAATATTTAAATAATTATTTGTAGTATCAACACTGCTATTTACCACGCTATGATATTTAAGACACTTTTTGAATGTATTTCTAGAAATCATTGATTTAATTGTTTAAATATTTATATAATTGATCAAATTAAAATCGATTAGAATTAATGTAATTATTTGTAACCATATTTAGTTGTTTTTACACAATAAAGATTGTAATTTATTTCTAGTTAGAGCGCCGTCTGTTGAACAATATATGGCTGTGATGACTTTGGAAATGAGTCGATGAAATATTTCAAGCTACGTTTTGGAAAGTTCATTAAGTTTGAACTAGATGGCGCTATCATAAATATCAGTCGTAAAGACTATTTTCAAATGGATAATTTATACCAGCTATACTCTAAGTGTGTTCCGCGGAACCCTAGGGTTCCGTGATACCTCTGTCGGGGTTCCGCAAGAATTTAGAAATAAAAAAATCAAAACACCTCTCTCTGGTCGCTCCGCGGCTGTGCGGACTCCGCGGCCCCGCGGAGACAAAACGCTATGAATGTTATTTATTTATTTATTTGTATTTGTATAAGCTTGTGTTACATTAGCTGGTACTATATCTCATAAGTTTGGTCTCAACAATTTTATACTTGTACAACGCGTTCGCTCTAAGTTTGCCGGTCTGTGGAATGCGCGTACCCTCCCCCACGTGACAACAAAACTTATAATGTGTCATAGTTTTACCCAAATATCTAACGTACACAATTTTTATTGTTACAATTAAATAAAAAATTTCGAACGTCATACACTCATACCTATCGCCAGCGGCAAACTTAAAACGAGCGGGTAGTATACTTGTAAGCGCTCAGTCTCTTTGATAAAAGCCGCCTCTGAATTAGACGCTATAGTTGTCAACTAGCGACTTTCGTCTCTAACTTCAAAGGATAAAGTCGATATTGTTTACAACGCTATTTTTAAATTTCTGTTTTTATTTTTGCTTTTTGTTTATCAAAGGTGCCGACTCGAGTATTTTCGAGAATATTTGAGATCGAGTCTAGGACTAAGTATAAAAGCGGCGATCGCGCGTTGGCGTCGTCAGTTGATGATTAGCGTTCGGAGCGATAAGTTACTACCTACTTACAAGCTCGCTAGCGAGAAACTAGTGTTCATTGTTTTACTGCCTGCTGTATTCTGTTGTCTCAGTTTTATACATTTCTTCCCTGTAGGTTCTAAATTTAGTCTCTTATACGCAGTAACGATTGTGCATTATTTAAACCCCACTATCCTGACTTGTAACATTATAAATAAAGAAGAATGGAACGTTGGCTTAAAGGTGTTAAACGTGTTCCAACAACATCTTCTAATGACGCTGAATGTTCAAAAGCAATGCGCGCGGAGAATTTAGCAATCACCGATCCAGAAGATGATGCCACGAGTGCCACGACGTCAAGCTCGACGGTTTCAAAGACGAAAAAAAGGAAGTATGATGAATCTTATATCAGTTTCGGATTTGTTGATTCCAACGGCTCACCTCTCTGCATACTCTGTAGTAAACTGCTTCCTAATAGTTCCATGGCACCTGCCAAATTGCGTCGACATTTAGAAACCGTACACCCCGAGACTAAAGACAAGAATAAAGAATTTTTTGTTCGCAAAAAAGATCAGTTATTAGAAAGTCAAAAAAATATGATGCATGTAACACAAACTACCAACGAAAAGGCCACGGAGGCATCATACTTAGTTAGCTATCGCATTGCACAAGCAGGTGAAGCGCACACTATCGCTGAGAAATTAATAAAACCATGTGTATTAGACATAACAAAATGTATGCTTGATGAAAAATCTGCAAAGCATCTTTCTACTGTTCCGCTATCAAACGATACTGTTTCACGACGAATCCATGATCTGGCAAGCTACGTCAAACAAGAACTAGTTACACGTCTACAAAATACACGATTCGCTTTGCAAATGGACGAGTCGACTGATGTCGCTGGTTTGGCTATCCTGCTGGTTATTGTGAGATATCCATATAAAAGTTCTTTTGAAGAAGACATGCTTATGTGTTCATCGCTGCTTACAAACACTACCGGGGAAGAAATTTTTAATAAAATATATTTTTTGAAGAACATAATCTCAGTTGGAACAATTGCATTGACATTTGTACAGATGGGGCCCAAGGCGATGACAGGTAAAACAGCAGGAGCAGTGTCACGAATGAAAAATAAAGCGCCTAATTGTAGTTCCAGTCATTGTATTCTGCATAGACAAGCACTTGCGATGAAGCAAATGCCGTCTAATCTAAAATTAGTTATGGATGAAGCGGTAAAAATAATTAATTTTATCAAATCACGACCACTACAATCCCGATTGTTCTCATTATTGTGTGAAGATTATGGCAGCAAACATAAAACACTGCTGCTCCATACAGAAGTGCGATGGCTGTCTCGGGGAAAAACTTTAACAAGGCTATTTGAACTTAGAGCCGAGTTACAAATGTTTCTTTCAGCAGATACTTCTTTTAATTTGAAGGACCGTTTGTATGATAAAACTTGGTTGTTCCGATTGTCTTTTATGGCGGATATCTTTCAAAAACTTAACGAATTAAATTTATCGTTGCAAGGTAAACAGACAACAGTGTTTCAGGCCTATAATAAAATAACTGCTTTTAAAAGAAAATTAGATTTTTGGATCATTTGCATTGGTAAGAAAGAAATAGAAAGTTTTACGTTACTCAGTGAGTTTGTTAGCGAAAACGACTCAGAAATGTTTGAAGATAATGTGTTTGAAGAATTGGTCCAATATCTCAGTTCGATGCGCGCATCTTTTGAAAAGTATTTTCCCGAAGAACACAATACAAAAATTAAAGTGAACTCCTGGATTCATAATCCTTTTTTACCCAACTTGGAAAAGCCTGAAAACATGTCAAATGAGATATATGAATCTCTTTTAGAAATGTCATCAGACACAAGTATGGAGTCATTGTTCAAAACGACGCCTCTTAATGATTTTTGGTGCAGAATCCAAGATGAATATGCAATGCTTGGCCAAATGGCTCTGGATATTCTTCTCCCGTTCCCAACTACATATTTGTGCGAAACAGGATTCTCTACGTACGCAGCCACGAAAACAAAATATCGCAATAGACTGGACGCCGAAGCTGATATGAGACTCCAACTTTCTTCCATCAAACCTGATATCAAGCAATTGATGAAAAATAAAAAACAGTTTCATACCTCCCACTAGTTAGATTTTTTCTTTTTTAATGTTTTCTATTATTGTCCTTACCAAGTGGTGAAGTAAATAATAATTAGTAACTGATACATTGTCCTTTTATTATGCTGATTAATATAGAATACACTTATAAAAATAATTGTTTTATTGTAGGGTTCCATCAAGTATTTTGCTTCCCAAAAGGGTTCCGTCATTTAAAAAGTTTGAGAACCACTGATTTATACAATACCAGCCAAAACGAACTCATTGAGCAAAAGTCGAAGTATCGAAAGGAAAGTAGTCAATACCTAAAAGTATCGGTACTTTTTCGTGTCCCTAGGGGGAGTAAGAATAAAATTCACTACTCCCTTTCTTACCCGTGGCTGTCGTAAAAGATGTAGAGGATATAATGTGCATATGACGCTTACGCAAGAGAATGACAAGCAAAACTAAATGAAACCCTATATCAATTATCCCCGTCTGATCAGCGTGGTATATATAGTAAGTTAATATTCCTCTTATTAAGGAGGAGGCTTGAGCCCAGCAGTGGGACGTATATATGGGCGCATATCGCCCTCTATCGGCAATATTTGTAAATTGTTGATGTATGTGTTATCAATTATAGTTATAAAACATGTTTGAAATATTTGCAACTAATATTTAAATAATTATTTGTAGTAACAACACTGCTATTTACCACGCTATGATATTTAAGACACTTTTTGAATGTATTTCTAGAAATATTTGTTTTAGTTGTTTAAATATTTATATAATTGATCAAATTAAAATCGATTAGAATTAATGTAATTATTTGTAACCATATTTAGTTGTTTTTACACAATAAAGATTGTAATTTATTTCTAGTTAGAGCGCCGTCTGTTGAACAATATATGAGAACAATATTTCCTTTAATTACATTAATGTAAATTGTATAAAATTGACTATTTGGAATTATGTTAAATGCATTAGAATATTTATCATTATTATTTAGCTATATTCCGATAGTAAAAGTAGTTGTTTTATTTGTTATAAAAAGTAATTGTAGTTACTAAGACTAGACCGTTTCATTGTACTTAAAGCGGAGGTTATAAAAACATTGTAAGATTAGAATAGAGGACAGTTTTTACTTCACTCACTTCTCCGGTAAGAACTCCTAATAAATACAGTGATTACATACTCAGTATTTTACTATCATCGTCCAAATTCCTGGCGCAACGCCGACGTATATGAGCCGAATGGATTAGGATTCCTTCTCTTGCACCGATGCGCGGTGTATATAACAGTTATTGTTAATAGTAATATATCTAAAAAAATGTAGGTAAATATGAATTGAATGTAAAAGATGTAGCGGTAAGATTAGACTTAAATATTCTTTCAAATCATCGACTAAGTGACTTCTAATCGATGCAGCGTGATCAACTTTAATCTATATTTTCAATGGGGATGTTGACAAATTTTTGAAATACATTTTATTTTATAAATTTATATTCCGTGGAGTCTTCTAGCGTCTATAAATCAATTTTTATTTATTACAGAAAGCAATGGAACGTGAAATGTCAACTTTGACGTCTACCAAGACAATATTGGGGTTTTTGGCGGGAATCTGAAGTGTCATGTGGTGTTCTTGTATTATATTCAATATCTTAATGTTTTAACCTTAGAATAATAACGTATAGAAGGATAGTGTCAATACTTCGAACTTTCAAAATTTTAATCTAAAATTACTAATGGCGCGCAGACAATTACACACGCACACCACTATACAAATTATGAAATCAAATTTTGTTTTTATTAACATAAATCGTCGAAATACTTTTAAAAGTAATATTAAAACCTTTTTAAGTTTTTAAAATGTGTTGTGACACCATTTGAATGCACAAACCGTCATAATTATCAATTTATTTTTTAAGAGTTATGTACGTACGTGCAGTGCAATGACTTGTACATTACGGAACGGTTCCGGCGTAAGCTCCATTAGGCTCCAATTGAAATGCCTCACTTTTTGAGCGTGAACTTACCTTCTATATGTTATTATTCTAAGGTTTTAACGTGTTATGCTAAATAATCTTGATGGCATTTTATGTAATATATAGCGACAGAACTGCTGAGGTGTAGTGAATATGATATAAAACTGCTATACATACCTTTGTATTGCCACCAAAATGCTCAGAAAATACCCTTAACAGTGGCCATTACACTGTTGAGGGCGACACTTTGACTTACTGACAGACCATTACTGACGTGAAGAAACTGAGAACTTGAAAAGATAATTATAACTCGACACTGGCAAAAATGGCTCGTATTTGTAGCTGATTGCCAAGACAAAAAAGAAGAAGGAGACAATATTGACATTTTAACTAACCTACAGATTAAGTAGAGATACTCAGATGGCAATCTTCAGTCAAAAAAATTACCTTCACCTTACGTCATTAGCTCATTCTGACAGAAAATTTTTTTAAAGACCGATTTTTTTTTTTATTGTATATAGTATATTTTTCATGTTTGAAAATGAGTATTTTTGCTGAACTTATATTTTTCTCACTATAGTATGATTTTTTTAGCTTTACGTTCTCTATATACGAAACCAGTGCTTAGACCTAAAATTTATTATTCTGGTGTTATATCAGTTTAAGTAACTACTGGAGTAGAAAAATAAAAGACCTATTTTCATTTTTTATTTTTCAATTTTGATTTATATTTAAGACTAGCAATCCGCCCTCGCTTCGCTTCGGATTCAGTCGCCTTACGCGCGTAGTTCCCGTTCCCGTGGGAATACCGGGATAAAATATAGCCTATGTTACTCCCTGATATTATAGCTTTCCAATGGTGAAAGAATTTTTAAAATCGGTCCAGTACTTTTTGAGTATTCCCGTTCCCGTGGGAATACCGGGATAAAATATAGCCTATGTTACTCCCTGATATTATAGCTTTCCAATGGTGAAAGAATTTTTAAAATCGGTCCAGTACTTTTTGAGTATTCCCGTTCCCGTGGGAATACCGGGATAAAATATAGCCTATGTTACTCCCTGATATTATAGCTTTCCAATGGTGAAAGAATTTTTAAAATCGGTCCAGTACTTTTTGAGTTTATTCGTTGCATACAAACTTACAAATTTTACCTCTTTATAATATTAGTATAGATAAGCTTTTAATTGCATTGGAGGCAATTTATGACAATTTAGCCTAAAGATATCCGTACCTTTCAAAATTTTATTAATTGTATTGCACCAGTTAATTATTGTTAATAATACTGTATAATCCAGAAATGTTTCACCTACTTAATGCGTTTCACAAGCTAGGAAATCCATTGAATACTTGGCTTTAATAATTTTCTTTATTTCTCTTGAAATGTTTTTCTTATGGGGTTGATTTTCCAAATATTCAATGGTTTCTTTTGTAATATATCTGAACAATCTTATAGAAAGTTCCGAAGGGTAGGTCAATTTCTTTATAGATTTATATTCCCTTATATATCCACTTGTGAATTGTGTGTGTCTCTTTTGTGCATAAATTAGATTCACAAGTGGAACATCTAATATTTTTTAATATCTTTCTTATGACCCACCCTGTTCTATAAGATTGGGAATGCACATTCAATCGCTCTAAAGATACTTCCATAGGCAATATTTCTGAATTAGGCGTCGTGGTAACAGAGGACTCAGCTGTTAAAATAGGTAGCAACATATCATTAATATCCCTTCTTTCACTTAATTCTGTTTGAATGTTATCAGAATCAAATAATGTCTGTAATTTAAGTAATTGTTCAGCTGAATCCTCTTCACAATTAAAACTATCAAAATGAAATTTAATAAACCTAGTTATTAACAATGATCTAAAGGTACATTTAAATGATTGGCAATCTGGATTATTATTTCTATAGTTATACGCCCGCACTTGACCAAAAAAGTTCTCCAAGGGGTCTGAATTGAAGAATCGCGGGCGCATAACTATAATAAAAGGTATTATTAAAAAATTGCTACAGCCTAATATAGCTTTTTAATGTAATTATCCAATTTTTTTGAGAAGGTACAAATATCTCTTTATCATTATAAATGTATCTTAAATTTTCTCATTTAGTTATAGCTTCTTTCCAAAAGTTGTGATGCGGTGATGTTGTAGTCACTATACTGCGTAAGGGTTTGCCTTTATTCTTGTTCCCAACTATACATGCACCATTCACCGAATCAAATAACTCATCAAAGAATCAAACCACTTGTGCTGTATTTTTTAAAGTATCGCTTACTGGTGTAGCGTCAGAGTAGTGAGCTGAAATAATGAATTAAAATAAATTAGTAAGAGCAGTTTGTGAAACAAAAAAAAGTTGGTTGCCTGTAAAGTCGGTATACGGGCGAAAGTTTTACGTGACAACGACTTTGAGTGGTAAAATAATTTTAATGTGAATATTCATTCGTATAGTAGGAAGAAGGATGAAATAATAGTAACAATTTAAAACATTTATTTATACAAAGAATTATATTTAAAACATTAATTTATACAAAGAATCTATTTCATTTCTACTCTTTACACTTTTTATGTCTGTCTCTCTCGCTCTTAGGCTAGCTAACCATGCCCGAGTGGAAGGGACGCGTGCCTCTCACTCGCTCTAATTGTGAGCGCATAACGTGAGCGGAGCGTAACGCAGTTTCTTGAAGTGTCACCCGGCAAACCAATTTATAAGACGTTGTCACGTCAATAATTTTAATGTGAATATTCATTCGTATAGTAGGAAGAAGGATGAAATAATAGTAACAATTTAAAACATTTATTTATACAAAGAATTATATTTAAAACATTAATTTATACAAAGAATCTATTTCATTTCTACTCTTTACACTTTTTATGTCTGTCTCTCTCGCTCTTAGGCTAGCTAACCATGCCCGAGTGGAAGGGACGCGTGCCTCTCACTCGCTCTAATTGTGAGCGCATAACGTGAGCGGAGCGTAACGCAGTTTCTTGAAGTGTCACCCGGCAAACCAATTTATAAGACGTTGTCACGTCAATAATTTTAATGTGAATATTCATTCGTATAGTAGGAAGAAGGATGAAATAATAGTAACAATTTAAAACATTAATTTATACAAAGAATCTCGCACTGAATTTCATATTAACAAAATTTTATTTTTACCTTTACACATACATACGTATTTATATACAAATATACAATTTTTATGTCTGTCTCTCTCGCTCTTAGGCGGGCTAACCATGCCCGAGTGGAAGGGACGCGTGCCTCTCACTCGCTCTCATTGTGAGCGCATAACGTGAGCGGAGCGTAACGCAGTTTCTTGAAGTGTCACCCGGCAAACCAATTTATAAGACGTTGTCACGTCAAAATAATTTTTAAATACACCAGTTTTTTAAATACTTACAAAATTGTGCTGTATAAGATAATGTGGCAGCCATACTTTTACTGAAAACTCGAGCACAATTTTTCACCTGAAAGAAAATAGATATTAACGTTAGTTAATACATACTCAACAGGTAATGGTGATGAAGAAAAATACAATTCACTACTATGTTTCTTGTCCATGGGCGTCTCAAACATAACCAAGGGATTATAATATGCAGATAACGTCATAGCAAGGGTCGATTTCCCTCCCGTTATGGAGGAGACTCGAGTCCAGCAGTGGGATTTATGGGAGCTGTGATGATGATACTCAGGAGACAACAGTAATATAATAAAAAAAACAATAACATTAACAAAAAATGTTGTGCTATACTATTTACATGCAAAATATATCATGCACAAAGTCAAGGTTAATATAATTCCAAAGTAAAAGGTCTAGTATTATAATATAATACCTATTTAGTTTGGAAATAGATGGTATTGTGTGAATATATGAGAATTCGTTACATTAAATTTCATAGTGAACGGCTCGTAGTCTTCTCAATATTGATATTGATTAGATAGATATGTGTTATTGTAAATACTTATTGCAATGACATAGTTGTCTGTGTAGCGGCCGCCCATAATGAGCGTAATATACTTGAATTCCACCCTGGCCATTTATTTGTGCAATCCACAAACAATTGTTCTGAGCACATTTGTTATTTTTGTCCAAATGTCTGTTTGTAAAGGCTCCTTTTCCGTGTAGTGACGGAGTAAGAATACTATCCACCACTCCGTCTTGCCCGTGGATGTCGTACAAGACGACTATGGGATATAATATGCACATAACATCTGTGCAAGAGAAGGAAAAGTCGATACAAAACCCTATATCAACATGTCTGACCAGCATGGTATAGTAGGTCAAATTCCCTCCCATTGTAGAGGAGGCCCGAGCCCAACAGTGGGATGTATGTGGACTGCGATGATGATGATGATGATGAAAGGCTCCTATGAGACAAATATTTAATCCTCAGTGCGCATTGTCTTTTTTCCGTGTAGTGACAAAGTAAGAATACAATTCACCATCTTTTCTCTTGCTCGTAGATGTCGTAATAGAGTACTAAGAAATATAATATGCAGATAACGTTTATGAAAGAGAAGGAGAACTGACGAGCGCAGAATATACTATGTCAATTTTGTTCCCATTGTGGAGAAGGCCCAAATCAACAGTGTAACTTATGTAGCGTTAAATGATGATGATGTTGATTATCTTTAATAAATAACATGCTCTATTATAAAGCTTGTTTTTAATAAATAACCCGCTTTATTCTGACAATTAAGTATATAAACTTATTTTAGAATATCAGGCATTAAAAAAACAAACTGGAAAAATATTGTTTTGGTTATTCCATATTCAACATTTACTATCAACAGTTGTAGTTAGGGTTGCCACCTTTTATTTGTGTAAATAAAGTACATTGCTTAATGAATGAAGAAAAAAAAAGTACTTTGTGTCCAAATAGCGTACGGTTTGCTATATGTTTTACTTTTAAAGATATTGTTGATTATATTTAGAGAATTTGAATAAATACTTATCACTGCTAAACAAAATCGTTGTACGTTATAAATATTTTAAAGTAAATAAATATATTATTTATTAGATTCAAAGACACTATGTTTAATTTGAAAATTAACCCTAGGCAAATTAACTCGGCGGGAAATAAAGTATTTTTGCGTACTTTATTATTCACATAAAGTATAAAGTACAGTTACCCGAAATAACGTACAATACTTTATAATAAAGTACGGGTGGCAACCCTAGTTGTAGTCCAAATAACTTATTATGTGATTAAGAATACATACTTTCATTTTCTTAATTTTTTCAGGAATCACATGCTCGTCAATTAATTTATGTAGTAATCGCATTTGGGCATGCTTGCAATCAGTTTTGTACACCTCAATTATGTCGCTCCATTTACATAATTTATTTTCATACCTAATATGTTTATTGAGAAAGTTATTTCGAAGGCCCTTAAGGAGGTGAGGTGGGTCATATATCACACTTAAGTAATTCTCATCTATAATAATTACATCGTCTGAAACAGAATAAAAAATATATGTATATCGTCGTATGAGTAGTAGCAATTTGTTACTGCGCTTCGTTCGGTGAGCGAGAGAGCTGGAAGCCCAACTTTCTGAGGGTGTTTGCGTGTGGAGGGTTTTGGTGGTGCCTTTGGTATCACCGAGCCCCAATGCATTCATTCACACTCCCTTCACTTTCTTCGCGGTAGGCAGCGGCCTTGTAAAGGTCCATGAGCGGCAGCAACACTTAAAAAATTTAAGACTAACTTAAATTTATATCACAACTAGCTTCTGCCCGCGACTTCGTCCGCGGAAAATTTCTTGTTTTAACATAAGATTACACTCGATTGATATTACTGTATTTAATTTTATTAGTAAAATATTTTTTGGAATCAGATCAGTAACTTAAAAGATTACCGAAGTTCTATTTTCTGCTCAAGGTAACTTAACCCTTAGTTGCCTTTTACTTATTTTATTTATTTGTTTAAGTTAGGTATCTATTTAATTTAAAGCTTCTCTATATACAATGTTTGAGGTTGTTTTATTTTCCGGTAACAGAATAATCTGCCTTTCGGATGATCCCACTCTTGATAGACCAACATATAATTGCCCATGGGAAAAACATTCTTTTCGTAGGTCAATGCCAACCAAAGAGAATGTTTGTCCCTGGGACTTATTAATAGTCAGGGCAAATGATTGCGCACGTTCAGCGCTAGTTTCTCGAGCACGGGCCCGCGTCGTCCTCACATTTTGGCTTGCGAGGCGCTGTGAGCGCTCGGAGCTAGATTCTCTAGCGCGTGCTTGCGAAATATATTCTCTATTTCTCGAGAGGCGTTGCTCATTTTCAGGGGCAGATTCTTCCGTACGGCGTACTCGAGCGGCTCTTGTCTGTGATGTCTGCCGAGACAGTTGAGATTTCCTTTTAGGCATGCTCTCAACAAACCACGCACAGACTTGAAAACAATTATGAACAAAGGGAGAGCGACTCGAACACCGTCCGCCTTTACAAAACAAAACAATCGTAATATCGAATAACTCGTGTCGATTATTACGATAGAACGAAGTACGAAACTACGAACATACAAAACAAACGTACAACGAAATTACGATATTTTCGATTATGAGGTATCTATCAACAACAACAACCATGCGAACGAAACAACCGAAACCAATAACCAACTGACATGTAATTTTTAGAACTCCAACTAACGACAACGTGGGCATAATAATTCGAGAGGGTCATCAATCCACGGAAAGTCTTAACACCGCGATTCAGAAAAATGACGTCATTGCAGAACGCCATCTATGGGCAAATAGGTAAAACGTCTGCACAATGAAAGTTATGCTAGGGTCATTTTGCGTTTTAGTAATTTTATATTATCTCCGAAACTGTATGACCAATTGATATACTGTAAATGGCAAATCTTATCTGTATGATGTTCTTGTGATACTGAAATAATTTATTGTCATAAGAATTAATATTTTGTTGCTCAAATAATCAACCAAACGTAACAATGCCGAAAAAAAAATTTTTTAATGCAATAATAGAAGTATAAAAGATAAAATATAAAAGATAGAGATATGGTATCGCTGACTTTTTTGTAGAAATAATTAAGATGAACCAGGTAGCCATACATTCTTTTTAATTTTAAGCAACTGTTTAGGCAGCGCACGCAAATAATTCTGTTTTACGAGGTATTTTTTTCCGACTTGCCAGACAAAAGTTGTGATAGCTCGGTTAATATACATGTTATAGAAACAATTTATAGCCTATAGCACTCAGGAATAATGTAGCTTTCTGCCAGTTAAAATAAAATTAGAATTAGATTATGAGTTCCAGAGATTACCCCCTGCATACAAACTTACAAATTTTACCTCTTTATAATATTAGTATAGATATGTATGTTATAAAAGCTCAGAGCGATATCACTACGCAGGAGCGATCCGTCTCGCACAACGACTCGCTCGCATCTGAGCTCCGGACTTCGACTATTCTCTCCACCCCGCCTGGGGTGGGAGTAACGGTTCCAGGGCTTGGGCCCTCTATCCGTGGCTGCAACTTCGGCACTAACGAGTGCCGCGTCATTGGGTTTTTCATGGCCGGGTCCCCTCCACTCTTCACCCTCGGAGGCGGTCAGTCTCAGCCGGATGAGACCCCCGGTTGCCCCGGGGGAGGTCCAGCTTAAGACGACCAGCGACTACCGAGGGACTGATCGCGTGGAGGACCGGGCTATATGGTATCTTGATGAGGTGTGGAATTAATTGGTAATTAAATTGAATTTATACCCACCCACCGGGGGACTGGTGCCTCCCAGCTTAGTACGCGTACTTCACCAGAGTACGCGTAAATGCCCTGGGGTGCAGCGGATCCCGGAGGGGGGTATTTCCTGGTACAGAGTGGGGGGGATTATGAGTCCCCCCCCGGGCCCCGTTTAGAAAACGGGGCGGGATAGAAGGGAAGATAGTTGGGATGGGTAGGCGAGTGGTGACTCTGGCGTGCCAGAGGCAAGGGATCACGACGGTGGTAGTGGTACAGGAAGTCCTGCAAAATCTCGCGGGTATGGCCTGTCCTTCGGATAGAGGTCAGGAGGACGGTCGTGGAGTGGGGCAATACCACGAATGTGGTCCCACTGAGAGGCGTCTGCGCGGGAAAACATGTTGGAAGATAGTCGCCGCACGAAGTCGGAAAGATCCTCTATCCGAAGGTCGCGCGAGATGGTGTGGTTTCTAACATACCTAGGGGCCCCCGTTAAATTACGGAGGGCTAGGGATTGTTGGGCTTGGAGGCGCTTTCTATTTGAGGTACTGGTCAGGCCATACCACGCGGGAGCCTTATATGTGAGTGCGGATCTGATGTAGAGTTTATATATCCCCAGCTTAGTGAGAAGGGGGAGTCTGGAAATGAAAATAGGTCTTAGAAGGGCACGAGATACCTTGGATCTATTGGTGATAGTTTTGACATGGTGCCCCATGGAAAGAAGTCGATCAATAGTCAACCCGAGGTATTTTATTTGGTTCTTCCAAGGGAGGGGATGACCTTGGAGTATGAGTGGTGGAGGCTGAACTTTATAGTTATGACTCTCCAGGACTATGGCTTGAGTTTTGCCCATGTTCACTGACAGCCGCCACTTATCGAGCCATGGCGGGAGTAAGTCGAGGGCACGTTGCATCTTAGTGGCTGCATGATGGGCGTTTAAACTGACGGTGGTGAGCGCCACATCGTCCGCAAAGAGGGCGAGCTCGGCCTCTGGGATAGTGGGGATATCGTCAGTGAAGTGGGCGTACAAGGCAGGTGAGAGGCAACTGCCCTGGAGGACCCCGGCTGAGATGGGTCGGAGGGTGGAAAGTTCCCCTGCCACCAGCACTCGAAATGTTCGTCCGTGGAGGAAGGAGGAGACCACCCTCAAGATGCGACGGGGTGTCGATGTTGTTGACAGCTTGAGCAGCAGACCGGATTGCCAGACTTTATCAAAGGCTTTTTCCATGTCGAGGAATACTGCAACGGCCTTTTCGCGTTTGTTGCAGGCAGCCGTGATCCGGTGCAGTACCCTCGACAATTGGAGCGTTGTGCTGTGCTCAGGCCTAAACCCGAATTGCTCCGGTCTCGTGGTCGGCAAAGATTGCCGCTCGGTCCGCTGCTCTGTACCGTGGAGTCCCGTCGCCATGGAGCAGAGGGCGCACCGGAGCTGGAGTACCGTTTAGTCTTCGGCAGAGTCTATGTAACGAAGACCAGTCATCTTCGGCGTTGGCGATGTAGTTGTCCCAGCTCTCAGCGGCATAGTCGCGCAACTCGGCTTTCACTCTTTCCGCGAGCCGGTTGAGCGTCGTCTTTAACTGAGGGCATCTGGATCTCTGCCACTCTTTACGGAGTCTTCTTTTCTTATGAAGTAGGTTTCTAATATGATGGGGTAGTGGTGGTAGTCTATTGGGTTTGACTTCTATTTTTGTGACGCTCATGGCCTCGGAGATGCAGGCGTTTAGCTCTTCGGCTAAGATGTTTACGTCGGCCGCGGAGTTGATGGGCCGAGTCACGGAGGTGGTCTCCAGCACTTCCTTGAATTTCGTCCAGTCCTGTTTGTGACGTGGCGCTGGAGGGGAATCCTTGGTAGGCTCTACCTCAAGTGTTACTAGTACAGGTTGGTGGTCTGATAAAAGATGGTCATCGAGGACTACCTGCGTGACCTGGTAGCTGATGTCGTTAAGGACCAAAATGTCCAACACATCAGGGGTATGGGTGTGGTGTTCCGGGTAATGGGTGGGAACTTCAGGACCCAACACCGCATACCCCCGGGCATCTGCTAGTTGGTGGAGTCGTACACCTGAGCGATTACGTCTGACGGAGTTCCATGCTGGATGTTTGCAGTTCATGTCTCCTGCAATAATCACTTTATGCGGAACATCCAGCAACTTGGTGATGTCGTTCACGTCGAGGTAACGCGGATCTGGAGGTTTGTAGGCCGCATAGAGTTGAAGCGGTGACCCTCCTAGCAGTACCTCTATTCCGAGTACTTGAAGGGAATTTAGGGTGAGTGGTGGTATCGGCTGGTGTACGACTCGCCTCTCGACGAGTACTACCAGGCCACGGTAGTTTTTGGCTAGGTCTTCCCTGTCGTCCCTCCTATAAGCGAGGTAACCCGGGAATTTTATTTTTTCTGCAGGTCCCAGGTGCGTCTCGCTTATAAGCGTCACGTCTATGTCCTGTTCCTGCAGTAAGAGGCGGAAGAGCGTGGCCTTTCTCTGGAGGCCACGGGCATTCCAATGCACTATCTTAAGTTTAGCTGCGAAGATGGAGGCTTATAATCGTCCGGATCACTCACCTGCTCATCTTCGAGGGCGGTTACAATTGTTTGTAACGAGTCCGCCACTGCTTTGAGCGTTTGTTTGGCTTCAGTAGAGGCTTGTTCGGCCTTTGGTTTGACCACCCTAACTTTTTTAGAAAGTCCTCCCGCGACGGAGGGTGGTGGGTTAGTCCGACTCTCGTGGGTAATCGGTGCATTGGAAAAGGTAGTTTGTGCGCTACCCTTCTTAGGCTTGCCTTTGGTTTCGTCCTCTGAAGGGGTGACTGAAGAATCCTTCCCCCTCCCCCTCCTCTTCTTCCGCCTCTTTTTGAGGGGAGCTCCGCGTTCGGTTGGTGGGTTCGCCTCCGCCATTAACGTCACTCCAGCTGACATTTCATCTATGGGGTGGGGGTGAACTTCCTTCGGGGCCGAGGTTGATCTCGGGCGACGTTCCCGGGAAATGGCGACGGTGCCTGCCCTCCGCACCTTTGATTCCTTTTTGAAGGTGGGGCAATTTATATGGTTTGCTGGGTGTTCCCCGCCACAGTTTACACAAGTGGCGGGTTCTTCAATTGGCCTGGGGCAGTCCCTGGCCGCATGTTCACCCCCGCAGCGCACACATGCTACGGCTCTGTGGCACTAGATAGCTGGAGTGGCGGAATTTCTGGCACCTATGACATTGCGCCAGTTTCCTCTGTCCCCTCCAGGCCTCTATCTTAATGCCAGGGATGTTTAGCATCTCCGTGACGTCATAGATGCCAGGTAATGTATCCCTTTCCCTTTTTATGGCGGCGAACAATATACACCCGGGTCTGTCTCCGCGGGCGCGTATTGGCCTGACGTATTCCGGGTTATAGCCTAGATTACGGAGCTCCTCCTCGACGTCCTCTGGAGCGACATCGTAGGGGAGGCCTCTTATAGCTATTTTAAGGATTCGCTCCTCTGGAAGGGAGTACGAAAACCAACTTATATTTGATTCTTTTTCGATATCCGTGAGGTATCGTTGTACCAATCTATACTCATTTTCATCTTGCGGCGAAAAGCGTATCCCTTTGCCATATGGACGAGCATAGGCGGTCCTCCCTTTTTTTTTTTTTTTTTATTTTTTTTTGGTGGGCTATGGTAAGCGCACGCGCGGTCCAGTCCGTCCGGGGCGATGAAAGGACGGCGCGCGGGCCCACATAACCCACCCGTACCCACGTCACCTCGTTGTTGGGCCGACCACCGGAGCAGATATGACTTGTCGTCAGTGGTCGGCCTGACGGAATACCCTTTCGGGTAACCTCACCTCTCGACGTCTTGGGACGTCGGTCGCCGTCGCGCGGTCAGCCTCTCTGCGGGTGACGGACAATTCCCCGGTCCAATCACCCGCGGCCTCGGCTAGGGCGGCATTAGGTGCAGATACTCGCGCCTGCGCCGCCCGAGTCGCCGGCGGCGGAACGTGTCGCCGAATAGGAGCTCTACTCGCACACGATCCGCCTTCCGTGAGATTACGGCCTCACAGAAGGCGGCGACCGCGTCCCAGTTCCTGACGCTGACGAGCATCTCCCTGGCGATGGTCGGCTGCGCCAGATCGGCACCGATAATTACGACGAGTTCACGGCGATCCCCCTCCCATGCAGCACACTCCTCGAGCGTGTGCTGCGCCGTGTCCTCGTCGCAACTGCAGTGGTGGCAGGACGGTGTGCTCTCCCTCCTGACAATCTTGTGCAGGTACTTCCCGAAGCAACCGTGCCCCGTCAGCACCTGCACCAGTCGGAAGGAAAGCACCCCGTGCGTCCGCTCCAACCACTCCATCAGCACCGGCCGGAGGGCCTCGACGGTCCTGACACCGTACCGAGGACTCTCCAGCCGGACTGCCCAACGGGCAATGACTTCTTGGCGGGCGTCGACCCGCCAGGCGGTGATCTCTTTGATGGAGACCATGCCGCCGCGGGCGCGCGTCTCCGACACCCGCCGATAAATGTCGGCGAGCATCTCCGCCTCCAGGTCCCACGGGGGAGTTCCGGCCAGGAGGCACGCTGCCTCTGTCGCCACCGTGCGGTAACCCCGTATGGCCCTGATCGCCATGACCCTCTGTGGTCGCCACAGGAGGGCCCTAAGACGGACGGTCAGGGACCCCGCCCACACCGGTGCGCCATACAGGGCCATCGACCGGATCACTCCCACGTACAGCTGTCGGCACGTAGCACTGGGTCCGCCCACATTCGGCATCAACCGCGAAAGGGCGGACGCCGCGCCGACAAGCCGGGGAACTAGTCGATGGAGATGCTCCCGGAACCAAAAATGCCCGTCGACCACCAGGCCCAAGTACTTAGGCGGTCCTCCCTAGGCGCTTTTTAATTTCGCCCAAGTGGTAGCCCCAGTTTGGAAAGTTTTCTACGACTAACGGCGGGTATCTAGACTTATTTGTCATAGTAACTGTGGGTGAAGGACTCACCCGGGAAGCACCTTGTGTGGCGCCGGTGTTTCTGGTGGCTGCGACCTCGGCGGCTGCGCGCTCGACGGCTGCAGCTCTGGCACGGGGCGCGGTGACACGGGGCACGGAGGCTGAGGAGGTGGCGGGGCCGGCGACTGTAGTCGCTACGGCCGCGGCGTAGGAGGCTGATGGCAAAGGGAGTTGAGATTTCACCTTCGCGCAGCTGCGTATGGCTCGAGCCGCTTCTTCCTCGTCCGAGCTGCGCTTTCTTCTCGGGCGGGGGGGCTGCGGTTGTTGTTCAGACGCAGTGGAGGACGCGGACGGTGCCCTTTGCTTCATCTTGCTCCTCTTCACATGAATAACCATGTCCGCCGGGTTGACGTAGCGTGGTTTGCGGGTGGCGGCTGATGTGTCGGGCGCCGTTGAAGAATCGGAGGGCTCGTAGTCGCTCACGAGTCCCCTGACAGCGTAGTACGGTGCCGGTGCGTCCGCTGGGCCCTCTAAATCCTGCGGATTAAGATGGACTTCTTTAGGTGGAGTCCTCTTCATTGGTATCGGTCGTGTTAGTGCCGTAGTGGTCGCTAACGATGACGAAGGGATGGCTGGTTGTTGAAACCAGGTATCAGGAGGGGCACGACTACCACCCGCCGCGGGGCGGGGAGGTGCCATTTCTTGGGCCGGCGCCGGTGGTTCCACCCTTTTCGCACTTGCAGACGCGCGAGGGGGTGTTGTTCTTGGGTGCACCGGGGGTTTCTGTGGAGGCTGAAAGCCCACTAGTGGACCAGGTTGATTGCGCACTAGTGAACCTGGCTTCGCTTCGTAATAGTATTGCGCGCGAGTGTCGCCTCTGGCGGCGAATTCTTGCACTTGAATTTGAATGGTTCTTGTTCGGTCCGCTACTACAGTGGCGCCACTTAGCACACTATCTAGCGAACGACGATGTTGGGCTGATTTTCCTTGAAGTCCCCTGGCAAAGGGCATGGGACTCTTCGGGCGGGTCTTCCGAATCGACGGCTGCGGCTGGGGCGCGCTCGGCTAAGCTGGTTGGCCCCGAAAGGGGCCTTTTGGGTCCATTATTAAATGGAGATGGTTATATGGTAGCCAATATTATGACTTGTTGTTGGAAGATATTTTTCAACAATGATGCTGCTGAGGCGAAGAGCTTCGCGACCACGGCTTGCGGGCTTCGATGTCGACGGTGACAAGCCCCCGGTGAATACGCCAACGCGAGTCAGTGTAACACCGGAGCGAATGTGAACGTCTTGCGGTCCGCGCGAATGTTCTTGTGTTGTTTCTGCGAACAGCGACAAATCTCTTCTGGCCTATCCATGCGAACAGCGACAAATCTCTTCTGGCCTATCCAAGATGAGCTCCGGAGGTACAAACGCGTGTTTATATAACCAGCGGCAAGATGGTAGAGGGCGTGTTGTTCACGATCGATGCGCGTAACGCGCTGCGCACGTGTTGTTTGTCGTCACCAATTTGTTCGTACTGCACAAGACGCGTCCCTGCGTCAAATGATGCACTATAATCACACTAAATCTCGATGCTTTTTGCAAATGAAGAACAGTAACATATATTTACTACACCACATATCTAATATCAATGTCTATTTCATTTAAATCACCTGATTATAAACAAACCTACTCGTCTTCCCGATACTGTGAACATATACGATATATGGACAACCAAGCCTGCATATTTAATATTTAAGGTGTATTAACAACCAAGCCTACACGCTGGTGTTCCTACACCTAGCCGCCAACATTTAAACTATATGAACAACCAAGCCTGCACGCTGGTGTTCCTATACGTGGCCTCCATGTCATTAAATTTGAAGTACATGAACAGCCATGCCTACTCGCTGGTGTTCTTACACTTGGCCTTCACGCCCTTAAAATTTGAAGTATATGAACAACCATGCCTACTCGCTGGTGTTCTTACACTTGGCCTTCACGCCCTTAAAATTTGAAGTATATGAACAACCATGCCTACTCGCTGGTGTTCTTACACTTGGCCTCCACGCCCTTAATATTTTAAAGTATATGAACATCCAAGCCTACATGCTGGCTGCTCGAGAATCTTAACAATCAAATATATGTACAACTATTCCTGCACGCCGGTCTCGAACATTATAGAATCAAACAATAATCACATAAATGGAAAGATAAACATTACATATAGAAGCCTATAACACTTCACTTATCTATGTAACACAACACACCCACACACACACACAATAATGACAGTTCACTTATCTATGTAACACAACACACGCACACAATAATGACACTTCACTTTTCTATGTTATCCGCTCGCTCAGTCTCCTCCGCCGACATGGCTAATTCATTTTGTTTGCCGAAGTCTGGAGCTGCCCGTAGATGCTCGTGGACTACCTTTCTGGGTCGACCACGACCTGTAATTCTCTTGACTTCGTAACGGTCATTAGGAAGTACCTTTTTCACCTCGTATGGTCCTCCAAATTTTTGGCGTGCCTAAGCGAGCCGGTTCTTTTACTAAAACATATTGCCCTTTTTGAAATCGATGAACTTTAGCCTTGGTACTGTCGAATCTTATTTTGGATTTCTTGGACTGTTCGGTCATCCTCTCAAAAACTATCTTCCTTAGCGAATTCAGATCTACTCTTTCGTTTTCTACATCGACTATTGAAATTAATTCCGGAGGTACGCATCCATTTTTGCCTGTGAGGACTTCAATTGGGCTTTTCCCTGTAGTTTTTGATACAGTGCAATTGATAGCAAGTTGTAAGGCTCCTAAAGAATACTGCCAGTGATCTTTCTCTATATTAGTAATTACTGTAAGTCCATCCTTAATGATTCGCATTATTCTTTCGACTTGTCCATTTGCTCTATTCGTATACGCTGCGGTAAGATGTAACTCGATACCGAATTGGGTACAATACTTTTCATATTGAGAAACAAATGCACAGTCACCATCGACGATTATTCTTTTTGGAGCTCCAAAGAGAAATATAATTTCTTTTAAATGTTGTAATGCGGACACCTGGTTTTTCTTTGTAGCAAATTTTAGAATAACGAACTTAGAAAATGCATCAACAGCTACAAACACATATTCTTTATTAGCTGATGGTCCGCTTAGTTTGCCTGTAATATCTATGTGAATAGTGTGAAATGGTTCTGGCACTTTTTCAATAGGATGTAACGCGATTTGTGAAGCACCAGAAGTTCCTTTCATGGTTTTACATACTACACAATTTTCTACGAAATTTCGAGTCTTCATACTCATTTTATCGAACCAGAATTACTCTTTTAGTTTTAGCAGAGTTTTCTCCCATCCAAAATGCTTTAAAGCTTCGTGGTAATGGCTTATTATGATCCATTGGTAAGATTGCGGTATTACCTTCAATGTTTTGGTGTCTCCATTATCCATTTTGATCTTGCGACACAAGACTTCATCTTTAATTAGATAATCTGCTTCCTTGTTTTCATTCTGATTGATGCTTTGAATAATTCTACTTAGAGCAGGATCCCGATATTGTTCCATTATCAGCCAATTTTTGTCACTGGTTAGGTTGAGAATTCTTTGGTCCACGGGGTTCCTACTAAAGAAATCGACATGCTTCAATTTTTCACCCTTACAGTATTCCACATCAAAATTATAATGCTGTAGAAACGCCCACCATCGATGAATACGAGGTAATAATTCTTGTTTATACCGGGAAGCCTTCAATGCATTGCAATCAGTAATAATGGTAAACTTTCTGCCATATAAAAAGTGACGGAAATGTTTTACAGATCTAACTACGGCTTGTGTTTCCAATTCATAAAAATGATAATTTGACTCTGCTTTAGTAGTTCTTTGACTGAAATAACCGACAACATGTTGCCGTCCATCCTTAATTTGAATTAATATGCCACCGAATCCTAAAGCGCTGGCGTCTGTGTGCAATTCAATTGGGAAACCTTCTTGGAAAATGGTGAGAAGTGGTGCTCGTGTCAGGAAATCAATTATTTTCATTCTGGCAGATTCATGACGCTGGGTCCACTCCCATTTTGCACCATTTTTCGTCAACTCATAGAGGGGCGCCATTTCCGAAGAAAAACCTGGAATAAATCACCTGAAATATCCCGCCAATCCGTTAAACTGCCTAAGTTGTTTGATATTTCCAGGAATGGGCGATCTAGCTAAGGCATCAACTTTTAAAGTGTCAGGTCTCACTTGTCCATCGGCTATAACATAACTTAAGTATTCTATGGACCTCTTCATAAATGAGCATTTACTAAGGTTTATTGCAAACCCAGATTCGCTTAGACCATTTAATACCAAGTCGAGCCTGTGTAAGGTTTCTTCAACGGATTTCCCTGGTATTAGAACATCATCCATGTAGACGAGGGCCGCTTCCCCTCTTAAGGACCCAAGTGCTTTGTTAATACAACGTTGGTAGACTGATGGAGCGTTTGTTAATCCAAACGGCATGGTCTGGTATTCGTATTGCCCATCAGGAGTAATAAAGGCAGTCTTCTCAATTGAGTCGTCAGCTACAGCAATTTATTGAAACCCGGCTGCCATATCGAGGCAGCAAAAATACTTCGCATCAGCCAGTTTATCGAGCTGATCTGCTATGAGTGGTAACGGATATTGATCGCGTACTGTGTTAGAATTTAACTCGCGACGCATAGACGATCTTGTCCATTTCTTTTTTTACCAAAATAATTGGACTCGCGAATGGTGAGTTGCTTTCGCGTATTATACCTTTATCTAAAAGGTCTGTTATTATTTCTTGAACTTTTTGTCGTTCCACTGGAGCCATCCTGTAAGGTCGTCGCTCCACTACTTTATCAGGATTCTTGAGTCTAATAGTAAGCTCGCCTGTGGTCACTCGGTTAGAACTAGTGCCCGCAACGAAAGCGTGTTGGTAATTATTTAGAACCTGCATCAGGGCATCGCGGTCTTGATTATTTAAGTCACCGTCAATGTTAATTTCGCTGGAACCGAGGTCTTGGAATTGAAGAACAACGTCATTGTTGGTACGACTTACAATAAATTCAACGGTGATTCCTGGTATCGAAAGTAAGTCTCTGCCAATCAAAAGTTTCATAGGTAACTGATGATCAAGAACCACACAAAAATCTACTTCGATAGATAATCCATTTATTTTGCACTCTGTATTTATTTGAGTATGCGAGTAAATTGGAACTGGGCAGATACCTTTTAAGCATCTGGAAATGCTCTTTCTTTGACCTGGAATGCACGCAGCCACAGACTCGAATCAAAGAACAGTCTGTCCCACTATCAAAAATACACGTGAACGATTGTTGACCAATCTCGACTTTTAACATGTTAGATGCCATGGTTTCATTCTCTCTACAGAGGTTAACACGCTTACCGTGTTGTTCATCAGTAATCCTTTTAAAGCAAGTTTCAAAAGTGTGTCGAGTGCCTTTACAATAAGAGCATTCCTTGGCCGGCTCTACGTGTGCATCTCTTGTTGATGACGTTGATGTTGCAGCGGTCGTAGATGTTCCGCGTCGTATAGAGTTCACCGAGCAATTTCTGGCAAAATGACCAGATTTGCCACAAACATAACAGACAACGTTTGATCTGTCACGACTTAAGTCCAAACGGGGTCGCTTTGCATTCTCACTTTCTCTGGGTAAAGAAATTTTGCGTTTCTTAATTGTTTTAGCAATGGCGATTAATTCTGGGACTGAACTGGATTTACTGTTCAGAAGCTTTGTGCGGATTCTTTCATCACCAATACTCACAATAACAAACTCGACAGCATCTTATTCCGTTGGGTTGGGTTTCATTATCCTTTTGAACATTCGCCATATGTTAGATATATACTCTTGTACATTGTCAGCATCTTCTAGGCTGTAATTCCGGAATCGTAGAATTTCAGCAAAGTACCTTGATTCAGGTTCGAAGGTTTGCAGCATGTCATCACGCATTTCTGCCCACGTTGTCGTTCGGAGAAGACTACTGTCGGCCTTGAGCCATCATGAAGTACATGATCCTTTAACCCATATTCACTTTGAGTACGTGAGATAAGATCAACCCAATCACGGACGTCGATTCCAGTATCAGGATCGTATGTCGGAAAGTAGACATCTGCAATACGTACACGCTGATTTTGCTGAGATCTCATTATGGTCATCAAGTCTGCCAAGGTAGACCGATGGTCATGCGATAATTGAGCTATCATGTGGTTCATTGCGGTCTTGAACGTATTTGCTATGATCTGGATGACGTCATTGTTGCGGTCATCTTCCCGTGGTGTCCCATCTTCTGATGTTAGATTGGCATTGTGGTTGGAAGGCGATGCCATTGTAAAATAACGGAAACGTAACTACAACTTTTATTTAGTCTTTTAAATTTATATCACAATACGTATGTTATAAAAGCTCAGAGCGATATCACTATGCAGGAGCGATCCGTCTCGCACAACGACTCGCTCGCATCTGAGCTCCGGAGTTTTTTTTTTTTTGTGTGTATTTAGCTGTTGGTCGCAGATGACCTTGACAGCTTAACGCGGGCAATGGGCGAGCGGAAGGCTCTCAACCCGGTATCTGAGCTCCGGAGGTACAAACGCGTGTTTATATAACCAGCGGCAAGATGGTAGAGGGCGTGTTGTTCAAGATCGATGCGCGTAACGCGCTGCGCACGTGTTGTTTGTCGTCACCAATTTGCTCGTACATTTTTGTTCGTATTTTATTGCGCGCGCCGACATATATATGTCAACGAAAAAAATTTCGATCGAATCCGTATTACTGAGCGCCGAATAATCGAGTTTCCACTGTACTTATCAAATGAATTTTGTGGAATACCTATACCACTTATAATATATGTCGCTATATTTCATTACATATATTCATAATATGCATAAATAATAAAAAAAAAACACCATAATTAATTATTTATTGTCGTACAGCAATTATGAGATATAAAACCCTTCAATCATCTTCTATGGAAAGTAGAACATAATTCAAAAATGATGCTGGGGCTTCAATACTAGCTTGGTGACGCGCCCAATTCAAGTACCAAACTAACGTCATCGCATGACAACAACATCCAACAGTCACATTACCAATAACACAGCTGCAGCAGTATCCCAACAGAGCATTAAACGGGTTGTTGTCTATAGGTTCTCGTTCTATTAAAAGGTATGTAAAATATTGATGGGCACCAACATATCGAGACCGAATACGACCTCTTAACAAATACGGGCCAATTCCTCCTGTTCGTTCAACTATGCTTTCAGCATTTTCCAGTACTGGATATACTTCCACTATGTAGGAACCACCTTGGCGAACATGCTCCCCACAGTATGAGCATGCTTGTTTTAACTGGTATGTTCCTAAAGCCAGTAATATCAGCTCACTGTAAGTAAATCGAGAGAAAGATTCCAATTCGTTTCCTATTGTATCTATGTTTATAAAATGGGCTCTCCTTCTATTTATATTATTTTCATTTACATAATGTGATAAATGATTTCGTATACTAAAATAATGCAATGCTCTTTGACAATTTCTTGACAGTCGGGTCTATCTTGAATTACGGAATGAAATCAGTTAATTAATGCGGCTTTTTTTTTGACGTGACAACGTCTTATAAATTGGTTTGCCGGGTGACACTTCAAGAAACTGCGTTACGCTCCGCTCACGTTATGCGCTCACAATGAGAGCGAGTGAGAGGCACGCGTCCCTTTCACTCGGGCATGGTTAGCCCGCCTAAGAGCGAGAGAGACAGACATAAAAATTGTATATTTGTATATAAATACGTATGTATGTGTAAAGGTAAAAATATTTTTTTTTTTTTATATATTCACGCCTTTTTCCCATAGGGGTAGGCAGAGTCCACTGCCCTCCACCTGCTACGATCTTTGACATATTCAGCGTAGCAGAGCGGTTCTCTGTGGGCCACTTTTCGCCCCCGACGGAAACGAGACGTGACGTGTCGCGAACCACATCGCCGCCATTCATACAGTTTTTTTAATTTTTGAAACTCATTGCGTTTCCGCGAGAAATACATACACATATAATTAACGGACACAAATTACATCCAGACTCAGAACAACAATTTGTGGATCGCACAAAGTGTTGTCCTGCGTGGGATTCGAACCCCCGACACTGGCGCTGTAGGTCACTAGCATTAACCACTACGCCATCTGTGCAGTCTAAAAATAAAATTTTGTTAATATGAAATTCAGTGCGAGATTCTTTGTATAAATTAATGTTTTAAATATAATTCTTTGTATAAATAAATGTTTTAAATTGTTACTATTATTTCATCCTTCTTCCTACTATACGAATGAATATTCACATTAAAATTATTTTACCACTCAAAGTCGTTGTCACGTAAAACTTTCGCCCGTATACCGACTTTACAGGCAACCAATATTTTTTTTTTTGTGGGTGGGTCGCGGTCGGCGCGCCTCCGCACCGCTCCGTCCGGGGCGACAGAGGGGCTTAAGCACGCAACTCCCGCGACCCACCCAAAAACCACGTCGCCTTCGTCGTTGGGCCAACCACTGGAGCAGCGTTAACTTGTCGTCAGTGGTCGGCCCGACGGAATACCACTACTATTGGGGTACCCTCCCATCGACCGACGTCCCCCCCTCGGGGAGGACGTCGGTCTTTCCTCACGCGGTCGGCCTCTCAGCGGGTGACGGACTAATCCCCGGTCACGTAAATTAATGCGGCTGCTATTTTAAAGTCATCAATTAAATGTCTTGGGGCAGTATTAAAAAAATCTTGAAGTGCCCCTTGAATTTTCCATTTACTACTTTTACAACCCATCGACACAATGTTACAAAAGGAGATTAGTTCGCTTGAATAGTTGTCAGTTGCATCTCACCAGCACTCACACTCTCTGGCTTAAAAACCTTCTAATTGCATGATTCTAGGAATGGTATGGAATCTCTAAAACCTCTGTCTAACAGTAATATATCATTAGTTCTGAAAAAAAAAAATTCTCATTGGCCTGTTTTCATCATGAAATAAATTCAATATGATTTCAGCAACTGTCTGTATTGCTGCATAGGGGCCAATCCAGAATATGTCCATCACAACAAACAATAAGAAAAGGCTTCTCAAATTTGTTATATTTGTACAGGCTATATGTCTTCTTTTGGTAAAGGTAATTACTGCTTTTCTCTACATATATATATATATTATATATATATATATATATATATATGCCATCATAAGTTAGTATCAAAGGCATTTCTTCAGGGGTTGCTTCCGGATTGCCAAAGAGGGCATTTGGTATATACAAGTTCCTTCGCGCTGCATCCTCCTGTTGTGTATGTTGTAAGCCTATATGTAAAGGCATGAAGTGCTCTGTAAGGCAAATTCTAACCTATTTCATGTGTAACTCCAAAGTTAAATGAGGCATATTGAATAGAGTTGAGAGTCTTCGGTTACTCTCACAAGTTCTTAACTTAATAAAGTAACTAGCGAGCGACGTTTGTGACATTACAATTGAATTTAATGATGGTACTTTATTATTAAATTAAACACAAAAATTCATCAACCCGTAACCCAGTCCAATAATGATAAATGTGGTTTGGCATTTCCTGAATGTTTTCAAAAACCAAAGTGTCAGTATCTCTATTTGATATTTCTATTAAGTTTTCAATTTGACTGGGTGCAATATCATTAGTATATTCAGATATTTCTGGGAGCATATGCTATTCATTACAATATAAATGCATATAACTCGAGCATGTATGGGTATGTAGAATTTATATTTTGACGTGACAACGTCTTATAAATTGGTTTGCCGGGTGACACTTCAAGAAACTGCGTTACGCTCCGCTCACGTTATGCGCTCACAATGAGAGCGAGTGAGAGGCACGCGTCCCTTCCACTCGGGCATGGTTAGCCCGCCTAAGAGCGAGAGAGACAGACATAAAAATTGTATATTTGTATATAAATACGTATGTATGTGTAAAGGTAAAAATAAAATTTTGTTAATATGAAATTCAGTGCGAGATTCTTTGTATAAATTAATGTTTTAAATATAATTCTTTGTATAAATAAATGTTTTAAATTGTTACTATTATTTCATCCTTCTTCCTACTATACGAATGAATATTCACATTAAAATTATTTTACCACTCAAAGTCGTTGTCACGTAAAACTTTCGCCCGTATACCGACTTTACAGGCAACCAATATTTTTTTTTTTCAACTAGCAATCCGCCCACGCTTCGCTTCGGTTACAGGTTATAGTCGTTTTACCCGCGTAGTTCCTGTTCCCGTGGGAATCCTGGGATAAAATATAGCCTAGTTTACGTCCTGATATTATAGCTTTCCATTGGTGAAAGAATTTTTGAAATCGGTCCAGCCGTTTTGAAGATTACCCGGAACAAACAGACAGACAGACAGACAAAAATTTTTTAATTGCTATTTTAGGCATAGGTGTCGTGCAAATAACCGTGTGAGCATGAAAAAAGCCTATTATTTTGACATTACAAACAGACACTCCAATTTTATTTATTGGTATAGATTAAAATCTGCTTTATAAATACAGATATTAAATGCCATGATCTTTCTTCACATCCTCTAAATATGCAACGCCGAGAAGTATTTGCAACTCCTTTGTAATTGGGTAGTTAGTATAACCGTTTCTATGGCCTAATCACTGGCTGTGATACAATTAGACCAGCAGTCATAACGGGAGGCTTGGGAGTGTCATGATCCTCTACATTTTGCATAACTGATGCCGGTATTGGGTCTACATTAGGCTAAGGAACAATGTTTCTATCCTGAAGTTGCATTACTGGATTTGCCATTGCGTCATCAATGGACTGATTAATATTCTGTTGCATCAATAAGTGCCTTTCTGCACGAACCCAACATGTGTGACAAGAAAGCATGTTATTTCGCCAACTGGCAGCCTGAAATAAGAGAAATATTTTCATATTAGTTTAATATTCATATAAGATTGAACTTATTAATTGACATTAAACATTTTATGAGGTTTATGTGCATTTATAATCCATCCAGTCATCCATCAGTGTATATCGATATCCATTGTGTTGTACTTAATCCTCATCAAATGGGTGTAATGTAATGTCACAATCATCATGCTTGGCAAGCATATATACAATATATAATTTTGCCTAATTATTTAAAGAATATTTATTTATATACTAGCTTTTGCCCGCGGCTTCGCCCGCGTAAAAGTTTGCTTGCATATTTCTTCTTATTGTGTTGCACGTGGATGACGTATAAGACGACTATGGGATATAATATACACATAACATCTATGCAAGAGAAGGAAAACTCGAAAAATGAAACCCTATACCAACATATCTGACCAACATGGTCTAGTAGGTCAAATTCCCTCCCATTATGGAGGAGGCCCGAGCCCAAGAGTGGGAAGTATGTGGGCTGCGATGATGATGATGATGATATTTCTTAATTTAAGAAATACTCTATTATGTGTCAATTTTCATCCAAATCTGGTCAACAGTTTACGCGTGATCGAGTAACAAAGGTCCAAATAACTTCAAAAATTATTATATTTGAATATTACTTCCACCCTTGTAGTTCAAATTCACGTGGAAAGACGATGATAAATATGGCCATCCTTAGTCGCTGATAATACATTATCCATGATAGGTTACCATTGGTGAAGAAAAAAATAATTTTGATCAAACTCCCGTAGTTTCACCCACGTAGACCCCATTCCCATGCGAATGCCGAGATAAAAATTGCCTATGTTACTCGCTGATATTATAAGTTTACATGGGTGAAAAAAAATTGTACTAACAAATCCCATACAAATATCCGAGATAAAAATTGCCTATGTTACTCGCTGATAACGTAGCTTCCTATTGTTGAAAGAATTTTAAAAATTGGTCAAATCCACCGGTTTCACTCGCAGAGTTCTCGTTCCCGGGCAAACACCAGGATGAAAATAGTCTTTATTTGTTATTCGCTGATAATGTAGATTCTCATTCGTAAAATAATTTTTATATCCATTAAATGTCCGCGATTTCACCCGCATTGTGCCCGGGCCCGTAGGAATATTGGTATAAAAAAATAGCCTAAATATGTTCATCATCATTTCGGCTCATATACGTCCCACCGCTGGGCTCGAGCCTCCTCCATAGTAGGAGGGAAATTAACCTTACTATACCATGCTGGTCAGGCAGGTTGGTATAGGGTTTTGTTTCGAGTTTTCCATCTCTTGCATAGATGTCATATGCGTAATATATCCCTGAGTCGTCTCTTACGACACCCACGGGTAAGAGAGGGAGTGGTGAATTGTATTCTTACTCCGTCACCACACGGAATAAAATCTAAATATGTTACTCGCTTAAAATTAGCTTTCCGTTAGTGAAATAATTTTAAAATCGATTACATTCTCACAGTTGCTCCAGCCACATCGGGATAAAATATAGCCTTGAATAAAATATAGCCTAAGTTATTCCTTATGTAAGGCTTGGTAGACCTGGCAGTAAAGTATTATCAGTATCGGTCCAGCCGTTTTGAAGATTACCCGTATCGAATAGACAGACAAAAAAAAATGAGCCGTTTTTAGGGTTTCGTACCCAAAGGGTAAAAACGGGACCCTATTACTAAAACTTCACTGTCTGTCCGTCCGTCTGTCTGTCACCAAGCTGTATCTGAAGGACCGCGATAGCTAGACAGTTTAATTTTTTACAAATTAAGCATTTCTGTTGCCGCTATAACAATAAATATTAAAAACAAAATAAAATAAATATTTAAAGGTTAAAAAAAGGTTTTAAATTGCGTTTGTTGTATAGGAGCCCTACACAACAAACGCAATTTTTCCCCTTTTTTATAGATAATGGTACGGAACTCTTCGTGCGTGACCCCGACTCGCACTTGGCCGGTTTTTTAGACATGGGTATCGTGCAAATAATTGTGTGAGCATAAATAAAACCTATTATTTTGACAACAAATAGACGCTTCATATTTGTTTATTTCTAGAGATAGAAAATTGCATTAATATCTTGATTTTAACTTACTGTCTGGTAGTGGCTAGGAATATTATAACACTTTCATTGTTTGTGGGTGTCGCAAAATACTACTTAGACAAAGATTTACATTGACCTGGACCAATTGGTGATGCCATCTAGCCAGCTATGTCGTCTGGCAGGCAGGTCATAAAATGTTGCTAAAAGAACCTTTGCAATATATCTACGATGGCAGAGGACCGCCTACATATTGCGTCGATCCAAAGTAATCTTGATAAGCGAGCATTAAGAAAAAATAATGGGGTAACGCAAGAAAGCCGATCGTGTACTAAAATGATCGTTCCTAGGCTCAGTGATATCGGTTAAACGCTTTTCACCTCCTTAGGGGTAAAATTGCAAAAACTCTTTTTTAATGAGCACTTTCCCCAAGAAAGACAACTTTGTACAAAATTTCACGTTTCTAGTAGGGATGTGACTTGGAGGAAAAATAATCGATTTTTTAAATAATCGATTTTTGTTCTTCAAAATAAATCGATTATAAAATAATCGCTTAATTACAAATAAATAATCGATTATAAAATAATCGATTTTTCCCAACAGGATTATGATGACTTTTTTTTTTAGGAAATGTGAGCTTCATCTTCTAATATAGTATGAAATACTGCACGCAGTATTGTGTTGACCTTCTTTTTTTAGGATATCTGGCTGTGAAATAATCGATTAATTTTATTATAAAAATAATCGATTTTTCTATTATTTTGATAATCGATTGTAAAAATCGATTATTACAAAAAATCGATTAATTATCGATTATTATAAAAATCGATTATTTTTCACATCCCTAGTTTCTAGGCCTAATGATTTCGGATATACATTTTTCACCCCCTTAGAGATTGAATTTCAAAAACTAATTTCTTAGAGCTCATTTACAACAAAAGAAAGAGAATCGCACAATACACAGAAATACATAGTTTCACGTTCCTAGCCCCTATAGTTTCGGCTATACGATTTTCAACCCCTTAAGGGGTGATTTTCCAAAAATCCTTCGCTAGAGCTCGTGTACCCCAAGAAATACAACGGTGTAAAAAAAAAAAAATTGGTTGCCTGTAAAGTCGGTATACGGGCGAAAGTTTTACGTGACAACGACTTTGAGTGGTAAAATAATTTTAATGTGAATATTCGTTCGTATAGTAGGAAGAAGGATGAAATAATAGTAACAATTTAAAACATTTATTTATACAAAGAATTATATTTAAAACATTAATTTATACAAAGAATCTATTTCATTTCTACTCTTTACACTTTTTATGTCTGTCTCTCTCGCTCTTAGGCGGGCTAACCATGCCCGAGTGGAAGGGACGCGTGCCTCTCACTCGCTCTCATTGTGAGCGCATAACGTGAGCGGAGCGTAACGCAGTTTCTTGAAGTGTCACCCGGCAAACCAATTTATAAGACGTTGTCACGTCAAAATACGTTTCTAGGCCCAGTGGTTTCGGCTTTATGCTTTTTTCTTTTTTGTCTTTTAGGGGTTAAATTTCATCCCCATATAAATGAAATTTCCAAAACGCAGGAATAAATATTTATTTATATATTATCAAGTGCCTTAATACAAAGATTCATGGTTCTATCATCGAAAATGATAAATTTGCATTCTAAATGTCATCCCCTATTTCAACCCCTTATACCCATTTTTTCGCGATTTCTTTGCTAGAGCTCGTGTACCCTAAGAAATTCTACGGTGTAAAAAAAAATACGTTTTTAGGTCCAGTGGTTTCGGCTTTATGCTTTTTGTCTTTTAGGGGTTGAATTTCATCCCCATATAAATGAAATTTCCAAAACGCTAGAATAAATATTTATTTATATATTATCAAGTGCCTTAATACAAAGATTCATGCTATCATCGAAAATGATAAATTTGCATACTAAATGTCATCCCCTATTTCAACCCCTTATACCCATTTTTTCGCGATTTCTTTGTTAGAGCTCGTGTACCCTAAGAAATTCTACGGTGTAAAAAAAAAATTACGTTTCTAGGCCCAGTGGTTTCGGCTTTATACTTTTTTGTCTTTTAGGGGTTGAATTTCATCCCCATATAAATGAAATTTTCAAAACGCTCGAACAAATATTTATATATATATTATCAAGTGCCTTAAAACAAAGATTCATGATTCTATCATCGAAAATGACGAATTTCCATACAAAATGTCATCCCCTATTTCAACCCCTTACACCCATTTTTTCGCAATAAAAAGTAGCCTATGTCCTTTCTCAAGCTTTAGTCCATCTCTGTACCAAATTTCATTAAAATCGGTTCAGTGGTTTAGACGTGAAAGCGTAACAGACAGACAGACAGACAGAATTACTTTCGCATTTATAATATTAGTAAGGATTAACATATATTGTAACGTTGGACTTTTGGTCTCGTCACAGTATGCATTATGCTTTAGGCTGTATGCGTGCGTGTTCCCTGTGCCTAAGGCAGTAGTAGGTGATGAAAAAAAAAGAAGGGTTGACATTTGAGACCTGTCAAATGAGTCGGCACTTTCGATCCGGCCTTTACAATGTCGAAATCATCATTTTTTAAATTCTGCATTATCAGAGTTCAATCTTAGTTCCTTATACAACAGATTGTTGCTTAATTATGGACGGGCTTATACACCTTATGAGTGAAGCCATATTTTTTAAGAAACCGGTAAGATTTTCGGTTAAATGTGATAATGTCGTGGCTTGTTATCGCCCCATATTAAAACTTAGTTTTTTTATTTGCAGCTATTGAAAGCGGTTTCTTTCTTGCTTCCTTGTTATCTTCCTTACGTCTTGTTTCGTTCGTATTTTGGATATTTCGTCTTCGTGTATTATTCCCTGGATGGGTGGATTATGAATTCTCCTTTCGCCTTGGTGTCGACCCACAGCCATGGAACTGCCATTTGCGAAGCCGAATAATGAACATATGGAATACTAGTGAATTTAAATTACCTCTTACATAATATATAAAAGGTATTTAATTAAATTTTGGTTATTTTCTACCACATTGCAGACATGACCCACATTAGAGTTATCTAAACTGTTATAAATAAGTATGTATTAGATTGCTATGTAGAATTTTAAGTGTATGTATGTATGTATTAAATTGCTCTCACAAGGAAAATAAAGTTATGGAAGGCTCATGTTGCATTTTCTTTAACTGTTCCCTTTGGACCCTTCCGAGAAGTTAAAGTTCAATGAATCTTGTCCGGCACTTTAGAGCTTTCTCCTGGCGCCCGATTAACTTACTTTTAGTCTACTTTATTTGGAGAAGCCCTAACCTCTTGGTATGTATAACAATTTATTAAATTTTTAAACATCACACAAGAAAAAAAATTAACTCAAATTTAATTTTTTTTTAATATTACAATATACCTTTATAATTCCTTATACACTATCATCTAAACTCTATTTAAATTATGTATCCTCCCTTGTAAATATATACATATATTGCAATAACTACTAAAAAGTTTCTTGTCTCAGAGTTGATACATACCAGATGCTCAGGGTTCCATGATGAGAAGTAATTTTCCATAAAGGGCTATTAAACACAAGGGTGTGCCTTCTTAGCCCTGTAGATAGTAATATATGGCCGCAGCCTAAGCAGACCATTTTGTGACCAAATTGTCTTGTATTGGTTTGTCCATGTACTTGCAACAGTCTGAAGCATTCATGACAAATAGTTGCACTATCAAGTAGCTGAAAAATACAAAGGTTGTTTTTAATACTTAGATCTCGTTACCTTAGTCTACCAGGTTAAACTAACGTGGATTAAATGCAGTGTTGTTTTTGAAATCTGTCAAGGATGGTGATGTGAAACATACCTGAATTTCAGACAGCCTTTGCGCTAATGTATATTGAAGACTCGCTGATAATATCGAGTGACGCCTCATGCGATCAACAGTTATACCGCAATTAACACACCTCATCATTTTTGTATTATAATGGTACTTACAGATACTTATACAATAAAACTTTGATTTTTTTATCAAACGATATATCGTTTAAATGTCTTTTTAACTTTTGGTAACTAGCTGTTGAAACAACTTACGGAAAGCACCTTGTCAGTGTTGTCAAGAGAAAAACATCGATGCATAGAATTCACTCCATAGATGTAGCATACGATATATTAAATTCATTTGATGTTTTTTTCTTTGTGATAAATATTTTATTGGTTTGGTTTGATGTATTATTTTTTCGTAAAAACAGTGTCAGTGGAAAATAAACTTAATAATAGTAATAATAAAACCTTTTAGAGATTATTTTTCTGAAAAACTAAGAATTCATGACAGTTTTAATTAATTTATTCTGATTTTTGGCATCATTATTAATAGAATAATAAAAGCCAATAATAAAGTTGTCCTAAAAAGTTATCCAGATATATGAAACACGATACGACATTTAAAAAATAGTATAGAATACTATAAGATAGAATAGTAGTGATGAATTCAAAGAATCTCATAAATATAAGAGTATTGATTCAATGGTTAGATTTTTTGCTTGACGTACATAATTATGCAACTAAATGAGTTTATTTTAGCTACCTAACTAACGAATGTGCTAATTGACCGATTGTTTTTCTGAGCTTAATTATTTTTTTGACAAAAATATATCTAGCATGAATATAAAAATTAAGCTTAATTAGCTTAAGTTAATATATCCATTGCATTAGCAAATGCAAAATCTTAACAATACGTTCCGATATCGACATGTTCATGATTGCATTTTTGAATCGATAGAAAGAAAATCGACACACAAGTTAATCCCTATTATTTTATAAACACTATCGTCCAAAGAAAATGGCAATTAAGGTAAAATGAATAATTGACTAACGTTTTTATTGCAAGAATTGTTTCTGCTAGTTTAGCATAAAATGGAAAAATGGTTAACAACAGAAAATACAAATTGTGTTTTTATAAAGATAAGTCGAATTTCATCATCATCATCATTTCAGCCTATCGCCGTCCACTGCTGGACGTAGGCCTCTCTCATGTTGCGCCACAATGAGCGGTCCTGTGCCGCCTGCATCCAACGACGCCCAGCTACTTTCACTAGGTCATCGGTCCACCTAGTGGGGGGGCGTCCTACACTGCGTCGTCCGATACGTGGTCGCCACTCGAGAACCTTTCTTCCCCAGCGGTTGTCGGTTCGTCGAGCGATGTGGCCTGCCCATTGCCACTTCAGCGTGCTAATTCTTCGTGCTATGTCGGTTACACCCGTTCTTCTGCGGATTTCCGTATTCCGGATTCTATCTCGCAGAGAAATCCCGAGCATAGCCCGCTCCATAGCATGCTGAGCGACTTTGAGCCTTGATATGAGGCCTACATTTAGGGACCACGTTTCCGTGCCGTAAGTCATCACTGGTAACACACACTGGTCAAAGACCTGTGTTTTCAGACACTGAGGTATGTTGGACGAAAAGATCCTCTTAAGTTTCCCGAACGCTGCCCAACCGAGTTGGATTCGTCGGCTGATCTCTTTCTCGAAATTGGATCTACCTAACTGGACTGTTTGTCCTAGGTAAACATAGTGATTGACAACTTTAAGAATCGCATTGCCAACTAGGACCGGTACAGGAATGACATGGGCATTTGACATGACTTTCGTCTTGTCCATGTTCATTCGTAAACCCACTAGTTGGGATACCCTGCTGAGATCATTGAGCATTGTGCCAAGGTCCTCCATGGATTCTGCTATAACGACTATATCGTCCGCAAATCGAAGGTGAGTGATGTATTCGCCGTTAATGTTGATGCCGAGTCCAGTCCAGTCTAAGAGCTTGAAGACATCTTCCAGTGCAGTGGTGAACAGTTTCGGAGAAGACAGAAGTTTCGGACAGAAGTCGAATTTATAGATGTTTTAATTCTAATATTAGATATTTTCTTACATCCGGGACAGATCTTGGCCACATCCTTTAATGGATATTTTTAAATTCAAATATTGCATCAACATAATACATACCAATAATTTCTTCAGCAAGAATTTGAGCTCTCCTAGATTCCACCAGGAGGCTTTTGAGTGCTGCCTGGAATGTTGTACCTTGATCCGAAATCAACGAAATGGATATCAAGCCTGTTTCAATAACTGAACGTATTATTTGTTTTAAAATAATTTTCAGCTGAACAGCTGAGGTTGTACCTTTACAAAAGTAAAAGGCAATAGGCTGTTGCCATTTCTTTATTGCTCCGCGCAACATAAATACTAGTGCATGATCTGCAAAGTCATTTATTTTATTATCTAGCTCTACAAAGCCCTCAATATAATCCATATTTTTATTATACGTTAAACGCGATTCCAGGGCTACTTCATCGAATAAGATAGTGCAATATTTCGATTTTTCATCCCATGTATTAACCTATAAAAGAAGAATGTGTATATTAAATCTAAAATCAGTATAATATTTACGCAATTACAATAGAAAATTATTTACTGCAGTACCTTTCGTTTTATTGAAGTGAAAATTTGAGCATTAATGCCAGTTTCAATATTTAATCCAGCTATAAATTTGTTCAAAGTCTGTTTGCTTGGTAAAATGAATTTTTTTTTAAGGAAATTGTAGCACTTTGGACTCTGCTTCATTATAGAGAGGGAAATAAGTTTCTCTTCTTTTGTGAATCGTCTACCTTTTTCCTTTCTTTCCGATTGTTTAATTTGCATCCATAAAATTTTTCGTCCCATAGGTGTCATCTTAGCAGTCAAGTTTTGGAAATATGTACTTTTCTTTTGAAAAAGCTATGGCCTTTCTAGCTCTTTTAGAAAATTCTAATTGCTTCCTTGATTTTTTATATTCAACATACAATTTGGGGTTAAAGTGTTTTTATTATGCACTAATCGTTTTCGAAATTTTATACGCGTTTTTGTAATGGGATTTACAACACCTGCAACAGAATTATAAGCTTTAAATATTTAGTTCGAAATATGTTACAAACTGTAAACTGTCTCACTGCATTGATTCATAAATTACCTTCGCATATAAGGTTTGTCGGTAGAAGGTTCTTGCCGAGTATGATAAGATGTGACAAGGAGGGACTACGGCAACGTGACGTTCGCCGTTCATTAAAACATTTTAAATTAACATCCCGACGGTGACCGACGTCCCTTTTCCGGGACGTCGGTCGCCGTCGCGCGGTCAGGTTCTCTGCAGGTGACGAACTAAAATCCCCGGTCCGGTCACCCGTGGCCTCGGCTAGGGAGGCATCAGCCGCAGGTATTGTGTCGTCGTGGAGGTGTTCCTCACGCGCACAATACGCCGCCTCCTTCCGCGAGATAAGTGTCGAAAAAAAGGGTGGGCACATGAAGCCTGTGCGGATACCCGGGAGTGTTTAAACGTCCACGTCTATGACCATTGTAAATAAAAGTTCGAATTTATACTTGTCCGGTACTAGGTGCCAAATTTTAATGAAGTCATAAACTAAGCTAATAATCGAGTCGATTTTAAGTGCTTGAACAATATATAATACTAGCTTTTGCCCGCGGCTTCGCCCGCGTTAAAATTAACTTGCATATTGAACTATTATCGCAAAGAATATTATCGGCAAACTCTTCCCGGACCTCTCGGCGGCGTCTTCAGGCCACTTTGGGTTACCCCGTCGAACACTCGCTGTAAAAACGAGGGAACGATTATTGAAACGGTCCCGCTGCCGGGTTCCGGAATAGGAACCGGATTCCCTTTCGCTCAAAGGGCGTTATTTATCAGTTAAATCTCTCCATTATATGATAACAGATCGATCTTATTGAAAAAAAAACACGCCACATCGACATAAGATTTCTCCTTGAGCTTAGGATCGACTGACTCGCGAGCAACTACTGTTCACGCGAAACCCTTCTCCACGTCAGTCCTCCAGGGCCTCGCTGGAGTATTTGCTACTACCACCAAGATCTGCACCGACGGAGGCTCCGAGCGGGCTCACGCCCAGACCCTTCTGCGCACTCCGCCGCGCACGTCCTACTCGTTACGGCTTAATGACGCATCACTAAAGAGCGTCGCACATGCCCGTAACGGTAGTGTATAGGCAAAACGCTTCAGCGCCATCCATTTTCAGGGCTGGTTGCTTCGGCAGGTGAGTCGTTGCACACTCCTTAGCGGATTCCGACTTCCATGGCCACCGTCCTGCTGTCATGAGCGACCAACGCCTTTCATGGTGTCCCATGAGCGTTTTTTAGGCGCCTTAACACTACGTTTGGTTCATCCCACAGCGCCAGTTCTGCTTACCAAAATTGGCCCACTTGGCACCGTCATCAGATCTCCGGCTTCATCGTTCGAGTAAGCCGGAGTACTCACCCATTTAAAGTTTGAGAATAGGTTGAGGTCGTTTCGGCCCCAATGCCTCTAATCATTCGCTTTACCGGATGAGACTGTTCAAATCGACGCCAGCTATCCTGAGGGAAACTTCGGACGGAACCAGCTACTAGATGGTTCGATTAGTCTTTCGCCCCTATACCCAGTTCCGACGATCGATTTGCACGTCAGAATCGCTACGGTCCTCCATCAGGGTTTCCCCTGACTTCGACCTGACCAGGCATAGTTCACCATCTTTCGGGTCCCAGCATTTATGCTCAGAGCGCGCCTACATTCACGGATTGGAAACGAGACGCCTCGGGAGTGCGAGAGGTCGACCTAGATCGACGCTCCATCCTCCCTGAGCGCGCGGCGAGCGCGCGCCTTCACTTTCGTTGCGCCTTTCAGTTTTATTATCTCAATGACTCGCATACATGCTAGACTCCTTGGTCCGTGTTTCAAGACGGGTCCTGCGAGTGCCCGAAACTGAATCATCGCAGACTGAGACGCGCACAGTCCGAGACTGCACGGCGGCAACAACAGACGCGCCGCACTAACGTCCGCGCTTAGGCGGAAACGTTGGATACGACGTTGACTTGCGTCGGGCCGGACGCGTTATAAACGCGTGCGCGTTTCATAAGTTATACCGTCCTACGGCCGGTCGGCAACCGTCGCGGTCCCATTGTCCCCGCGAAGGGACAACGGGGCTCCCGAACGGCGCTTAGACCGACATAGAACGGGTCGCGATGTATTTACTAAGAGAGAAGTGCACGCCGTCCGCGGACGCCTACGTGCGCGCGCCGTGCCGTCAGACCGAAGCCGACGACATCGAAACGCGCGTCCGTGCGCCGCGGATTGACGATGAATCTCTCCGTTCGTTCATTCGAGTTTCGCAGGTTTACCCCTGAACGGTTTCACGTACTCTTGAACTCTCTCTTCAAAGTTCTTTTCAACTTTCCCTCACGGTACTTGTTCGCTATCGGTCTCGCGGTAATATTTAGCCTTAGATGGAGTTTACCACCCACTTAGGGCTGCACTCTCAAGCAACCCGACCCTGAGGAGAGTCCCTCTCGCCGCGGTCCTCCGTCGCTACGGGCCTGGCACCCTCTGCGGGAAAACGGCCCCGTTCAAGACGAACTTGGACAGGAGCGACCGCGACGAGAAAGCGGAACCTCCCGAACACCACATCTCCCGCCGTCTGAACGACGGCGGGATTCAGTGCTGGGCTTCTTTCCTGTTCGCTCGCCGCTACTAAGGAAATCCTAGTTAGTTTCTTTTCCTCCGCTTACTAATATGCTTAAATTCGGCGGGTGATCCTCCCTGATCTGAGGCCAACGATAAAAAAATGAGGCAGACGCGATATCCGTCAGCGTTACGACGACGCAACCGCTACGAAGTTATTGTTTCACAACGATAACGACGAGAACGACGGCGGCGTCGATGCGCTCTTCGGACGTCGAGTCCGCCTACCTAGGCGCGTTATAGCGACGTGCAATACTCGTTAACAGATTTAGACGATCGATACACGCGACCGCACCGCGTTTTAACGCGTCAACGCGCCCGCCGTACACGAATGTCAACTCTCTCACTGTGATCGCTCGGCGCGTAAACGCCGTCGAACAACAACACGCGAAGAGTCGACGATACAGCGGACGCAGACGCGCAGCGCGGTCGCATCGATCAAATATCGCGAGCATCACAATCACTATTGCGTGTACAAACAATATTTGGACCGACCGCGAGGATTCACCTTTCGGTGGGTCCGCGCAGAACGATCAGATGCTTACGACACCGCGTAGGTGATGTGCAGCAATGTGGCATGTTAATTTTATACAGCCGGCCCTCAGACAGGAGTGGTCCTGGATGTATCTCCACGGACCGCAATGTGCGTTCTGTTATACGGGATCACCAAATACGGTTTTTAAAAAAAAACTTTTATTGTAAACTAAAATTAAACACACAGAAAGTAGTACATGAGATATAGTAAGATTTAGTATAAGGTAACAACGTTGCTTTCCGACGCGTACCGACTTTGAAGGAGTTGAAATACAGACTAACTGCGCTGTTCGGGATGGTTGCCTTTTATAGACTATAGGATGCTGACTAAGGGATAGTATCTGGTTGTCAGCCCTCTTAGTAACGTGGGGTGGATATAACAACCCCCCGCAGAAGATGGAAGTTTGGGAAAGAGCCGAACTTCCGGGTTCAACAGGCTTATACGACTTCCCTCAACCTTGGTAAGTTTGGGGAGTTTTCGCGTGTATGAGTGTCGTCATCGTTGTCGGTACGAGATGGATTGATAATGGATATATTTAGTTTTTTCTTATATTGTAAAAATATCTTAATTAACTTAAATACTATGAAAGAAATAACAATAATAGAAATTAATGACGAGAATATAGTATAGTGTGTCCCATACCTTACGAGAAACGAATCTTGATTTATTATTTTATTCAATTCTGGAAATAATTTATCATTCTGATTGGTTTTTGATAAATCGTCTAAATCGATATTTTGTAGTAAGGTAGGGGACATGGTACTTAGGCTATTAGACTTAAGATCTATTTGACAACAAGAGTCATCGATTATATTAAAGTCTAGGCTAGGCGTAGGAACACTTATATTTAATGTTTCGAGGGATGATACGAGTCTCGTACTCTTAGTGTACACTGTGCACTGGGTAGAAAGGTTCAATATGCCGATTCCAGACACTATCACTTCTCGCAATTGTGAATCGTTGCAGTCAATAGAGATTTTAGTTGGGCGCGATTGCACAAAAATCCACTGATTGTTTATGAGTGGTTTCCAAATGTCTAATTCGCCCATTATCGTTTTTGTAACGCACTGCACTGGGATGGCACTAATTGTTTTGGTTAATAGTTCACTTTCACACGTGGGGTTGCTCCCTGTGAGTAGTACCGTTGTCATTGCGCACAGATAAAACTCAGAGTTTATAGTCTTACATTTATCTAAACTATCTAGGTTACAAAAACTTAACTTATCCTTAGAAATAGCAGTATACGAACTAGAGGGTAAAATAAGGCTAAAGGTGTCGGCATTAGCCCCGTGAGGGGTTGGTAACGCCAAATTATGATAGAGAATAAATTCATCCATAGTGGCTAAAGGAATGTGTAATACAAATACTAACTTAGAATCATAGTAATAGCATGATACAGTGGATATACTTAATATTACATGAATATTATTTAAGCTTAAAGATATAGGAATTTCGGTGTCTTTAGGTAGGTGTTGATTATTATTCGCAAGTTCTTGGAACAACTGGCTCGGACTTAGTATGTTAGGATGTAGGATGTTTTGACTACATAGTAGAATTGCGTTGGTTAAATCTTCCAGTTGAAATGACAGCGTAAGCAATGAGCTCTCGAGGCTAGTTAATATGGAATGGACTTTTGTTTCGGAAATTAATTTATTAGAGATTTCGGTAATGTTATGGATTTGGTTTACAAGCATGTTCACCGCGATATTTAAGGTTTCCTCGTTTATTTTTAATTTATCAATTGTTTGTCTATAAGATTCGAGAGTTGACGTGGTAATTAAAATGTTTTCCTTCATTAACTTTGCGAGTGTTTTCTCGTCGTTTTGGACAGATTCTATAGCGGAATTGTATTTGGATGCGTCATCCTCGTCGAGGGTGCCGAAAATGTGTTTGAATACGGTGCCTATTCCTCCGAACCACGCTGCGCGCTTTTCACGTTTTGAAATAAGATGGGATATGGATTCGAATTCACGCTTGATATCATTGTACCGTACTGCAAGTGGAGATAGTATACTTCTACAGTTATAATCGGTAGTTTGTTGACACGCAAATCTCACTGTACCTATGACTTCATTAAGTTTCATAAGATGAGGGTTTATATAGGAAATATCCACGTAGCTCACCACATTTAATTGACCATGCATTATTTTTAGTTTACCTAGGCCCTCGAAGTAGATGCCGGAGTTGGTGGGGTAGGGCTTGACAAGATCCGGTTGAGCTTTCATTGAAGGGCTGAAATAGGAAGGAGTCGTATTTAATTTAACTTGTTGTCGCGGGTTTGATTTGGTCGAAATGGTGAGTTACATGCCTTCTATTGATAAGAAGGGTGACTGTATGATTACTATGAACTTGTATTATTTTATAAGGTCCCTTCCAAAGGGGTGACAAGGCTTTTCTGAGTCTTAAATGATTTTTTAGGTAAACGTAGTCACCGGGTTTGTATTTATGTGGAGTTCTTGTTCTGGAGTCGTAATAAGTTTTGGAAGTTTCTTTGGATTGTAGGATGTTTTCTATTGCCTTCTGTCTCGTGTACTTGAGTTTGTGTTGTAACATCTTAATATAATCGGAATAGGTTGCGTTTGGCTCACTTCCATAGAGAGAGCTAGGTATAAGGGGTTTGTGACCAAATACTAATTCGTAGGGTGTGAATTTTGTCGTAGTGTGTGGTGTAATATTGTATGTAAGTATGGCGGTATAGACGTATTTCGGCCAGTTATCCTGGTTCTCATTAGTAAAGGATTTTAGGTACTCCTTGAGTGTGGAGTGGCTCTTCTCAAGGGCTCCTTGAGTTTGTGGGTGGTACGGCGATGACCACAGCTGTTTGATTTTCAAGAATTGACAGGTGTTTTTAAAAAGTTCGGAGGTGAAGTTGGTACCTTGGTCTGTGAGGATTGATTTAGGTATGCCAAATAAGGATATGAAGTGTATTAAGCAATCGCTCGTCTCTTCGGCTGTTGTACTTCTTATTGGGTAGGCTACAGAATATTTGGTAAGATCGTCTTGCAATGTGAGTATATACTTTAGTTTGGCAGTACCGGATTCTGGTAAAGGTCCGACAATATCCAGTGAGATACGTTGGAATGGAGCGGTAGACGTTGTGGTTATCTCCATAGGGGCTTTGTTGAGTCTCCTCAAGGCTTTGTTTTCTTGGCATAGTTTACATTTTTTAACGTAATTTTCTATATCCGTTCTCATTCCTTTCCAATAAAACTGCTCACGGATTCTGTTATACATACGTGTGGAGCCCAGATGTCCTGCTATAGGAATGTCGTGATTTTCGCGTAGGATTTTCTGTCTTTCACTTAATGTTGGGTAAGCTATCTTATTCAGATGGACATGTATGTTGATTTTAGTGTTATGAAATAAGTGGGTAAGTATGTTGTATATTTTAGGATATGAATGCTTGTCAAAGGGACCTTTGAAATCGGAAATGGCTATGTCTGTTGGTTGGTCTTGCTGTAGAACTTCATTTCTGACTCGTTTAAGGCTCTCGAATATGTCTGGATAGGATGATTCATCGAAGTAGTGTACTTTGGTGAAAATGAAATAGATGGTTTTGTTTTCATATTTCACTTTCAGACAGGAGTGTAACTCTTTCTCGGCACTAATGATTTCATCTTTGTCTTCGTAGCTCAATAGTATTTCTGCCACATAAGGGTTTGATTCGTCTAGATCTATTGACGTGGGAATGATGACTGTCTTAAACGTAGTTTTTAGAAGAGTTTCATTGTGTTCTCTCAGTATTGTGTTTGTGGAAGTTTCATTTTTTGAAATTAATTTCAAGAAGTCGGAGTAATTTCCATTGTGTATATCAATGTTTGGTTGGTTAGGCGATTCTGTGGGTGAAGGAATTTCCAGGTTCTCGAAGTTAAGGTTTAAGTCTTCACTTCTAGGACTTAGATTTAATGGTCCCAAGTCGTTAAAGTCTGGCAAATGTTGTGGTGTTTCGTTTTGGTCTTGGGGACGGTTCGGTGTCGTATTAGGCGCGTTTGGCGAGTTAGAGTCGTTATTATTTTGATTTAGTACTTCATCGTTATTGAATGAGAATGGAATAGGAGATGGTAAATCTACCGTTAAGTCTTCTAAGGGGTTGTCGAGTTCTTCGTTAAGTTCGGGCATTAAACGTTCAAGTGGTGGTGAATGCTCGCTGTCTATTGGGAATGTAGGAAATCGTGACAGTGCATCGGCATTGGTGTTCATTTTTCCTTTCTTATGAACTATATTGTAGTCGAACTCTTCTAGTTTAAGGCGCCAACGGATCAATCTTGAGCCGGGGTCTTTGCAATTAAATAGCCACTGTAGCGGTTTGTGATCTGTAACTATTGTGAAACGGTGTCCATACAAATAAGGTCGAAAGGCTTTTGTGCCGAACACTATAGCAAGGCATTCCTTTTCTGTCACACTATAGTTACATTCAAAGCAATGGGGCGATCCTTACCAATTGGACCTTGGGATAGAATGGCAGATACGGCGTAGTTCGAAGCGTCACATGTTAATATAAATGGTTTAGTGAAGTCAGGGTAAGCGAGGACTGGTGATGTTACAAGCGTGTTCTTTAGTGTTTCGAATCCTAATTGTTGTTCATTCTTCCATACGAATGGGTTATCCTTTTTCAAGAGCGACGTTAAAGGTTTTGCTAATTTAGAGAAGTTGGGTATAAATCTTCTGTAGTATGAGACAAGTCCAAGGAAAGATTTTATGTCCTTGGGACATTTCGGCACTGGGAAGTTGGTAACGGCTTGTATCTTATCCGGGTTAGGTTTTACTCCGTCCTGATTTATGACGTGACCGAGATACGCGACTTCCTTACGCAGAAATTCACACTTATCTGGTTGGAGTTTCAGATTATAGTTTCTAAGTCTTTCGAAAACGGCTGATAGGTTCTGTATGTGGCTTGGTAAGTCCGGAGAGTGGACAACGATGTCATCAAGATATACAAAGCATCGCGACCCTTGAAGTCCGGCTAAGCAGGTATTCATTAATTTTTGGAATGTTGAAGGGGCATTCTTTAGCCCGAATGGCATTCGTGTAAATTCAAAGTGTCCTTGGGGCACTGAGAATGCCGTTTTAGTAGCGTCTTCCGGTGAGATAGGGATCTGGTGAAATCCAGAAGCTAAATCTAGGGTGGTGAAGTATTGGCTTTTCCCCAATTGGTCTAATATCTCGGTTATTTGCGGTATGGGGTATGTTTCACCTATCGTGATGTCGTTAAGTTTTCGATAGTCGATTACGACTCTCCATTTGCGTTCTCCTGAGGCATCTTGTTTCTTCGGCACGACCCAGATTGGTGAGGACCACGGTGAATTTGATACTTTTATTATATTTTGCTCTAGCATTTTATTTACTTGTCTCTCAACTTCTTGTTTGTGACACTCTGGAAATCTGTATGACTTTGTCTGTATGGGAACTTGCGTGTTGGTGATAATATTGTGTTTCGCTGCGGTGGTAAAAGTGAGTTGGTCATGTGGTAAATGGAAGATGTCCGAGTAGTCCGTACAGACTTGCAGCAGAGCATTCTTTTCTTCTTGATTGAGGTGTGATATACGTAAGTGTTTGATGACTTCTGTAGTCCTATCGAGAATGTTGTAAGAGGAGTTTTCGGAGAGAGTCGTGCAAAGTTGGGTTTCTATAGGTTCTAATACGAGATTAAGATCAGGGTGTAAAATGACAGGTTCTTCGGAAGTGTTGACTACTGTTATATTAATTCTATTGTTTTCCTTTACTTGAACGATACAATTGGCGACTAATAATGATTCAGAGACGTGCTGGTCGAGGATAATTCCTTCTTGAACATGAGGATTTGCTACAGTGCACTCGATTACTGATTCTGAGCGAGGAGGTATGGTGTATACTGGTTCGCAGAAGTTTAGTTTAATCGTGCTGTCATTTATGCGCAAAACTCCTTCGTTGTAGTCGATTTGGCACCCAAACTTCTTCATAAGATCGTTGCCGATTATGCCATCGTGGCTTAGACTGATGTCTTCGACTACGTGGAATTCGTGTTTATATAAGTTAGGAGTATTTTGAAACATAGGCATATAGAAGCTACCCATGGTTAGTGTTATATCGTCACCGGGATCGATTCCTTTTAAAGATATTATTGCATTGGATAGTTTGGGTACTTTTGACATAGATTCCCGTTTTAGTAAACATACGCAAGAGCCAGTGTCCACTAAGAAGGAAAGTGGTTGGTGAGAGACAGGGGTTTGAAGTATGATATGTGGTAAGTATCTTTTTCCTGAATTCTTGTTTATTTCATAAATTCTCATCTCGTGATTCTTCTGGTTTCGATTTTGTGGAGAGATAGAGACAGATTTAGAAGTTTGAGTTAGAACACGATTTGAAATAGTATTGGATTCAGTGGTTAAATTGTGGTTATGTATTCTAGTATTTTCCTTGTTAGAGATAGTATTTGATTTAGTAGATTTATTTTTTATTAGATTCAGTGGATTCAGAGTGTTTATTGGATTCAGTGGATTCAGAGACAAACGTTTGTTGATCACAGGCGCCGGACTATTCGTATGATGCTGGTAATTATTATTTGATACAGTGGATGCAGAGGATACAGAGGATACAGTGTGGTTTGTGGTATCGTCTTTGGTTTTGTAGGCGTAATTTCTCGAGCGATACCGGTCGAGAAATTTTACTCGTTTAAATAGTGGTTATCAATTTCATCAACACCGTTATCATCGGGTTGGGTGACAGTGAAGGTCCTCCTAGGGTTGTTGAAGTCTGAGGTTGGTGGAGGATTATTAGGACGCGCGGATGTCATCTGAGGGTTCATTTGGTTTCGGTTGTTATTGTATTGTCGTTTGCGACAATTCTCTATTGTATGCCCTATGTTCTTGCAGTACCGGCAAATGATGTCATTCGTATTGACGTTTCTAAAATTGTCGTTACGGGGAATATGGGGAACTGGTGGTCGGTTAAAATGTGGTTGATACTCGCGTCGTGGTGGAAACTTCTGTCTATCGGGAAATCCCGTGTAAGGTTGAAACATTCTCCTATTTACGCTAGGAAGTAGTTTCTCTTCTGCTACTGCGAAATTGATAGCGGCATTCAAGGAGTCAGGGTTTCGACATCTTATTATTTGGGATAATCGCGGTTGAAGGCCTACCGTAAACGTGTGGAGAGCGAGGTCTTCCATTGCTGCGACACGGCCGGCTATTTCTTTCTTTTTAGTTGGGTTTGAGATTTTTATTTCTGTTAATAATTTAGCCAGACAAGTTTCGATTCTGAGGGCGAATTGATTAACGCCTTCTGTCTGTCCTTGGCGACATTCTTGTAATTCGGAAAGCAAGTGACTATAATGCTTTCTTTCTCCGAATTGTTGTTTGAGAAAATCTATAAATTGGTCGAAGTTTTCGAATTCTTTTATGCTACATGATGTTTCAGCGCGACCTATCAGTTGGCTTAGTATATATTTGAATAATATGGGTTTTTGGTGTTTGTCTGCTAGGGAGTAGGCGCTTTGGCAGTTTGAGATGAATGGGTTGAGCTTATCCCTAGAACCATCAAATGGTTTAATAAATTTTAAGAGTACATTGAGTTCAACCTTTTCCTCTGTCTCGGAGCGACTGGGTGTGCTTCTATGAGCACTAAGTAGGTCTTCCTTAGCGTCTAACTTCGCGGTCGCCATAATGTCGTAAAATGATATTTGTGAAGGAAATTTGTAGTTTAAATAAAGTTAAAATTATTTATAGAGTTTTATCCACACTAATCTAGCTTACAGTACTGACGGATGTTTATCGGTAAGTGTATGACGTAATCGTGCCTTGTGTTCTGATACTTTGTAAGCGTATAAGAATACGGTGTTTAACTAAGTTGGCTTATCTTAGAAATAGTACAATGATAATTGATAAAAATAACTAAAGCTATACAATAACTAATACTATGAATATAGAAACTAATTAGAGGACTCTGAGTTAAATCGTGCATTGGTAAAGACAACGGTAGTTAAGGTTATTCGACTCACAGTAATGCGATCTGGAGCAGGGTGAAAATCAGCATGTTGACTGCCGCTGGTTGATGGTTGCTCCTCATGGCCTTGGGGTTCTGGTATTCTTGTGTAGAGTTAATCGTAACGTGTTATAAGGTGTAGCACTTCACTGGCACTATTATTTCTTTAAATTGGTGCACTTTCACTTCTTGTATCTTAATATGTTTCGGAGACGTATTCGGGTGATAATTATGAATGGGGATGATCGTTATCCCACCGCTGCCACCAAAATGTTATACGGGATCACCAAATACGGTTTTTAAAAAAAAACTTTTATTGTAAACTAAAATTAAACACACAGAAAGTAGTACATGAGATATAGTAAGATTTAGTATAAGGTAACAACGTTGCTTTCCGACGCGTACCGACTTTGAAGGAGTTGAAATACAGACTAACTGCGCTGTTCGGGATGGTTGCCTTTTATAGACTATAGGATGCTGACTAAGGGATAGTATCTGGTTGTCAGCCCTCTTAGTAACGTGGGGTGGATATAACAGTTCGAAATGTCGATGTTCAAATGTGTCCTGCAGTTCACACTATGACGCGCAGTTAACTGCGTTCTTCATCGACCCGCGAGCCAAGTGATCCACCGTCCAGGGTAATAGTTTTCTTTTTTATTAGTACATAATAATAATAAAAAAAAAAAAATAAAAAAAATCTATATTTCATTAATAACCATAATAAATCTTCTCTTAAATGTCGAGAGGAAAATCAGTTTCGTAGAGAAGTACAGCGACGGCCGCCGTTGACGTCGCGACTCTCTACGGTGAGCGCTGTTTACGAACGCGGCCCAAGTTTCAACTCGTGGTTGCGGACTTTTCGATACCAGTCTGCGTCGAAACGATGGCGCGACGCGAGATTTTTCCAACGGACGATCGCCAACCCTACCCTCTCTTATTATAGATTGGGTTTGGGGGCGTTCTCGTCCGTCGTAATCGATCTCGATTGCAATTGAGGCGTGCGAGCGCCGCGCGCGCGAGTGTTCTCGTCGACAGTACATCAAAATAAACACGAATTCTGAAACTGTACAGACGCACCCCGCACGCGGCACAACGACGACGCCCTCGGTTTAGGATGATAGTGTGTCGTGCGCGTATAGTCATCGCAACGATGTACAACGACAGAGCGACAACAACGTTAATGATCCTTCCGCAGGTTCCCCTACGGAAACCTTGTTACGACTTTTACTTCCTCTAAATGATCAAGTTTGGTCAACTTCCCAGCAACGCCGACGGCCGTGAAGCCACCGCGTGTCGGTCCGAAGACCTCACTAAATCATTCAATCGGTAGTAGCGACGGGCGGTGTGTACAAAGGGCAGGGACGTAATCAACGCGAGCTTATGACTCGCGCTTACTAGGAATTCCTCGTTTATGGGGGATAATTGCAAACCCCAATCCCCAGCACGAAGGAGTTTCAGCGGGTTGCCCGGGCCTCTAGGCCAGGGAGAACATGCTGATTCCTTCAGTGTAGCGCGCGTGCGGCCCAGGACATCTAAGGGCATCACAGACCTGTTATTGCTCAATCTCGTGCGGCTCGAAGCCGCCGGTCCCTCTAAGAAGAATTTTAATACGTCGCCAGTGAGTTGCGCGACCGAAGCCACGCACACCTAGATGACGACGCCTATTTAGCAGGCTAGAGTCTCGTTCGTTACCGGAATTAACCAGACAAATCGCTCCACCAACTAAGAACGGCCATGCACCACCACCCACCGAATCAAGAAAGAGCTGTTAATCTGTCAATCCTTCCGGTGTCCGGGCCTGGTGAGATTTCCCGTGTTGAGTCAAATTAAGCCGCAGGCTCCACTCCTGGTGGTGCCCTTCCGTCAATTCCTTTAAGTTTCAGCTTTGCAACCATACTCCCCCCGGAGTCCAAAATCTTTGGTTTCCCGGAAGCTGCCCGCCGAGCCATTGTAGTAACGTCGGCGGATCGCTAGATGACATATTTACGGTTAGAACTAGGGCGGTATCTAATCGCCTTCGAACCTCTAACTTTCGTTCTTGATTGATGAAAACACCTTTGGCAAATGCTTTCGCTGATGTTCGTCTTGCGACGATCCAAGAATTTCACCTCTAACGTCACAATACGAATGCCCCCAGTTGTCCCTATTAATCATTACCTCGGAGTTCTGAAAACCAACAAAATAGAACCGAGATCATATTCTATTATTCCATGCATGAAATATTCAAGCAGCATTTTGAGCCCGCTTTGAGCACTCTAATTTGTTCAAAGTAAAATTGTCGGCCCACCTCGACACTCGACAAAGAGCACCGCGATAGGATTTTGATATTGAACCGGCGTGTGACCGCCGGCTCACCGACGATATGCTCCGCAAACGTGTCAGTATCACCGCGGATGCGGTGCACCGACAGCGCGGCGCACAAATGCAACTACGAGCTTTTTAACCGCAACAATTTTAGTATACGCTATTGGAGCTGGAATTACCGCGGCTGCTGGCACCAGACTTGCCCTCCAATTGTTCCTCGTTAAAATATTTAAAGTGTACTCATTCCGATTACGAGGCCTCGTAAGAGTCCCGTATCGTTATTTTTCGTCACTACCTCCCCGTGCCGGGAGTGGGTAATTTGCGCGCCTGCTGCCTTCCTTGGATGTGGTAGCCGTTTCTCAGGCTCCCTCTCCGGAATCGAACCCTGATTCCCCGTTACCCGTGACAACCATGGTAGTCGCAGAAACTACCATCGAAAGTTGATAAGGCAGACATTTGAAAGATGCGTCGCCGGTACTTGACCATGCGATCGGCAAAAGTTATCCAGATTCATCAAAATTAACGACTTCGAACGCGAGGCCCTCCGTCGATTGGTTTTGATCTAATAAAAGCACTCATCCCATCACTGGTCAGAGTTCTGATTGCATGTATTAGCTCTAGAATTACCACAGTTATCCAAGTAACTGAGTAAGATCTAAGGAACCAAAACTGATATATTGAGCCATTCGCGGTATCGCCTTAATACGGCTTGCACTGAGACATGCATGGCTTAATCTTTGAGACAAGCATATAACTACTGGCAGGATCAACCAGGGAGCTTCGATCACCGATAGGCGCGTCAAGACGACACACGCACGCACGCGAGAGACTCCGCGAGAGTCTCGCACAGCGCCGTCGTCGTCGAGAGCGCCACACGATTACCCGAGCGGGAACGATACTTTCGTCGCGTCCCAACGCCAACGGGCGAGCTTCATTTATCAAGTATCAATACAGAACGACATGAAAAAGAAAATCAATTCAATTACATCGCCGCCATATCGAGAAGGACACCAAGAGAGATGGACGCACGGGCGGCGTTTGCCACCGCGCGCGATCGTTCCCTCGAGATCCCAATTGTCGAACGTTCGTATCGAGACACGAATTCACGTGCGTTTAATATTTTGCTAACAGAATAGCGTCGACAGTTACGATTTCGCCCGGAATCTATAGAGTCGGCAATCTCGCACACAAAGTTTAACATATACTCCTTACGTATAAAGTGTATATATAATATTTATTTATAGGATCGCTGTTATAACGGACACCGCACATAAATACAGATCCGTCGATCCACACAGTTCAATTGTGTTTATTTTTTTTATTTTGTCTCTGCCTGTGGAGTGTGTCGAAAAACGTCTGCACAGAAAGTAGGGGTGCGCGAGTTACGCAATTACAAAAGCAAAGAACGCGGAAACACGTTCAACGCAGAGAGAACTGCGAAACTCTCGCCCCGCGAGACGGTGTGACGAACACTAGACAGACACAGACTGAGCGCGAGCGCGCAGCGCGCCGAGCGCCGATAAACAATCGACGATCGCACGCCACACGAGTATGGCGTAGCGTCAGATTCGCACCGTCGCCGCATGTTGTACGATCGTCCAAGGTCACGGCTCGGCAACTCACTCGCGTCGAGCCCTCCGACCCGCCTAACAGTCCGACAGCCAAACCAAATGAGGGCAATCATCCATCCATCCCCCCATCCCCCAAAAAAACTCCGCCCCTCCTGAAAAAAAAAAAAAAAAAAATAAAATAAATAAAAAAAAAAAAAAAATATCGGCCCCCAGGGGGCAACTCCCCCGAGGTACCCGGTGACGCACATTGAGGTAAAAAAAAAAAAATAAGATCAGTTAGGTGGGGTAAAGAGGAGGGGAGGTAAAGAGCAAAGACAAGAGTGAAAAAAAAAAAAAAAAACAACAATGTCAAGCGAAAACGCTCGAAGGTCCGTTCGTGTATTAATACTG
>JAVQHN010000039.1:102500-125000 GCA_032191425.1 Lymantria dispar
TCCTACATTTATCTTATCCTGTCCCTGATCTGTGACACCGTTCCCCCCAACTGGGGCTTGTCACTTTCACGTTACGGCACTTCGCGTTCGTTCTGCGATCTCAAATCTCCAGGCTTATCCGTTTTTTGTGCCATTTGTGTGCGAAACACTTCAGCCTCTGGAATCCGTCCTTAGTCTTCACTAAATCTTGATGGTATATGGCAGACGTTTCTTCCCTCTTCCAATTGTCTAACATCTCTTCTCGCTCTTCCCTATACATCTCGCATTCCCACAATATGTGGTCCCGAGTTTCGTCCGCACTACCGCAAAAGCACGAGGGATCGTTACTGAGCGCCATCCCGTGAAGGCGCTTCCTAAAGTTACCGTGTCCTGTCAACAACTGCGACACTACGTAGTCCGGTTCGATCCAACCATACTTCACGCGCGCTTGTACGTCCGGGAAAAAGCTGTGGAGGTCCCTCCCATTGGAGCTAGTACTCCAGCGGTCCTGCCATCGGGCCACGGCTTCCGCCCACGCTTCCCTTTTGAGCTCGCTGCGCTCCCTGCCATCCATAGCGGCCGCTCTACTTTGGGCTAAACTGCCTGCACGGCTTACTTCGAGGTCAGCTGGCAAGACTCCGGCAAGGACAGTAGATAGGGACAGACCCCTCCACCTGCCCATGGTCCCTCCAGCCATCCTGGCTATATGGACCGAATCACGGGAGATGCACGCCTTACTTGCGAGTGCTCTTTCGGGCGTGCAATTTCTTGACTCCCTACAAATTGTCTGTCCCAGCCCTCTCCCCATTCTGGGGCGGCTTGCATGTCGACGTGGGTGTCGCTACTGCGACGAACGGCACAGTGATGGCTACGTCATCGACTCTGTCCTTTCTCCGCCAGCTCGAGCCCGCTCCTGATGTTGTACCAGTGGTGCGAAAAGTCTCTCAACCGCCGAAAGTTTGCCTCGGAGTCCACGAGATCGCAATAGTAAATGGGCCCAGGCTTAACCCGCTGAATCCCATCCAACATCTTCTTCCGGATTTCGTCATACAAGGGGCATCGCCATAGTACGTGATCCAAGCATTCGTCTTCTTCTCCGCAGTAACACAGGCTGTCCTGGCAAAGCTTCATGTCACACAGACGTCTTTTAAAACAGCCATGACCTGACAAAATTTGAGAGCATTGGTAGTCGGGCGCAACCCAGGCGAACCTGAGTCGGGCACCGACATCTGGAAAGAACCGATAGAGTTCCCTACCCTTCTCCTCACCTTCCCATCTTCGTTGCCATTCGGCAACGAGCTCCTCCGTAATTTTGCTTCTCACAGTTCCAGGGCAGTCCCGACCAGAGAACCTAATGTCATCAATCCTACCAGCACGGGTGACTTCCAGATCTGCAGGAAATACTCCCGCTAAAACGGGCAAAGCCGCCGAACTGACAGAGCGGTAGGCCTTTGTGAGTAAAATTAAGGCCTGCCGCTGGGTCCTCAACAAAGCGCTTCTTACCATATAGGTGGTCGCGCGCCTCCACCAGCATCCCGCTGCATAGGTAACGATGGCCACGAATATCGCCTGGTAGAGAATCCGAAGACCTGCATATCTTATCCCCCAGGATGACGCGGAGACCCGCGACATCTTCCCGAATGCTGCTGCAGCACGTTCCCCGATGGACTGGGCGTGAGGCCGGAAGCTCAGGTTTGAGTCGATTACGACACCCAGGACTGTGGTTGATTGAGCGCTTCGGACCGGCTTGTCACCGAGCCTTACTGTGGGCGGTCTGCCGCTCATCTTCCCTTTCAATGTTATGGACGAAGACTTCGTCGGGGAGAAAGATAGTCTATTACGGGACCCCCAGGCAGAGATGAGTTCGAGCGCAGTGGAGGCCGAAGCCTCTATTCCCGCACGAGAGTTCGACTCGATGACGACCGTTACGTCGTCGGCGTACGCGATCAGGTTCACTCCCTCCGGCAGGGGGAGGCGAAACAGGTCGTCCATCAGGAGACTCCACAGAGAGGGTCCCAAAACTGAGCCCTGCGGGCATCCCATGGTTAGTTGTTTCCATACGATTCTGCCTCCAGCGAAGAGACCGGCGCGCCTACCGCAAAAATAGGACACCAGCATCCTATAGATGTTCGGTGGGCATCCTACGTTCTTGGCCTTCAGCAGAATCATAGGCCACCACGCGTTGTCAAAAGCACCTGATATGTCCAGAAGTATCACCTGCACGTATTTGCATTTACTGTTTGCCACGGTGTCCAGAAGGGACCGGATGGCCGTGACAGTGGAAAAACCGCGCTTAAACCCGTGCTGACAAGAAGAGATGCTGCTCGAGATGTTAGGAGCGCAGTGGAGTAAAACTCTTTCCAGGACCTTGCCCAGAACCGAAAGAAGTGTGATCGGGCGATATGCTTTAGGATCAGACAGCGGCAGACCATTACCCTTGGGGATAACGATCAGTCGCCCGTCCTTCCACACGTCGGGAAAAATACCTTCCTCGATGCACTTGCCGAATAAACGCGTCAGCTCAGAGCCAGCCACGCGCCACACATGCTTAAGCATGCGGGCGGTTACTCCATCGATTCCCGGGGCCGAATTCGGAAGTCGCGCGACAATGCTCTCAATTACCTGTCTAGATGGGGCGGGCACTTCCCGACCACCCGGAGCGCATGCCGCCATGGTACGGACCTGACGGTGGTAAAGGTCATCTCCATGGGGATTGTCATCCGGGCAGAGAGCCCCAATCAGTAGGGAAATCGATTCATGTGTTCCGAGGACACATCCCTCTACGAGCCGGGCTCCGCTAACAACGTTCGGAGGGGGTCGCACTCTCCCCTGGGCTAGCTTATAAGCCACACCCCACGGGTCCTCATTACCAGCATTCGCGATGCTCCTAAAATAGTCGGTCTGTGCCTGTCTCATCGCAGCTCTGTACTCCCTGCGGCATACATGGTAACTCATTCTGGCTATCTCTTCCAAATGCCCTGCTCCTCTTTTCCTAAGTCTCTGCCATACTTTTCGCGATTTATTGGTCTCCCTTCTCAGAGAATCCAAGGCTGGAGACCACCATTCATAACCCCTGCTGTTAGACCTATCACGGCTGAGACCTATACTTTCCTCGGCACTACGCTCTATGACTCTCATAAACTCCTTGCACGTATCACTAGCAGACTTCCCCCAGTTAATGCTTCCTACCTTATCGTGTAGTAGATAGGGACAGACCCCTCCACCTGCCCATGGTCCCTCCAGCCATCCTGGCTATATGGACCGAATCACGGGAGATGCACGCCTTACTTGCGAGTGCTCTTTCGGGCGTGCAATTTCTTGACTCCCTACAAATTGTCTGTCCCAGCCCTCTCCCCATTCTGGGGCGGCTTGCATGTCGACGTGGGTGTCGCTACTGCGACGAACGGCACAGTGATGGCTACGTCATCGACTCTGTCCTTTCTCCGCCAGCTCGAGCCCGCTCCTGATGTTGTACCAGTGGTGCGAAAAGTCTCTCAACCGCCGAAAGTTTGCCTCGGAGTCCACGAGATCGCAATAGTAAATGGGCCCAGGCTTAACCCGCTGAATCCCATCCAACATCTTCTTCCGGATTTCGTCATACAAGGGGCATCGCCATAGTACGTGATCCAAGCATTCATCTTCTTCTCCGCAGTAACACAGGCTGTCCTGGCAAAGCTTCATGTCACACAGACGTCTTTTAAAACAGCCATGACCTGACAAAATTTGAGAGCATTGGTAGTCGGGCGCAACCCAGGCGAACCTGAGTCGGGCACCGACATCTGGAAAGAACCGATAGAGTTCCCTACCCTTCTCCTCACCTTCCCATCTTCGTTGCCATTCGGCAACGAGCTCCTCCGTAATTTTGCTTCTCACAGTTCCAGGGCAGTCCCGACCTGAGAACCTAATGTCATCAATCCTACCAGCACGGGTGACTTCCAGATCTGCAGGAAATACTCCCGCTAAAACGGGCAAAGCCGCCGAACTGACAGAGCGGTAGGCCTTTGTGAGTAAAATTAAGGCCTGCCGCTGGGTCCTCAACAAAGCGCTTCTTACCATATAGGTGGTCGCGCGCCTCCACCAGCATCCCGCTGCATAGGTAACGATGGCCACGAATATCGCCTGGTAGAGAATCCGAAGACCTGCATATCTTATCCCCCAGGATGACGCGGAGACCCGCGACATCTTCCCGAATGCTGCTGCAGCACGTTCCCCGATGGACTGGGCGTGAGGCCGGAAGCTCAGGTTTGAGTCGATTACGACACCCAGGACTGTGGCTGATTGAGCGCTTCGGACCGGCTTGTCACCGAGCCTTACTGTGGGCGGTCTGCCGCTCATCTTCCCTTTCAATGTTATGGACGAAGACTTCGTCGGGGAGAAAGATAGTCTATTACGGGACCCCCAGGCAGAGATGAGTTCGAGCGCAGTGGAGGCCGACGCCTCTATTCCCGCACGAGAGTTCGACTCGATGACGACCGTTACGTCGTCGGCGTACGCGATCAGGTTCACTCCCTCCGGCAGGGGGAGGCGAAACAGGTCGTCCATCAGGAGACTCCACAGAGAGGGTCCCAAAACTGAGCCCTGCGGGCATCCCATGGTTAGTTGTTTCCATACGATTCTGCCTCCAGCGAAGAGACCGGCGCGCCTACCGCAAAAATAGGACACCAGCATCCTATAGATGTTCGGTGGGCATCCTACGTTCTTGGCCTTCAGCAGAATCATAGGCCACCACGCGTTGTCAAAAGCACCTGATATGTCCAGAAGTATCACCTGCACGTATTTGCATTTACTGTTTGCCACGGTGTCCAGAAGGGACCGGATGGCCGTGACAGTGGAAAAACCGCGCTTAAACCCGTGCTGACAAGAAGAGATGCTGCTCGAGATGTTAGGAGCGCAGTGGAGTAAAACTCTTTCCAGGACCTTGCCCAGAACCGAAAGAAGTGTGATCGGGCGATATGCTTTAGGATCAGACAGCGGCAGACCATTACCTTTGGGGATAACGATCAGTCGCCCGTCCTTCCACACGTCGGGAAAAATACCTTCCTCGATGCACTTGCCGAATAAACGCGTCAGCTCAGAGCCAGCCACGCGCCACACATGCTTAAGCATGCGGGCGGTTACTCCATCGATTCCCGGGGCCGAATTCGGAAGTCGCGCGACAATGCTCTCAATTACCTGTCTAGATGGGGCGGGCACTTCCCGACCACCCGGAGCGCATGCCGCCATGGTACGGACCTGACGGTGGTAAAGGTCATCTCCATGGGGATTGTCATCCGGGCAGAGAGCCCCAATCAGTAGGGAAATCGATTCATGTGTTCCGAGGACACATCCCTCTACGAGCCGGGCTCCGCTAACAACGTTCGGAGGGGGTCGCACTCTCCCCTGGGCTAGCTTATATGCCACACCCCACGGGTCCTCATTACCAGCATTCGCGATGCTCCTAAAATAGTCGGTCTGTGCCTGTCTCATCGCAGCTCTGTACTCCCTGCGGCATTCATGGTAACTCATTCTGGCTATCTCTTCCAAATGCCCTGCTCCTCTTTTCCTAAGTCTCTGCCATACTTTTCGCGATTTATTGGTCTCCCTTCTCAGAGAATCCAAGGCTGGAGACCACCATTCATAACCCCTGCTGTTAGACCTATCACGGCTGAGACCTATACTTTCCTCGGCACTACGCTCTATGACTCTCATAAACTCCTTGCACGTATCACTAGCAGACTTCCCCCAGTTAATGCTTCCTACCTTATCGTGTATCAGCGATTCAAACCGGTCCCAATCAACACCGCGCTCCCGATAACGCCTCGGCTCCCCCGACGGTTCCGCATTAGGAGCTAGCTGAAGTGCTTGATAGTAGCGAAATGTGATCAGGCGGTGGTCGCTACTGCTGACATCCGGGTGTACCTTCCATTCCTGGATGGATGCTCCTCTTGTGGAGAGAGTCAGGTCAATGTTCGATTCTCCATTTGCCGTATGGAATGTGGCGGGCTCCCCCTGGGTGTTGTGGATGATGAGTCCCCTAGAGATGATGAAATCTTCCATAAGTTGTTTGCGGAGAGTGACTTCCTGGCCCCGGCCAGTGTAGTTACGGGGACCACAGTGCCACAGGGGCGAGTGGGCGTTGCAGTCCAGGCCCAAGATGGTGGTTTGCCCTCTCATGGCGTCCAACACCAGACCCAGATGTTGTAGGTGGGGATTAATGTCGTCAGCGTATTGGAAGTATGCGCTGACGACGTTTATGGAGTTGGTCCCGCCAAAGGAGATGCGACAGGCGACGCAGTGGCTGTTTGACAGCTCGTGGAATACGAGACACGAGATGTCCGAGCGCAGTATCATTATGCCACTTTTGGCGGGACCCTCCTCTGCGGCGACGAACCACGGAAGTGATGATCCAACGCCAGCGAAGAGGGGGGACATGGCATACGGTTCTTGAATAAGAACCATGTCCAGCCCCATCTCCCCGGCAATAGCTGGCAGCTCCCCTGTGGCCACGGCTGATCCCTGCAGGTTAATTTGGCCGATATTCAGTATGATTCTACTACTGGCCATAGTTAGTATTGATAATACTTCTCTCCTCCGCGTTCTTACGGGCTGGGCAGTCCGGTGAGTTCGTATAATGGTCGGCGGCACCTTTCCGTTTTAGCTTTTTACAGGTCGCACAGCAGTTGCAATTCGCCTGGCACTCGGCGTTCTTGTGCCCGTCCTCGCCACATTTGCCGCAGGTCATTATCTTCGCCCGACAGTACTTCTCCGGATGCCCGAACATTTGGCATTTGCGGCAGCACGTGACCCCGATATGGTCCAAGACCTCTACAGCATCCCATCCGACGTACACCCTGGACAGGTCCATGAGCTGGCGTCGCAGGTCTGCTGTGCATTCACACACCCACGCTCTCTTGTTGTTCCGTCGTGTACGCTGGAAGAGCGGACGCAGATTCTTTTTCAGGTCTTCCAGTTCGGTGAGCCCCGTTAAGTTCTGCTCGTGGAGTTGAGTGATCATTTCACTTGGCTTCGTGTCCGCATCCACGCCCACCAGGGCAATGAGCGGCTTTCGCTCCCGCGTATCACCCACGCGAAGGGTTGCTGGCAGAGCAGCCTTAAAGGCATTGGCGTCCTTTTCTGATGTGGTCTGAATAATGACCCCAGCGCCACCCGTCCTGCGCACGCCCTGAACTTTGATACCCAGGCCAGCAGGGTCAACGGCGACCTTTAGTACCCTTTTCGTGTCATCAGCCGTTTTTAACGCGTCTACCTGGTCCTCCGCTGGAAATACTGCGACGGCGGGGCCAAGGCGCTCTGGGATGGGAACGGGAGCTGAGTTCCGGCCCAGCTTTATTGCTCCCGCATAAGATCGTACAAGGGGAGCTGATCCCTGGGTGGGAGGAACCATGGACGAGTCCCGGGTACAGGCCTCGGCTCGCACGGCGCGCAGCTCAGCCGCAGCCAGGCGGGACATGAGGTGCGTAATAACGGACCCCACAGCGTCAACGTATTGCCCTATGGCGGCGATCTCATCCTTGTTAAGCTTGGACGTCTTGCATCTTACTGCGTCCATGATGCCGCTGGTCGACGAAGTGGCTAGCGAGATGAGTTTTTCGGTGGGGACCTCCGATAACGGCTAGGGAATCGGGTCGGCAGCAGAGCCAGATGGCGGAGGGGCAGCCGGGGGATCAGCCCGACGGGTCTGCATTCGACGTCGCACGGCCTCCTGAACTTCTTCAGGGGATGACAGGAGCCTCTTTGTTCCTGGTCCAGAAGAGGCAATGAAAACCGGGGGAGTGCTGAAACCCTGCGGGGGTGTCCGCGCGAGGGAGGCACGAGGGGTGAACCCGGCCTCCCGACCAATATCTCTAAGGGCCTCCAGCTCTAGTTCTTTGTTCCTTAACTCTTGCTCAATCAGAGCCCTCTGGGTCCTAAAGTCCTCCTCCTCATCAGCCATTTCAGCGGACTATATGCACAGCCAAAAAGCAAGAACAGGCAAAAGCAACACTAAAAGCAATATAATAAGCAATGTGTAAATAAGTTATATTACATACAAACTTACAGTAAAGTGGCAACCACCTACTAGCGCCACAGACGGGAATAGCGGCCGAACCGCGAACTAGTCCCACCGCAACCTACCACTAGCGCCACACGCAAAGTGGCAGAAATCGGAACTACACAGTCCCGCAACACCCCAGTGGCGCCGCGCTGCGGAGGGTTTGTAAACTAAAACGGTAAAAGTAGCGGCGCAGCGCCAACACGCACGGTGGCCGAACTCGGAACCACTGAGACACCCGGCGGTCAAGTGGCGCCGCCCAGTGAGCAGTTCGGGTACTACGTCGCTTATATGTTGCCGGGACACAGCGCCCTCACGCGCAATGGCCAATGCTGGAACCAGCACACTCAATAGTGCTGTAGCGACGCCGCCTAGTGGCTCGTTCGTGCAATAAGCGACGCTTGGCACCAACAAAATGGCCGCCTTGCACAATAGTCAGTAAACACTAAAACACTAAGAATATGCCAAACTACAGCTATAAACTTAGAACTAAGGTACTTATCTAATGCTGGTTCACTCCAGGGAGGCACAACACACACTCACTGCGTTAATAGGCGTCAATATCGCAAAGAATAAAACAATCCGTTAGGCGTCTTTTTTCGCGATTTTTAGGGAACCAGGGCGTTCCAGATCACCGGCACAGATACCAGGATCACCAGGATCACTCCCGATTTATATACAACAGAAAACACCGCAAAAAGCACACTATAAGAATGATTTAGAGAAATTCACACGGAGCCCTCTAAAATACGTCCGTCCTCGACGCGAGTCGACGACGTAGTAGATAGGGACAAATCCCTCCAACCACCCATGGCCTTTTCGACATCTTGGTCATACAGGCCGAATCATCGAGATACATGTGCACACCATGCTCATTGCGTAAGTATGCACATGCTTCTTGAATCTCTACAAGTTATTTAACTTCTCTCATCCTTGTCCCTGTGTCCTTCTCCCTGTATCTTAGGGCGGACAGCACACGGTACGACTTCGTCGTCCGCGGTATTCCTACTAGCTAGCCACTACCCGCTGCTCTGGCTGCCATCCTGGCGTGTGTTGCCAACCTGGTCTTCAAGCCTTCGGGCCTTGTACCAGGCGTGCGCGAAGTCCTGTAGTCGCCGATAGTTCGCTTCAGAGGCAACGAGATCCGCGTAGTAGACTGGTCCTTCTTCTGCGCGGTGTATCCCCGAGAGCATCCCGTCCCTAATCACATCGTACAGTGGGCACTCCCACAGCACATGGTGCATGTCTTCAGCCCCACCACCACAACTACAGTCTGCCCTATCCCCTAAGCCTAGGTCATGCAGCCGCTTACGGAAACACCCATGTCCCCCCAACAGCTGGGAGGTCTCATAGTCCGGCTCCACCCAAGTGGCCTTGAGCCGAGCCGCCACGTCCGGGAAAAACCAATACGTTTCCCTCCCCTTATCCTCGCGATCCCATCTTTCTTGCCACTGGGCTACGACATCCGCCCATATAGCCCTCCTCCTACCTCGGTATTCCCGCCCAGTCGCGTTCTGACGAGCCGCCGCTGCACGACCAGCACGGATGACCTCCAGGTCAGCAGGCAGCACGCCGCCAATGACCGGCAGGGCAGCCGTACTAGTCGTACGGTACGCCTTGGTGAGTAAAACGAGCGCTGCCCTCTGCGAGCGTAACATCGCGCTCTTAACCGCGTACAGTCCGGCTCTGTGAAACCATACATCAGCCGCATACGTAATCGTCGCCACGTATGTTCCGTGGTACAAGGTCTTAAGGGCCTTGTAGCGGATCCCCCAACTCGACGCCGAGATACGGGAGACTTTGCCGAAGCAATGCGCTCCCCGCTCACCGATCGAGTACGCATGCTGCGTGAAGGACAGACTTGTATCCAGCACCACCCCCAATATCGTGGCCGTCTTGACGTCCCTTATCGGGCGACCCCCAAGGCGTATTGTGGGGGGCCGCTGGAGTCGTCCCCTCAGCGTCATACTGGCTGACTTGCTTGGGGAGAACTCCAACCTATTACGGGCTCCCCACTCTCCAACTGCCTGTAAAGTGGCAGCCGCGCTGGCCTCTATGCCCGCCCTGGAATTTGCACCGACTAAGATGGTCAAGTCGTCGGCGTACGCCACCATACTGGTCCCCCCCGGAAGCGGCAGCCGAAGCAAGTCATCCATAAGCACGTTCCACAGAGCCGGACCCAAGACCGAACCCTGCGGACATCCCATTGTGGAAGTCTTCCATACAACCTGGTCGCCCGCACCCATACTGACCCGCCGACCAGCGAAGTACCCAGACAGCATCCGATAGATATTGCCCGGGCATCCCCTGGCCTTCACCTTCAGCAGGATCATGGGCCACCAGGCGTTATCGAAGGCCCCCGAGATATCCAAGAAAATGGCCTGCAGGTATTTGGTGTCGGCAGATTTCGCCGCGCTAGTGATACTCAGCAAGGCTGTAGACGTGGATCTCCCCAGCGTAAATCCATGCTGTGAGATCGAGATGCCCCTCGTAATCCCCGGCGCGCACTTCAACATTACACGTTCTAACAATTTTCCCAGCACGGGTAACATCGTTATAGGACGGTAGGCCTTCGGGTACACAAGCTAGTCGGGCACCCCCGTCCGCCACCCACAGTGAAGGCAATTAGCCGGTGATCGCTGACGCTGACGTCTTCGAGCACTTGCCAGTCGCATACAGGAACACTTCGGGTGGACAACGTGAGATCGACGTTCGACTCCCCGTTGACCGTAGAGAAGGTCCATGGCTGACCCAAGCGATTATGGATCACGAGGTCCCGTGCCAGGATAAAGTCTTCCATCATCTGGCGCTTGCGGGTGACCTCGTGACCCCTGCCGACGTAATGACGCTCCTCGCAGAACCACAACGGGGAGTGCGCGTTACTGTCCACCCCCACTAGTACCCTTTTTCCGCGTAGGGCCTCCAAGGCCTCTTCAAGTCGACGCAGGTGTATACCAATGTCAGCGCTGTACTGAAAATACGCGGAGACTAGGTACAGATCCCACGATGGAAGGTGGACCACCACTTGGTGTTCATCCGAGTACTCGTGCAATAAAAGGCAGCTCATGTCGCGGCGGGGTAAATAGATGGCCGCTTTGGGGTGCGCACCGGTTTGGATTGTACCAGGCGGTACGGCCGAGTGCTGTTCCTGTAGCAGGACGGCTTCCAAGTCTTGCTCCTTTGCCAATCTCTGCAGCTCTTTGGTGGCCACCTCCGATCCAGCCAGATTCAGCTGGCCCAGCCTCACGCGTATTTTAGTCGAAGTCTCCTCCACATGGTTTTGGGTGTGGCTAGCCATAATTGACCATGCTAATTGCCTTGTTCTCAGCGTACCTACGGGCTGGGCACTCCAATGCCATGGTGCGATGGCCCTCATAGGGCTTGCCTGCCCCCCTGCATGTTGCGCACTTCTTCATATCTGGTTCCTGCAGGGGGCAGTCCTTGGCGCGGTGCCCTGGTTCGGTACACCGTCCGCAGACGTCGTTCTTCGCCTTACAGTACTTCGCGGGGTGGCCGTAACCGTGGCATTTCAGGCAGCAAATAATGTCCACGTAATCGCGGACCAGATACCTCTCCCAGTCTACATAGACGCGCTCAGTCGCAATGAGCGCGTCCCTGATGGCAGGGGTGCACTCCAGTACGTGGGTGGACCTACTGCTGCCTTGCCGAGTCTTCCTGAAGGCCACTCTGCAGTCCTGCTTGAATTGACCTTCTGTGATATCCGTGGCCTTCCCGATGTTTTGGGCATAGACAGCGTTTAGCAGTTCCCTCCCTTCCATGTCGCCCTCTACATTGACAATCGCGACCAATGGCTTTCGAGCTTGAGGCTCAGTAACACGCACTGTGGGCGGGAGTGCCCCCTTAATCTTATCCGCGGCGTCTGCTGTGGTTGTTTGCACAACCACTCCCGCATTGCCTACGCGCCGCAACCTCGACACCTGAATACCCAGCGCCGTAGGGTTGATGGTCTTCTGGAGGAAGGCCTTGGTATCCTCCGCAGTCTTGAGGACCCCATCTTTCTCCACCGGGTATATGGCCAAGGTGGGCCCTCCAGGTACTGGTTTCGGAGTGCTCCTTGCATCCATACGTAGTCTGTCCGCATACGTGACCGGTGGGCCGGCGGCCATTTGTACCCCTTCCCTGGTGGGAGCGGTGGGAGGGGCAACTTCTTGCGCCCTGATCGTGTCAGCCGTCCGCTTTTCAGCCTCGGCCAGTCTCAGCGTCAGGTGCGTTATTACCGACGCCAGACGCTCTGTGTAAGCTCCCATAGCCGCTATTTCTTCCTTATTCAGACGACTCGACTTGGCCTTTACCGCTTCCATGATGCCCTTGGTGGAGGAAGTCGCGATGGACACCAGCTGTGCCACTGAAGCCTCCGCCATTGGGTCTTGATCCTCTTCCCGAAATAAAGTTTTGGCCGCCGAAACCCCCGACACAGGTGGGGGAGGGGGGACCACTCCTGGTCGCGCCGGGCTCTTAGGCGCAGGGCCTGGTGACGTGGTCAGTATACCACTGACAGGCAGCGCCGCACTCTTCTCCTGGCGCTTACCGCAGATCTTCCTGCGCAAGGCCTCTTGCACCTCGTCCGGGGATGACAGCAGCCTCTTACCCGCCTGCAGTTGTGGTTGCGCCGGGGTCGCAGGCAGCGCTAGTGGGGTGCTGTAGACAGTGGGCGGCGTGCGCGCAAGCGACCGGCGAGGGGTAAACCCGGCCTCTGCCGACATCTCCAGAACCGCGTCCAGCGCTTCCATTTTCCTGTCGGTCAGTTCCTGCAAAAACTCGCGATGACGCGCGAGTGCCTCCTCCTCGTCAGCCATATTGGCTGGACCAGGTGTACACCACCAGTCGCAACCAACCAGTGACCAAGTCTATATGCACGAAAATTTACCTATTTACACCCAAATTGCGCTATTTACACAAAACTTTGCTATTTGTACCCAAGATTTTTAGTCTACAGCCGTACGTCACAATAGCCGAATGAAAAGGAAAAAAATTCTACCCTATAAATAATTTTATAACTAATTAAACCTAAATATCCTAATTAACTTAAAAATAACTAGCTACAGACTAAACTAAAACTAAAATAAAGTACTTAACCGAGTAGCGGTCCTCTCCGATGAACACTTAAACCTAAAAATCGTCACTGTCGCACACAAAACACAAAATATAGTTGCAGTAATGTTAGCGTCTTTTACGCGTTGCGGGGTCGTTCCGGGTCGCACGGAACAGCTCCGGGACCCCGGGAACACACGCACACACCACACGAACAAAAACAAACACCAAAAATACACTTTTTCCGCGAAAAAGCAATTAAATGGCACAGAGCAATAGAAACACGTCTGCACTCAATGGACACAGACGACGAAGTAGTAGATAGGGACATAACCCTCCTCCTCCTCACGGTCCTTCCTACCATTCTGGTATACGGACCGAAATCGTGGAGACACTACCGGGTACTTGCTCTATCGCTCTTTCCCCGATAGCGTTTCTTGACTCCTACATTTCCATAACCGTCCCTTTTCTTTATACACTTCTCCCCATTCTGGGGCGTGTGACATCACTGAACAGTACTTCGCGTTCGAGCATTTCCTTACAACTCCAGTTCTTTACGCTTTCTGTGCCACTTATGGGCGAAAGCTCTGAGCCGCACAAAGCCGTCCTTACTGGATACCATCTCGTGATGGAATACTGGGCCGATCTCTTTCCTGCTCCAATCTTGCAGCATCTCATCGCGTTCCTCCGCGTATAACTCGCATTCCCACAGGACATGATCTCGGGTTTCTCTCGCTCTTTCGCAATAGCATATCGGCGTGTCGTTCAATGACATCGCATGCAGACGACTTCGAAAGTTCCCATGTCCCGTGAGAATCTGTGACACGACGTAGTCCGGTTCAACCCAAACGTACTGCAGACGGGCTTCCACGTCCGGGAAAAAGCTATAGAGTTCCCTACCGTTCGTGCTGGATCTCCAGTGTTCCTGCCATCTTGCAACGACCTCCGCCCTCACCTTTCTTTTGAGTTCGTTGCGTTCCTTCCTAACCAATGTAGAACCCTCCTCCTCGATTCGTCCTGCTCGCGCCACCTCCAAGTCGGCGGGTAGTACTCCTGCAAGCACAGGTAACGCTGCGGTACTAACTGACCGGTAGGCTTTTGTAAGCAGCACCAAAGCCGGGCGCTGGGTACGGAGCAGAACGCTCCGCACGGCATAATGGGACGAGCGTCGCCACCACACGGCCGCCGCGTACGTAAGAACAGCCACATAGGTCCCTGAAAACAGGACCCGTAGGGCACCGTACTTCATACCCCAGGTAGATGCCGAGACTCGACATCTTACCGAAGCAGTTCACAGCCTTTTGGCTGGCCAAAGTAGCATGCGGCACGTAGGAGCTAGCCTCGTCAATGCACAAGCCCAATAATCTGGCATGCGCCACGTGCGCGACCGGGGCACCGCTCATGCGAATGGTTGGGGGCCGCTTAAACTTTCCTTTAAGTGTCAGAGTCTGTGACTTCGATGACGAAAAACTGAGACGGTTCCTAATCCCCCAAGCCAGAACGGACTCGAGCGTCGACTGGGCGTGACGCTCAATCGTCGCCCGAGACGATGCCTCAATCACGACCGTGACGTCATCTGCGTATGCCACCAGTGTTACGCCAACTGGCGTCGGCAGCCGGAGGATGTCGTCGATGAGGAGGTTCCACAACGTCGGTCCTAACACGGATCCCTGGGGGCATCCCATAGTGGCACTCTTCCACACCACCTGGTCACCCATGAAAACTCCTACTCGCCTGTTATTAAAATAACTTACCAGTATCCTGTAGATGTTGGGCGGACACCCGCATTGCTTGACTTTCGTGAGTATCATAGGCCACCAAGCGTTGTCGAAGGCCCCCGAGATGTCCAGCATGACCAGCTGCACATAACTTTCTACGGTACTCGTAACTCGGTCGAGGATCGCGTTCAACGCTGTGACCATCGACTTTCCACGCGAAAAACCATGCTGCGCTGGCGATATGTTACGCTGAAGACAAGGAGCGCACGAAACTATTAAACGTTCCAGGATTTTCCCTAAAATCGGGAGCAAAGTTACCGGTCTATACGCCTTCGGGTCTGAGAGCGGTCTGTCGTTACCTTTTGGCAGAATCACTAGTTTTCCTACCTTCCATATGTCTGGGAAGACGCCTTCGCTCAAACACGCGGAGTACATTAGGAGCATCTCTGCTCCACAAGCTCTGTACGCATGCTTGATGATTCTGGACGTCAGTCCATCCAGTCCTGGTGCGGTGTTCGGTAAATCTAGGATGATCCGTTCCAGCATTATACGGTTTGGTGGATCCGAGTCCTTGCCTGTCGGTGCGCACGCCGCTGTCAATCTGATCTGCCGGTGGTGTAGAGTAGATAGGGACAGACCCCTCCACCTGCCCATGGTCCCTCCAGCCATCCTGGCTATATGGACCGAATCACGGGAGATGCACGCCTTACTTGCGAGTGCTCTTTCGGGCGTGCAATTTCTTGACTCCCTACAAATTGTCTGTCCCAGCCCTCTCCCCATTCTGGGGCGGCTTGCATGTCGACGTGGGTGTCGCTACTGCGACGAACGGCACAGTGATGGCTACGTCATCGACTCTGTCCTTTCTCCGCCAGCTCGAGCCCGCTCCTGATGTTGTACCAGTGGTGCGAAAAGTCTCTCAACCGCCGAAAGTTTGCCTCGGAGTCCACGAGATCACAATAGTAAATGGGCCCAGGCTTAACCCGCTGAATCCCATCCAACATCTTCTTCCGGATTTCGTCATACAAGGGGCATCGCCATAGTACGTGATCCAAGCATTCGTCTTCTTCTCCGCAGTAACACAGGCTGTCCTGGCAAAGCTTCATGTCACACAGACGTCTTTTAAAACAGCCATGACCTGACAAAATTTGAGAGCATTGGTAGTCGGGCGCAACCCAGGCGAACCTGAGTCGGGCACCGACATCTGGAAAGAACCGATAGAGTTCCCTACCCTTCTCCTCACCTTCCCATCTTCGTTGCCATTCGGCAACGAGCTCCTCCGTAATTTTGCTTCTCACAGTTCCAGGGCAGTCCCGACCAGAGAACCTAATGTCATCAATCCTACCAGCACGAGTGACTTCCAGATCTGCAGGAAATACTCCCGCTAAAACGGGCAAAGCCGCCGAACTGACAGAGCGGTAGGCCTTTGTGAGTAAAATTAAGGCCTGCCGCTGGGTCCTCAACAAAGCGCTTCTTACCATATAGGTGGTCGCGCGCCTCCACCAGCATCCCGCTGCATAGGTAACGATGGCCACGAATATCGCCTGGTAGAGAATCCGAAGACCTGCATATCTTATCCCCCAGGATGACGCGGAGACCCGCGACATCTTCCCGAATGCTGCTGCAGCACGTTCCCCGATGGACTGGGCGTGTGGCCGGAAGCTCAGGTTTGAGTCGATTACGACACCCAGGACTGTGGCTGATTGAACGCTTCGGACCGGCTTGTCACCGAGCCTTACTGTGGGCGGTCTGCCGCTCATCTTCCCTTTCAATGTTATGGACGAAGACTTCGTCGGGGAGAAAGATAGTCTATTACGAGACCCCCAGGCAGAGATGAGTTCGAGCGCAGTGGAGGCCGAAGCCTCTATTCCCGCACGAGAGTTCGACTCGATGACGACCGTTACGTCATCGGCGTACGCGATCAGGTTCACTCCCTCCGGCAGGGGGAGGCGAAACAGGTCGTCCATCAGGAGACTCCACAGAGAGGGTCCCAAAACTGAGCCCTGCGGGCATCCCATGGTTAGTTGTTTCCATACGATTCTGCCTCCAGCGAAGAGACCGGCGCGCCTACCGCAAAAATAGGACACCAGCATCCTATAGATGTTCGGTGGGCATCCTACATTCTTGGCCTTCAGCAGAATCATAGGCCACCACGCGTTGTCAAAAGCACCTGATATGTCCAGAAGTATCACGTATTTGCATTTACTGTTTGCCACGGTGTCCAGAAGGGACCGGATGGCCGTGACAGTGGAAAAACCGCGCTTAAACCCGTGCTGACAAGATGAGATGCTGCTCGAGATGTTAGGAGCGCAGTGGAGTAAAACTCTTTCCAGGACCTTGCCCAGAACCGAAAGAAGTGTGATCGGGCGATATGCTTTAGGATCAGACAGCGGCAGACCATTACCCTTGGGGATAACGATCAGTCGCCCGTCCTTCCACACGTCGGGAAAAATACCTTCCTCGATGCACTTGCCGAATAAACGCGTCAGCTCAGAGCCAGCCACGCGCCACACATGCTTAAGCATGCGGGCGGTTACTCCATCGATTCCCGGGGCCGAATTCGGAAGTCGCGCGACAATGCTCTCAATTACCTGTCTAGATGGGGCGGGCACTTCCCGACCACCCGGAGCGCATGCCGCCATGGTACGGACCTGACGGTGGTAAAGGTCATCTCCATGGGGATTGTCATCCGGGCAGAGAGCCCCAATCAGTAGGGAAATCGATTCATGTGTTCCGAGGACACATCCCTCTACGAGCCGGGCTCCGCTAACAACGTTCGGAGGGGGTCGCACTCTCCCCTGGGCTAGCTTATATGCCACACCCCACGGGTCCTCATTACCAGCATTCGCGAGGCTCCTAAAATAATCGGTCTGTGCCCGTCTCATCGCAGCTCTGTACTCCCTGCGGCATTCATGGTAACTCATTCTGGCTATCTCTTCCAAATGCCCTGCTCCTCTTTTCCTAAGTCTCTGCCATACTTTTCGCGATTTATTGGTCTCCCTCCTCAGAGAATCCAAGGCTGGAGACCACCATTCATAACCCCTGCTGTTAGACCTATCACGGCTGAGACCTATACTTTCCTCGGCACTACGCTCTATGACTCTCATAAACTCCTTGCACGTATCACTAGCAGACTTCCCCCAGTTAATGCTTCCTACCTTATCGTGTATCAGCGATTCAAACCGGTCCCAATCAACACCGCGCTCCCGATAACGCCTCGGCTCCCCCGACGGTTCCGCATTAGGAGCTAGCTGAAGTGCTTGATAGTAGCGAAATGTAATCAGGCGGTGGTCGCTACTGCTGACATCCGGGTGTACCTTCCATTCCTGGATGGATGCTCCTCTTGTGGAGAGAGTCAGGTCAATGTTCGATTCTCCATTTGCCGTATGGAATGTGGCGGGCTCTCCCTGGATGTTGTGGATGATGAGTCCCCTAGAGATGATGAAATCTTCCATAAGTTGTTTGCGGAGGGTGACTTCCTGGCCCCGGCCAGTGTAGTTACGGGGACCACAGTGCCACAGGGGCGAGTGGGCGTTGCAGTCCAGGCCCAAGATGGTGGTTTGCCCTCTCATGGCGTCCAACACCAGACCCAGATGTTGTAGGTGGGGATTAATGTCGTCAGCGTATTGGAAGTATACGCTGACGACGTTTATGGAGTTGGTCCCGCCAAAGGAGATGCGACAGGCAACGCAGTGGCTGTTTGACAGCTCGTGGAATACGAGACACGAGATGTCCGAGCGCAGTATCATTATGCCACTTTTGGCGGGACCGTCCTCTGCGGCGACGAACCACGGAAGTGATGATCCAACGCCAGCGAAGAGGGGGGACATGGCATACGGTTCTTGAATAAGAACCATGTCCAGCCCCATCTCCCCGGCAATAGCTGGCAGCTCCCCTGTGGCCACGGCTGATCCCTGCAGGTTAATTTGGCCGATATTCAGTATGATTCTACTACTGGCCATAGTTAGTATTGATAATACTTCTCTCCTCCGCGTTCTTACGGGCTGGGCAGTCCGGTGAGTTCGTATAATGGTCGGCGGCACCTTTCCGTTTTAGCTTTTTACAGGTCGCACAGCAGTTGCAATTCGCCTGGCACTCGGCGTTCTTGTGCCCGTCCTCGCCACATTTGCCGCAGGTCATTATCTTCGCCCGACAGTACTTCTCCGGATGCCCGAACATTTGGCATTTGCGGCAGCACGTGACCCCGATATGGTCCAAGACCTCTACAGCATCCCATCCGACGTACACCCTGGACAGGTCCATGAGCTGGCGTCGCAGGTCTGCTGTGCATTCACACACCCACGCTCTCTTGTTGTTCCGTCGTGTACGCTGGAAGAGCGGACGCAGATTCTTTTTCAGGTCTTCCAGTTCGGTGAGCCCCGTTAAGTTCTGCTCGTGGAGTTGAGTGATCATTTCACTTGGCTTCGTGTCCGCATCCACGCCCACCAGGGCAATGAGCGGCTTTCGCTCCCGCGTATCACCCACGCGAAGGGTAGCTGGCAGAGCAGCCTTAAAGGCATTGGCGTCCTTTTCTGATGTGGTCTGAATAATGACCCCAGCGCCACCCGTCCTGCGCACGCCCTGAACTTTGATACCCAGGCCAGCAGGGTCAACGGCGACCTTTAGTACCCTTTTCGTGTCATCAGCCGTTTTTAACGCGTCTACCTGGTCCTCCGCTGGAAATACTGCGACGGCGGGGCCAAGGCGCTCTGGGATGGGAACGGGAGCTGAGTTCCGACCCAGTTTTATTGCTCCCGCATAAGATCGTACAAGGGGAGCTGATCCCTGGGTGGGAGGAACCATGGACGAGTCCCGGGTACAGGCCTCGGCACGCACGGCGCGCAGCTCAGCCGCAGCCAGGCGGGACATGAGGTGCGTAATAACGGACCCCACAGCGTCAACGTATTGCCCTATGGCGGCGATCTCATCCTTGTTAAGCTTGGACGTCTTGCATCTTACTGCGTCCATTATGCCGCTGGTCGACGAAGTGGCTAGCGAGATGAGTTTTTCGGTGGAGACCTCCGATAACGGCTGGGGAATCGGGTCGGCAGCAGAGCCAGATGGCGGAGGGGCAGCCGGGGGATCAGCCCGACGAGTCTGCATTCGACGTCGCACGGCCTCCTGAACTTCTTCAGGGGATGACAGGAGCCTCTTTGTTCCTGGTCCAGAAGAGGCAATGAAAACCGGGGGAGTGCTGAAGCCCTGCGGGGGTGTCCGCGCGAGGGAGGCACGAGGGGTGAACCCGGCCTCCCGACCAATATCTCTAAGGGCCTCCAGCTCTAGTTCTTTATTCCTTAACTCTTGCTCAATCAGAGCCCTCTGGGTCCTAAAGTCCTCCTCCTCATCAGCCATTTCAGCGGACTATATGCACAGCCAAAAAGCAAGAACAGGCAAAAGCAACACTAAAAGCAATATAATAAGCAACGTTTAAATAAGTTATATTACATACAAACTTACAGTAAAGTGGCAACCACCTACTAGCGCCACAGACGGGAATAGCGGCCGAACCGCGAACTAGTCCCACCGCAACCTACCACTAGCGCCACACGCAAAGTGGCAGAAATCGGAACTACACAGTCCCGCAACACCCCAGTGGCGCCGCGCTGCGGAGGGTTTGTGAACTAAGACGGTAAAAGTAGCGGCACAGCGCCAACACGCACGGTGGCCGAACTCGGAACCACTGAGACACCCGGCGGTCAAGTGGCGCCGCCCAGTGAGCAGTTCGGGTACTACGTCGCATATATGTTGCCGGGACACAGCGCCCTCACGCGCAGTGGCCAATGCTGGAACCAGCACACTCAATAGTGCTGTAGCGACGCCGCCTAGTGGCTCGTTCGTGCAATAAGCGACGCTTGGCACCAACAAAATGGCCGCCTTGCACAATAGTCAGTAAACACTAAAACACTAAGAATATGCTAAACTACAGCTATAAACTTAGAACTAAGGTACTTATCTAATGCTGGTTCACTCCAGGGAGGCACAACACACACTCACTGCGTTAATAGGCGTCAATATCGCAAAGAATAAAACAATCCGTTAGGCGTCTTTTTTCGCGATTTTTAGGGAACCAGGGCGTTCCAGATCACCGGCACAGATACCAGGATCACCAGGATCACTCCCGATTTATATACAACAGAAAACACCGCAAAAAGCACACTATAAGAATGATTTAGAGAAATTCACACGGAGCCCTCTAAAATACGTCCGTCCTCGACGCGAGTCGACGACGTAGTAGATAGGGACAAATCCCTCCAACCACCCATGGCCTTTTCGACATCTTGGTCATACAGGCCGAATCATCGAGATACATGTGCATACCATGCTCATTGCGTAAGTGTGCACATGCTTCTTGAATCTCTACAAGTTATTTAACTTCCTTCATCCTTGTCCCTGTGTCCTTCTCCCTGTACAGCTAGGGCGGACAGCACACGGTACGACTTCGTCGTCCGCGGTATTCCTACTAGCTAGCCACATTTACCCGCTACTCTGGCTGCCATCTTGGCTTATCCTGCCAACCTGGTCTTCAAGCCGGCGGGCCTTGTACCAGGCGTGCGCGAATTCCCGTAACTGCCGGTAGTTCGCCTCCGAAGCCACGAGATCCATGTAGTATACCGGACCTTCTCCGTCGCGATGTATCCCCGAGAGCATCCCCGACCTAATCTCATCATAGAGGGGACATGTCCACAGAACGTGGTGCATGTCCTCATCCCCTTCGCCGCAGCTACATTCCGCGTGAGCCCCTAGCCCTAAATCATACAGCCGCCTGCGAAAGCACCCATGACCCCCCAGCAATTGGGAAGTTTCATAGTCCGGCTCGACCCAAGTCGCCTTGAGGCGAGCCGCCACATCCGGGAAAAACCGATACGTCTCCCTCCCCCTGTCCTCGCGATCCCACCGCGCCTGCCACTGAGCAACGACATCCGTCCATATAGCCCTCCGCCTATCCCGATATTCCTGCCTAGTCGCGTCTTGGCGCGCCGCCGCCGCTCTCCCAGCACGGATGACCTCCAGGTCGGCCGGCAGTACCCCACCGATGACCGGAAGGGCAGCCGTACTGGTCGTGCGATACGCCTTGGTGAGCAGAACGAGTGCAGCCCTCTGCGAGCGTAACAACGCGCTCTTAACCGCGTAGAGACCGGCTCTATGGAACCATACATCCGCAGCATACGCAATCGTCGCCACATATGTCCCGTGGTACAGGGTCTTAAGGGCCCTGTAGCGAACACCCCACGAAGACGCCGAAATGCGGGCCACCTTGCCAAAGCAATTGGCCGCTCGCTCGCCAATCGAGTGCGCATGCTGCGTGAACGACATACCCGCGTCCAGCACCACCCCCAGAACAGTAGTCGACCCGACGTTCCTAACGGAGCTCCCCCCAAGACGTATTGTGGGTGGCCTCTGGAGCCGCCCCCTCAGCGTCATACTAGCTGACTTAGCCGGGGAAAAGTCCAGCCTATTTCGGGCCCCCCACTCTCCGACGGCCTGTAAGACGGACGCCGCGTTGGCCTCAATACCCGCCCTGGAGTTTGCCCCAATCAGTACCGTCAGGTCGTCGGCGTACGCTACCATTCTGGTCCCCCCCGGAAGCGGCAGTCGAAGCAGGTCGTCCATGAGCAGGTTCCACAGAGCCGGCCCCAGAACCGAGCCCTGCGGACATCCCATAGTGGAGGTCTTCCACACCACCTGGTCACCCGCACCCATACCCACGCGCCGACCAGCGAA
>JAVQHN010000040.1:0-52500 GCA_032191425.1 Lymantria dispar
ACATGTGTGTGTTCTAATAGTGTACACACAAGACTAACAATACTCGCCTGTTGTATATAGTGCCGCGTGTGCTGTCTGTGAGACATCCTTCACTATCGGTACATGTGTGTGTTCTAATAGTGCACACACAAGACTAACAATACTCGCCTGTTGTATATAGTGCCGCGTGTGCTGTCTGTGAGACATCCTTCACTATCGGTACATGTGTGTGTTCTAATAGTGTACACACAAGACTAACAATACTCGCCTGTTGTATATAGTGCCGCGTGTGCTGTCTGTGAGACATCCTTCACTATCGGTACATGTGTGTGTTCTAATAGTGCACACACAAGACTAACAATACTCGCCTGTTGTATATAGTGCCGCGTGTGCTGTCTGTGAGACATCCTTCACTATCGGTACATGTGTGTGTTCTAATAGTGTACACACAAGACTAACAATACTCGCCTGTTGTATATAGTGCCGCGTGTGCTGTCTGTGAGACATCCTTCACTATCGGTACATGTGTGTGTTCTAATAGTGCACACACAAGACTAACAATACTCGCCTGTTGTATATAGTGCCGCGTGTGCTGTCTGTGAGACATCCTTCACTATCGGTACATGTGTGTGTTCTAATAGTGTACACACAAGACTAACAATACTCGCCTGTTGTATATAGTGCCGCGTGTGCTGTCTGTGAGACATCCTTCACTATCGGTACATGTGTGTGTTCTAATAGTGTCACACACAAGACTAACAATACTCGCCTGTTGTATATAGTGCCGCGTGTGCTGTCTGTGAGACATCCTTCACTATCGGTACATGTGTGTGTTCTAATAGTGTACACACAAGACTAACAATACTCGCCTGTTGTATATAGTGCCGCGTGTGCTGTCTGTGAGACATCCTTCACTATCGGTACATGTGTGTGTTCTAATAGTGCACACACAAGACTAACAATACTCGCCTGTTGTATATAGTGCCGCGTGTGCTGTCTGTGAGACATCCTTCACTATCGGTACATGTGTGTGTTCTAATAGTGTACACACAAGACTAACAATACTCGCCTGTTGTATATAGTGCCGCGTGTGCTGTCTGTGAGACATCCTTCACTATCGGTACATGTGTGTGTTCTAATAGTGCACACACAAGACTAACAATACTCGCCTGTTGTATATAGTGCCGCGTGTGCTGTCTGTGAGACATCCTTCACTATCGGTACATGTGTGTGTTCTAATAGTGCACACACAAGACTAACAATACTCGCCTGTTGTATATAGTGCCGCGTGTGCTGTCTGTGAGACATCCTTCACTATCGGTACATGTGTGTGTTCTAATAGTGCACACACAAGACTAACAATACTCGCCTGTTGTATATAGTGCCGCGTGTGCTGTCTGTGAGACATCCTTCACTATCGGTACATGTGTGTGTTCTAATAGTGTACACACAAGACTAACAATACTCGCCTGTTGTATATAGTGCCGCGTGTGCTGTCTGTGAGACATCCTTCACTATCGGTACATGTGTGTGTTCTAATAGTGTACACACAAGACTAACAATACTCGCCTGTTGTATATAGTGCCGCGTGTGCTGTCTGTGAGACATCCTTCACTATCGGTACATGTGTGTGTTCTAATAGTGCACACACAAGACTAACAATACTCGCCTGTTGTATATAGTGCCGCGTGTGCTGTCTGTGAGACATCCTTCACTATCGGTACATGTGTGTGTTCTAATAGTGTACACACAAGACTAACAATACTCGCCTGTTGTATATAGTGCCGCGTGTGCTGTCTGTGAGACATCCTTCACTATCGGTACATGTGTGTGTTCTAATAGTGTACACACAAGACTAACAATACTCGCCTGTTGTATATAGTGCCGCGTGTGCTGTCTGTGAGACATCCTTCACTATCGGTACATGTGTGTGTTCTAATAGTGCACACACAAGACTAACAATACTCGCCTGTTGTATATAGTGCCGCGTGTGCTGTCTGTGAGACATCCTTCACTATCGGTACATGTGTGTGTTCTAATAGTGCACACACAAGACTAACAATACTCGCCTGTTGTATATAGTGCCGCGTGTGCTGTCTGTGAGACATCCTTCACTATCGGTACATGTGTGTGTTCTAATAGTGCACACACAAGACTAACAATACTCGCCTGTTGTATATAGTGCCGCGTGTGCTGTCTGTGAGACATCCTTCACTATCGGTACATGTGTGTGTTCTAATAGTGTACACACAAGACTAACAATACTCGCCTGTTGTATATAGTGCCGCGTGTGCTGTCTGTGAGACATCCTTCACTATCGGTACATGTGTGTGTTCTAATAGTGTACACACAAGACTAACAATACTCGCCTGTTGTATATAGTGCCGCGTGTGCTGTCTGTGAGACATCCTTCACTATCGGTACATGTGTGTGTTCTAATAGTGCACACACAAGACTAACAATACTCGCCTGTTGTATATAGTGCCGCGTGTGCTGTCTGTGAGACATCCTTCACTATCGGTACATGTGTGTGTTCTAATAGTGTACACACAAGACTAACAATACTCGCCTGTTGTATATAGTGCCGCGTGTGCTGTCTGTGAGACATCCTTCACTATCGGTACATGTGTGTGTTCTAATAGTGTACACACAAGACTAACAATACTCGCCTGTTGTATATAGTGCCGCGTGTGCTGTCTGTGAGACATCCTTCACTATCGGTACATGTGTGTGTTCTAATAGTGCACACACAAGACTAACAATACTCGCCTGTTGTATATAGTGCCGCGTGTGCTGTCTGTGAGACATCCTTCACTATCGGTACATGTGTGTGTTCTAATAGTGTACACACAAGACTAACAATACTCGCCTGTTGTATATAGTGCCGCGTGTGCTGTCTGTGAGACATCCTTCACTATCGGTACATGTGTGTGTTCTAATAGTGCACACACAAGACTAACAATACTCGCCTGTTGTATATAGTGCCGCGTGTGCTGTCTGTGAGACATCCTTCACTATCGGTACATGTGTGTGTTCTAATAGTGTACACACAAGACTAACAATACTCGCCTGTTGTATATAGTGCCGCGTGTGCTGTCTGTGAGACATCCTTCACTATCGGTACATGTGTGTGTTCTAATAGTGTACACACAAGACTAACAATACTCGCCTGTTGTATATAGTGCCGCGTGTGCTGTCTGTGAGACATCCTTCACTATCGGTACATGTGTGTGTTCTAATAGTGCACACACAAGACTAACAATACTCGCCTGTTGTATATAGTGCCGCGTGTGCTGTCTGTGAGACATCCTTCACTATCGGTACATGTGTGTGTTCTAATAGTGTACACACAAGACTAACAATACTCGCCTGTTGTATATAGTGCCGCGTGTGCTGTCTGTGAGACATCCTTCACTATCGGTACATGTGTGTGTTCTAATAGTGCACACACAAGACTAACAATACTCGCCTGTTGTATATAGTGCCGCGTGTGCTGTCTGTGAGACATCCTTCACTATCGGTACATGTGTGTGTTCTAATAGTGTACACACAAGACTAACAATACTCGCCTGTTGTATATAGTGCCGCGTGTGCTGTCTGTGAGACATCCTTCACTATCGGTACATGTGTGTGTTCTAATAGTGTACACACAAGACTAACAATACTCGCCTGTTGTATATAGTGCCGCGTGTGCTGTCTGTGAGACATCCTTCACTATCGGTACATGTGTGTGTTCTAATAGTGTACACACAAGACTAACAATACTCGCCTGTTGTATATAGTGCCGCGTGTGCTGTCTGTGAGACATCCTTCACTATCGGTACATGTGTGTGTTCTAATAGTGTACACACAAGACTAACAATACTCGCCTGTTGTATATAGTGCCGCGTGTGCTGTCTGTGAGACATCCTTCACTATCGGTACATGTGTGTGTTCTAATAGTGTACACACAAGACTAACAATACTCGCCTGTTGTATATAGTGCCGCGTGTGCTGTCTGTGAGACATCCTTCACTATCGGTACATGTGTGTGTTCTAATAGTGTACACACAAGACTAACAATACTCGCCTGTTGTATATAGTGCCGCGTGTGCTGTCTGTGAGACATCCTTCACTATCGGTACATGTGTGTGTTCTAATAGTGTACACACAAGACTAACAATACTCGCCTGTTGTATATAGTGCCGCGTGTGCTGTCTGTGAGACATCCTTCACTATCGGTACATGTGTGTGTTCTAATAGTGTACACACAAGACTAACAATACTCGCCTGTTGTATATAGTGCCGCGTGTGCTGTCTGTGAGACATCCTTCACTATCGGTACATGTGTGTGTTCTAATAGTGTACACACAAGACTAACAATACTCGCCTGTTGTATATAGTGCCGCGTGTGCTGTCTGTGAGACATCCTTCACTATCGGTACATGTGTGTGTTCTAATAGTGCACACACAAGACTAACAATACTCGCCTGTTGTATATAGTGCCGCGTGTGCTGTCTGTGAGACATCCTTCACTATCGGTACATGTGTGTGTTCTAATAGTGCACACACAAGACTAACAATACTCGCCTGTTGTATATAGTGCCGCGTGTGCTGTCTGTGAGACATCCTTCACTATCGGTACATGTGTGTGTTCTAATAGTGCACACACAAGACTAACAATACTCGCCTGTTGTATATAGTGCCGCGTGTGCTGTCTGTGAGACATCCTTCACTATCGGTACATGTGTGTGTTCTAATAGTGCACACACAAGACTAACAATACTCGCCTGTTGTATATAGTGCCGCGTGTGCTGTCTGTGAGACATCCTTCACTATCGGTACATGTGTGTGTTCTAATAGTGTACACACAAGACTAACAATACTCGCCTGTTGTATATAGTGCCGCGTGTGCTGTCTGTGAGACATCCTTCACTATCGGTACATGTGTGTGTTCTAATAGTGTACACACAAGACTAACAATACTCGCCTGTTGTATATAGTGCCGCGTGTGCTGTCTGTGAGACATCCTTCACTATCGGTACATGTGTGTGTTCTAATAGTGTACACACAAGACTAACAATACTCGCCTGTTGTATATAGTGCCGCGTGTGCTGTCTGTGAGACATCCTTCACTATCGGTACATGTGTGTGTTCTAATAGTGTACACACAAGACTAACAATACTCGCCTGTTGTATATAGTGCCGCGTGTGCTGTCTGTGAGACATCCTTCACTATCGGTACATGTGTGTGTTCTAATAGTGTACACACAAGACTAACAATACTCGCCTGTTGTATATAGTGCCGCGTGTGCTGTCTGTGAGACATCCTTCACTATCGGTACATGTGTGTGTTCTAATAGTGCACACACAAGACTAACAATACTCGCCTGTTGTATATAGTGCCGCGTGTGCTGTCTGTGAGACATCCTTCACTATCGGTACATGTGTGTGTTCTAATAGTGTACACACAAGACTAACAATACTCGCCTGTTGTATATAGTGCCGCGTGTGCTGTCTGTGAGACATCCTTCACTATCGGTACATGTGTGTGTTCTAATAGTGCACACACAAGACTAACTATACTCGCCTGTTGTATATAGTGCCGCGTGTGCTGTCTGTGAGACATCCTTCACTATCGGTACATGTGTGTGTTCTAATAGTGCACACACAAGACTAACAATACTCGCCTGTTGTATATAGTGCCGCGTGTGCTGTCTGTGAGACATCCTTCACTATCGGTACATGTGTGTGTTCTAATAGTGCACACACAAGACTAACAATACTCGCCTGTTGTATATAGTGCCGCGTGTGCTGTCTGTGAGACATCCTTCACTATCGGTACATGTGTGTGTTCTAATAGTGCACACACAAGACTAACAATACTCGCCTGTTGTATATAGTGCCGCGTGTGCTGTCTGTGAGACATCCTTCACTATCGGTACATGTGTGTGTTCTAATAGTGCACACACAAGACTAACAATACTCGCCTGTTGTATATAGTGCCGCGTGTGCTGTCTGTGAGACATCCTTCACTATCGGTACATGTGTGTGTTCTAATAGTGCACACACAAGACTAACAATACTCGCCTGTTGTATATAGTGCCGCGTGTGCTGTCTGTGAGACATCCTTCACTATCGGTACATGTGTGTGTTCTAATAGTGCACACACAAGACTAACAATACTCGCCTGTTGTATATAGTGCCGCGTGTGCTGTCTGTGAGACATCCTTCACTATCGGTACATGTGTGTGTTCTAATAGTGTACACACAAGACTAACAATACTCGCCTGTTGTATATAGTGCCGCGTGTGCTGTCTGTGAGACATCCTTCACTATCGGTACATGTGTGTGTTCTAATAGTGCACACACAAGACTAACAATACTCGCCTGTTGTATATAGTGCCGCGTGTGCTGTCTGTGAGACATCCTTCACTATCGGTACATGTGTGTGTTCTAATAGTGCACACACAAGACTAACAATACTCGCCTGTTGTATATAGTGCCGCGTGTGCTGTCTGTGAGACATCCTTCACTATCGGTACATGTGTGTGTTCTAATAGTGCACACACAAGACTAACAATACTCGCCTGTTGTATATAGTGCCGCGTGTGCTGTCTGTGAGACATCCTTCACTATCGGTACATGTGTGTGTTCTAATAGTGCACACACAAGACTAACAATACTCGCCTGTTGTATATAGTGCCGCGTGTGCTGTCTGTGAGACATCCTTCACTATCGGTACATGTGTGTGTTCTAATAGTGCACACACAAGACTAACAATACTCGCCTGTTGTATATAGTGCCGCGTGTGCTGTCTGTGAGACATCCTTCACTATCGGTACATGTGTGTGTTCTAATAGTGTACACACAAGACTAACAATACTCGCCTGTTGTATATAGTGCCGCGTGTGCTGTCTGTGAGACATCCTTCACTATCGGTACATGTGTGTGTTCTAATAGTGCACACACAAGACTAACAATACTCGCCTGTTGTATATAGTGCCGCGTGTGCTGTCTGTGAGACATCCTTCACTATCGGTACATGTGTGTGTTCTAATAGTGCACACACAAGACTAACAATACTCGCCTGTTGTATATAGTGCCGCGTGTGCTGTCTGTGAGACATCCTTCACTATCGGTACATGTGTGTGTTCTAATAGTGCACACACAAGACTAACAATACTCGCCTGTTGTATATAGTGCCGCGTGTGCTGTCTGTGAGACATCCTTCACTATCGGTACATGTGTGTGTTCTAATAGTGCACACACAAGACTAACAATACTCGCCTGTTGTATATAGTGCCGCGTGTGCTGTCTGTGAGACATCCTTCACTATCGGTACATGTGTGTGTTCTAATAGTGTACACACAAGACTAACAATACTCGCCTGTTGTATATAGTGCCGCGTGTGCTGTCTGTGAGACATCCTTCACTATCGGTACATGTGTGTGTTCTAATAGTGCACACACAAGACTAACAATACTCGCCTGTTGTATATAGTGCCGCGTGTGCTGTCTGTGAGACATCCTTCACTATCGGTACATGTGTGTGTTCTAATGGTGTACTGCGTGCTGTGTGTCTGTCGTCAGACACGTCACCATCTTCTGTGCTGATATCCTCATGTTTAACATTATCGTCCAGTTGTATATCAGCTGCCTCATTCATAAATGTTTCACCTGTAATAAATACAGCGGTACTCCATAACTTGGATTTTGTTAAGTCAAACAGCATTATTCACAATTATTTAGCCTTTGTAATTCAATCAAAACATGATTAACTTGTGAGGTATTAGTGCCACATATTTTTACTCTATAACTCGAATTTCTGAAGGGTTTATGTACATACTAGCAACCCGCCCTCGCTTCGCTTCGGTTATAGGTTATAGTCGTTTTACCCGCGTATTTCCCGTTCCCGTGGGAATACCGGGATAAAATATAGCCTAGTTTACGCCCTGATATTATAGCTTTCCATTGGTGAAAGAATTTTTGAAATCGTTTCAGTCGTTTTGAAGATTACCCGGAACAAACAGACAGACAAAAATTTTTTAATTGCTATTTTAGGCATAGGTGTCGTGCAAATAACCGTGCGAGCATGAAAAAAGCCTATTATTTTGACATTACAAACAGACACTCCAATTTTATTTATTGGTATAGATATTGTAGTTAATAAAATTTAATGATGTCTTACTTGGAATCATTCGTCCATTCATCTATCAGTCTACAGCCATTCACTGTTAGTCATAGGCCCCACAAGAATGCCACTCGGAACAGTCCTGTGCCACTTACATCTAACGGTTCCCTGCTACTTTGAAAATGTTGTCAGTCCACCTAGTAGGGGGTCGTCCTATGCTGCATCGTTTGATTCCTAGTCGCCATTCAAGAACCTTTGTTCCCAACGGTTGTCGGTTCTTCAAGCGATGCGGTCTCTCCATTTCATTGTGCTAATTCTGCAGACTATATCAGTTACACTACTACTACATCATAGAATTCCTTTAACAGATATGTGTTTACCTTCAACTAGTTCGTGTTTAACACGTACATCATGTTTGATATGTAACGGCTCCAGTTTGATGTCATTGTGTTCATTGATTGTGTCCGTCCGCGTGTACGGCGCACACTTTGTAACTGTTAGTGGGTGTGCTCTTGTCAAACTATTCACATGCTGTAACTCTATTCGTTTCAGCTGCAATTACAAATATTTGAATGATGCGTGATGTCTATGTGAGCATTACACGTTGTAGATACAAGTATTGTGCACTCAGTTGAGCTCACGCTTAACAATGTCAGACATATTACCTATTACACCACACAGTGTTACCTATATAGCTCGTTGCTGTATTCTTGAGGCAGTGGATGTAAATAAATGTACACCGAGATTGAATAAGCACTTCTTGTATTGATAATTACAGAATTGTACAGTTTATTGTATTAATATCACGGAGTGACATGCACGCGGTTACAGCTACAGAAATGGAAGGGGTGAGGGAGACAGAAGTATGAAAGATAAGATGTGTAATTTACAATTTAGCATGGCAATACTAAACACACGGGTTAGATGGATTAGTACCCGTTATGGTTTCAACACGAGTTTTCCTTATAAAATATATATATAATTATATTCTTATTATAAGTTATTGTTGATATAAATAAATTATATGCAAAAATTATAATATTAATATAATGTTAATATTTATATATATTAAAAATAAAATTTTATTACAATTCCTTCACTAATTAATGAAAAGGAAGTTTGTTCCATCCGGGTGTCCTCTGACACGTCTCCATTTTTATTATCAATATATGTACACATGTAAGAGGAGTGTGGGGTACACTTCTATTGTTGGTTATTATATAACAAACTGACCTCATTATTTGCCATAACTTTATTGAAATACTCTTCACTCTCTATTGGGAGCATGCAGCCCGCAGACATGACACTTGTCAAGTGTTGCACCACACAAGTAACTCACTTGTACACTTGTCACAAACTGTAAGTATACAAGGTGACATGTTACTGATACAAATACAATTATTAGTTGATTGAATTAAACTCACTCACACATACAGTGGCACCTCTACCACTGCCATCTCAAGAGCAGTGCTGTTGAACACTTCAATATGCAGTGTGTATTGTTAATGATGATAAATATTAAGTATTCATTAATACATGATATGGGGCTCACACTTGCCAAGTGAGTTCACAATTACAAAACATTTGATAAGTTTGTCATTCTTGAGATATCTCAGTCATAGAATCAGGGCAAGCAAGGGTACCCTACCTACACTGTTAACAGACGGGTCACTGTGTTTGAAGATAAGTGTTAATATCTGAATATGTGTTAAATAATTAAAAGGAAAATATTTAAAGAATCAGAAGAAGAATTATATTTTATATGTATTTTCAATATATTCTCAAGTGCAAGTTACTGTCAACTATAAATATATTTATGGTAACGACTGACGATATTACATGAATGGTCTATTAACTCAAGTTACAATCTCCATATAGGTTTGATGCTAAATACTTATGCATTGATAAAATGGCCAACTTCAACAAATGATTGCCAATATCTGCAGACTTAAATTCAACCGATATGTTGTTCGTGCCTACTGTTTTAACAGATAGCACAGAGATTTATTATTTTATTTACTTTTAAAAATTTACCAAATTTAATTGCTCTAATTGAAGTAGGTACCAGGCAATGTGTCCGGCTCCGCACGTAAAACAAACATTATGGGGTTTTCTATCTGATGAAGACCACATCACGCCACTAACAACAATATTCAGTATTACAACAGAAGCTGAAGATAATTCCGCTACTGCAGTTGTTTATTTTCGATAATTGCTCTTCGATAATCAGACGGTACTACTCGATCGCGGCTCGATCTGGTGAGCCAGCAGGTTTAGGATCGGGATTCACGGTCAAACATTTTAACGATTGGAGAGCTTCTTATTCAATTATAAAAATAAAAACTTACCAACATCGACTGCTTTTTCACAAACAACAACTAAATAAAAGTAAATGTTTTTTTTTTCTTCCTTTTTGGCTTCTGCTGCACTGTAGGAGCAATTTCGCCAATGTCCAAGTAAAAGTTAGTTTTCTGAAAGCTTTCCTTTAGCAAATTAAATCCTTTAAATCTTGATGGTCGGTAAAATGTTTTTTTTAACAAAACAAAAACTGGCCATCGGACTTGTCAAAGAATTTTTTTTTTGGAGGTTATGGCTCGGTTACTAGAACCTTTAAGCCCCTTGTCAAAATTCTGGGAGTATTTTGACTGACCAGCATGGTATAGTAAAGTCAATTTCCCTCCTGTTGTGACGGAGGTTCGAGCCCAATAGTGAGACGTATGAGAACTAAAATGGTGAATATGTTAACAAGATCTCAGATTTTTTATTTTTTTTTTTTTATTGCAAACGGTGGCAAACGAGCAAACAGTACACCTGATGGTAAGTGTTGCTGCCGCTCATGGACCTTTACAAGGCCGTTGCCTACCGCGAAGAAAGCGAAGGGAGTGTGAATGCGTGCATTGAGGCTCAGTGATACCAAGGGCACCACCAAAACCCTCCACACGCAATCACCCTTAGAAAGCTGGCTTCCGGCTCTCTCGCTCACTGAACGAAGCGCAGTAACAAATTGCTACTACTCAGACGTCGATTTTCTGCGAGAGCATGGTACTGCCCCGGACGGACCGGCCCGTGGCTGTAGACAGATAACTGTCGACAGTGTGGTCCTACCACTCCTAAATTAAAATTAAAATTAAAATAATATTCAGATTAAAAAAATATCCTCACCATCCCCGAGTTTGTCGCAGAGCTTCGCTTCCCAACGCGCATCTAATACATTCTCAGTATCTGTTACAGAAGAAGCATTGAGCTCCAGCTTCAGCGTCAAATATTTCTCTCCGCCGACGTCACCAAAACCTGCGGTATTGAAGATATGTACTTATTGTAAGACCTGGGCTTTGAAAGACCCCATGCGACGATTCGAGGGTTAGGTGCGTGGAGTTCCGCCGAGGCACTGCAAGTACATACATATACTAACTGATTAACTTATTCGTAACGGTGATAAGCAATGAGCGGAAAGGCTTAATATATGGGACACACAAGTAGTCTTTAACGAACCAGTTAAATAAGAACAGAATAATGACCAATAATGTATTTGTAACATTTTATGTATATATTATTGTAATATATATATTTATATAGTAATTATGTATAATTCGTAATATTTCATGTGTGTAACTATTCAATAATTTAATAAGGTATGAACAATACTTTGCAAGTATTATACTTAAGTATAATTTTGATTGAAATATGTTTGACTCCTATTTGTAGTGTTTATTTATAATGAATTCATAGCTTATTTACGCGTTAAACTAGTTTAAGTAGTCGAAGTATATAATGTTGTGTTATAATTACTCTAATATTGTGTTATAACTGATTTATATATACGTAACTAATCGTAGAAAATGGGCGTAACAAATTATAAAATTAATTATATTGTGTAAATGTGTTACTTAGCTGTAGGCGTGTGGTGTATAAGTAAAACAACGGGTGTACTGTGTATGGGTACATTGATGGGGTGTATAATATATAAGTACGTATTATGTTGTAAAAAAAATAGGTCCGTGTATATTTCTTTTACAGATTGTTGGTTGTATCGGCGAGTTTAACTTCGTCGTAGTGATGACGCGCGTGTCGTCTGTTTATCAGTAACGATAGTGTATTTTTCCCGTGAACCTTGATTAATTTGTATGGTCCTTTCCATGTCGGTGATAACGCCTCCCTGAGTATAAGGTGGTTTTTTAAATAAACATAGTCGCCTATTTTGTATTGTATAGGGCGAGTGTGTGAGTCATCATAATTTTTAGATGTTAATTTAGACCCTAGCCGAAGCCGCGGGTGACGTGACCGGGGATTAGTCCGTCACCCGCCGAGAGGCCGACCGCGTGAGGAAAAACCGACGTCCTCCTCGAGGGGGGCACGTCGGTCGATGGGAGGGTACCCCGCGTAGGGGGTATTCCGTCGGGCCGACCACTGACGACAAGTAAACCTGCTCCGTTGGTCGGCCCAATGACGAAGGCGAGGTGGTTTTCGGGTGGGTTGCGGGAGTTGCGTGCTTAAGCCCCTCTGTCGCCCCGGACGGAGTGGTGCGGAGGCGCGCCGACCGCGACCCACCCCAAAAAAAAAAAAAAAAAAAGATGTTAATTTAGACCTTTGTATGTACTCTAACGCTTTATCGCGCGAGTATTTAATTCGATTTTGTAACATTCGTACATAGTCCGCCTAACTGTTCATTGCATTTAGAATTTGGTATATGGGGTATGTTACCGAACATTAGTTCATAGGGAGTGTAGTGCGTTGTGGAGTGGACAGTCGTATTGTAGGCTAACATAGCTGTGTAAACATAACGAGGCCAGTTTGTTTGTTCGTTATTTACAAACGATTTTAGATATTCCTTTAAGGTTGAATGGGATCTTTCTAGAGATCCTTGGGTCTGTGGGTGGTATGGACTCGACCACAGCTGTTTTATTTTGAGGAAGTCACATGTACGTTTGAATAAATCGGATGTAAAATTAGATCCTTAGTCGGTTAATATCATTTTTGGTATACCGAATACTGATATAAAATGTAGAAGGCTCTCGCTAGTTTCTTCGGCGGTTGTACTGCGTAAGGGGTAAGCTGATGAAAATTTAGTGAAATCATCCTGTAAGGTTAATATATATTTTAGTCTAGCGGTACCGGATTCGGGTAAGGGCCCTACTATGTCTAGTGAGATGCGTTCACAGGGTTTTGTTGAAGTGCTGGTTATCTGCATAGGAGCTCGATTTATTTTCCGAAGAGCTTTATTCTCCTGACAGGATTTGCACATTCTTAAGTATGATTCTATGTCACTGCGCATGTTCTTCCAGTAATAGAGTTCTTTAAGTCTGTTATACACACGGCTTACGCCTAGGTGGCCGGCAACCGGTATGTTATGATTGTCGTACAAAATTCTCTTCACTTCTGAAGGTGAAGGGTATATTATGCTTTTATGAAAAATAGTAATATTTATGTTGGTGTTGTCAAAGAGATAATTAAGTATATTGTAAATTTTAATAAAACTGTGTTTTTCGAAGGGGTCACGAAAGTCAGATATAGCTATTTCGCTAATTTCTGGTTTGTTAATTAGTTCGTTACGGATTAGTTTTAGTGTTTGAAATATTTCTTGGTATGTTCTTTGGTCGAAATTGTGTAGTACTTTTGTATATAAGAGGAAATAATTTTTATTATTTAACGTGAATGTAGTGAAGTTATGCAGTTGATTTTCTTGGTTAATTATTTCGTCCCTATTTTCTAGGTTCCCTAGTATTTCTTCTAGGTAGGGATTCGATGTGTCGAGATCTAATGAAGTGGGGATTATTAGTATTGTCTTGCTAGAGATTTTTAATAAGTTTTCGTTTCGTTCTATTATATTAGTGTTAAAGATATGGTTTGGTCTGCTATGTTTTTCAAAAAGGTTGTATAATCGTCATTTAATGGCGTCGGATGAGTGGCAGAATTGTCGTCTGGGTTAATTATGGTTTCTGAGGGAATACTGTTTTCTGGTAACGGTCGTGGTGGCGTTACCGGTAGGTTAGGTTTCCAATGTCTAGAAGATCTGGGGTAGTGCAGTCAACGAGAATATCAGGGTTCAAGTTGTCTGTTGAGATTGACGTAGGTGACTTCAGCAAGTCAAATAAATCTTTATTGAGGTTTTCCGGGCTTAGAAGAGATTTCTCGAGTTGTGCGGAGGTTGTGTATAATGGTGTCGGAGTCTTGCGTACTAGTAGTTGGTCTTTCGCTTGTAGAAGGTTGAACAGGATTAACGGGGTACCTGGACAAAGCGTCTGCATTTGCGTTTATTTTTCCCTTTTTATATTGTATACTGTATTTAAATTCTTTTAATTTTAATCTCCAACGGATGAGTCAGGAACCAGGATCTTTACAGTTAAATAACCATTGGAGAGATTTGTGGTCAGTTATAATAGTAAAATGACGGCCGTATATGTAAGAACGAAAGGTTTTTGTCCCAAACACTATAGCTAAACATTCTTTCTCGGTCACACTATAGTTTATTTCGGCTTTATTTAAGGTGCGCGATGCATAGGCGATCGGGCGGTCGTTACCTATGGGGCCTTGCGATAGAATGGCTGATATGGCGAAATTTGATGCGTCGCATGTTAGTAGAAAGGGTTGATTGAAATCCGGATAAGCCAGTATAGGTGCTTCTATTAATTTGTTTTTTAGCGTTTCAAAGTTAATCTGTTGTTCATTCGTCCAAATGAAGGATATATTAAGTAAATTTAATTATATTAAGTAAATTAATAATTAATTTTAATAATAATTTTAATAATAACAATAATTCAAAAATAATTCTAGTAAATTAATAATTAATTCTAATAATTAAATAATAATAATTCTATTAAATTAAGTAAATTAATAATAAATTTTAATAATAATAAAAATTCTAAAATAATTCTAGTAAATTTAAAAAATAACCATAATTAAAATTTTAATAATAACAAAAATCGCATAATAATAATTCTAGTAAATATATGTACCTAATAATTTTATTCTAGTAAATATATGTAAAAGTATGTATCATAAAATTAGGAAAATTCATAAAAATGTTCCTCTCTCCTACTGTTGCCGTGCCCTACAGGGTCCATAATTGTTACATGTTTTGTTGTTAAGATCTTTTATACATTATGGAGTGCAAATCAAAAAAAAAAAAAAAAAAAGGAGACATTTTAAACTATCCTATGAAGTAAATAGAGTCATATTGGTATCATGCTACCAGCGTAGTTACAAACAGTGTTGTTTGCCAAAACAAACGGTAAAAGAACGTGTGTTGCAAACACATGAGAGGCAAAGAATTGCTGTCTTGCAGTTCATGCCAGACCAATATTCGTATTTTGTAATTTGTATTATAAATAACAGTCGTTAAAATACAAGTATTGCATTTTGTATGGCAAATACACGATTTAAAAATATTTTGTATCTAGTATTTTAAATACATGCAGGATAGTACTTCGTAATTTGTATTTTAATTAAATAAAAGCATGTATATTGCCCGGCGCGGTTTGTAACGTACGTCTTTAAATTAAGTGAATAAGCGTATACATGAATAAAGCAAACGATCAACAACCGTTTTATAAAAGCAGTAAACGTACAGGTACCGATAATACGAAAAATGAGTATAACTAGGGACACGATATGGAACAGAAAGTATCGATACTGTACTCATATACATTTAAGTTACAGACCTTAAGTGTGCTCGTGCACTGGACCACCAATTCAATAGCTTTAATAATTGCAAAATGTTTCTACTACTACTTATCATTTTAATATTTATTCTTTAAACATACAAAAACAAAAAACAAATAAAATTTCAAATTATGACGATACGACTTAAGCGCTTTACTAAACTATTGATACATATTTTTCCTGTAAAAAAGAACAGAGAGCCGTCGCTCAGGACGCTTGGCAGATGTGAAACATCGAAACTATTTTGTACAAGTAGGGACTCGGTATCGAATAGAAAGTATCGATACTGAGCTCCTGAGTAGTATCGAAAGAAAAGTAATGTACTCATTAAAGTATCAATAATTCAAAGTATCAAGTACCAAGTACTTTTCATAGAACCTATGACCGTTTCTTAGATGAAATTATCCATTTTAAAATTGACTTTACGGTTCATATTTATGGTAACGTCAAGGTAATGAACCTTCCAAAATGTAGCTTGAAATACTTTCATCTGTTCACAGTCGTTCTTTTCACACGAAAAGTGCGATTTAGAAAAAAGAAATAGCGATATCTATCAAGCTAACGACCAACTCTCAGCTACAATATATGTATTTTATAAAAAAAATCTCTAATACTGTAATGATAATAAGACAGGCTATATAAATTATTTAAGGGTCATTGGTCCTTGCTAAGTTTATAAATTTTAAATGAAGTCTGACAATTTAAAGTGAGTCAAAATACAATTCCTAAGGAGTCGGTGACATACAAACAAATATACAGATAAAACTAATGAAAGCCTATAAAAAACGGTTCTCCAGTTTTTGTAGCTGAGAGTAAATTAAATACCATACCTACGGGTATACTTGTATTATGAAGTTAAAGAATTATACATTATTCTATAAAACAAGTAGGTAACTATACTAATATTATAAAGCTAAGGATTTTGTTAGTTAGAACGCGCTAATCTCAGGAACCGCTGGTCCGATTTAAAATTTTTTCAGTGTTGGATAGTCCATTGATTGAGAAAGCCTATATTATATTATCAAAAAATTAGGGGTACTAAAAGTCCAATAATGTAACCCAAGGTGTAAAAAAATTACCCGCAAAAATCCTTACATTGCGTGTGCTGCGAAAACTATTGTTTATAGACAAAACAATATAATACAACTTTGCAAAGCATATATTTGTTTACAAAAAATAAAACGCCACCATATATGTCTAACTATTGTAGTTATCTCACAACAAGTGTTTTTTTTTTTGTAAATAAGTAGATGCCGTCGCTTTAAAAACTCTTTATTTTGTATTTTGGTATTAATCCTTATCATAATAAATCACTTCATATTCAAGACAGATTTAAGACCTTTCTAGAACTTTTTGAATTATTAAATTCGGACATTTAATTCAAAAGATATCGCGATATTAAAAATATAAGTATTAGTGTTGTAGCGAAATAAGTATTAAGTATTGAGCACGCATGTATAATGTTACGGCCGGTCATGAGGGATGAGGAGGCGGTAGCCTCTGCGAAATGCCTAGAAAGAGACATCAACTTTCTTGACAGTCTGCCACTGCAAAACAACTGTCTCATTGCTGTACATACTTATGCACAACAATAAATAACATTTATTTTCATTAGTATACATAATAGGTAGGTAGGTTTCGTTTCAAAAATGTTGATGTATGGGTCGTGGGTGGATGTAGGTAGGTAGGTGTGTAGGTAGGTAGGTAGGTAGGTAGGTAGGTAGGTAGGTAGGTAGGTAGGTAGGTAGGTAGGTAGGTAGGTAGGTAGGTAGGTAGGTAGGTAGGTAGGTAGGTAGGTAGGTAGGTAGGTAGGTAGGTAGGTAGGTAGGTAGGTAGGTAGGTAGGTAGGTAGGTAGGTAGGTAGGTAGGTAGGTAGGTAGGTAGGTAGGTAGGTAGGTAGGTAGGTAGGTAGGTAGGTAGGTAGGTAGGTAGGTAGGTAGGTAGGTAGGTAGGTAGGTAGGTAGGTAGGTAGGTAGGTAGGTAGGTAGGTAGGTAGGTAGGTAGGTAGGTAGGTAGGTAGGTAGGTAGGTAGGTAGGTAGGTAGGTAGGTAGGTAGGTAGGTAGGTAGGTAGGTAGGTAGGTAGGTAGGTAGGTAGGTAGGTAGGTAGGTAGGTAGGTAGGTAGGTAGGTAGGTAGGTAGGTAGGTAGGTAGGTAGGTAGGTAGGTAGGTAGGTAGGTAGGTAGGTAGGTAGGTAGGTAGGTAGGTAGGTAGGTAGGTAGGTAGGTAGGTAGGTAGGTAGGTAGGTAGGTAGGTAGGTAGGTAGGTAGGTAGGTAGGTAGGTAGGTAGGTAGGTAGGTAGGTAGGTAGGTAGGTAGGTAGGTAGGTAGGTAGGTAGGTAGGTAGGTAGGTAGGTAGGTAGGTAGGTAGGTAGGTAGGTAGGTAGGTAGGTAGGTAGGTAGGTAGGTAGGTAGGTAGGTAGGTAGGTAGGTAGGTAGGTAGGTAGGTAGGTAGGTAGGTAGGTAGGTAGGTAGGTAGGTAGGTAGGTAGGTAGGTAGGTAGGTAGGTAGGTAGGTAGGTAGGTAGGTAGGTAGGTAGGTAGGTAGGTAGGTAGGTAGGTAGGTAGGTAGGTAGGTAGGTAGGTAGGTAGGTAGGTAGGTAGGTAGGTAGGTAGGTAGGTAGGTAGGTAGGTAGGTAGGTAGGTAGGTAGGTAGGTAGGTAGGTAGGTAGGTAGGTAGGTAGGTAGGTAGGTAGGTAGGTAGGTAGGTAGGTAGGTAGGTAGGTAGGTAGGTAGGTAGGTAGGTAGGTAGGTAGGTAGGTAGGTAGGTAGGTAGGTAGGTAGGTAGGTAGGTTAGGTTAGGTTAGGTTAGGTTAGGTTAGGTTAGGTTAGGTTAGGTTAGGTTAGGTTAGGTTAGGTTAGGTTAGGTTAGGTTAGGTTAGGTTAGGTTAGGTTAGGTTAGGTTAGGTTAGGTTAGGTTAGGTTAGGTTAGGTTAGGTTAGGTTAGGTTAGGTTAGGTTAGGTTTTTTTTTTTTTTTTTTTTTTTTTTTTAAATTTTGTCCGGGTGCTTTTGCCCAGGACTACAGACATCTGACTCAGGTCAGATATTTCCTATCTACTTATGTAAGGCTAGGGTAGTAAGTTTTTCATCTCCCCTTCGGGGGTACTTATCTTTAATAGTTATGCACAGGAGCATTCTTATAATTACATTATTTGTAGTCTACTTAATTACAAATATTTCTTATGTGCTATTACGTTTTAATAATACTTGTTTTACAGTTTAGTACGTTTATACATTATTTCTTATTTACAGTTTTTAATTTATTCTAGGTTTTTATATTTATGTATATATGACAATTTTGGCAACATTCACTCAATTATATTGTATATAAAGTGAGTATATATACGGTTGTATGTGTTCGTGTAAATTGTTATCACTTGTGTCTCTGCTTTGCCCTTTTAACTATCTTTGTGCAGTACTCTAAAAATATGTCTCTGGTGTCTTTATGTTTCATAATATTAGCTGCGTTTGCGGGAGTTAAATTTATATTGAGTAAGTGCTCAGTGTTGCACCTGAGGTTGCTGTGTACAGGGCAGTCAAACAACAGGTGCAACACCGACTCTTCTGTATTCGCGTCGCATTCACATGACGGGTCATCCTTGCAACCAAAACGGTGCAGGTACGCTGCGAACCCGCCATGTCCTGTCAGTGCTTGCGTTATCTCCGCTGTAATCTTCACCTTTTTTATGACCGAGTATGCATATGTAACGTCCGGTAAGAATAACCTAGTAACCCCTGCCGTCGAGCCGAGTTGAAAACGCTCGTTCCATTCAATAAGCGCTTGCCGGCGGATCTCGCGCTTGGCGAAAGATATTGGGCATTTGTCATAAATAGGTCTTCTTTTTACCTTCAGGGCCGCGTCCTTTGCCAGTTGGTCGGCGCGCTCATTTCCAGTAATGCCAGTGTGGGCCTTGACCCAGAACAGCCGTATAGCCCTGTGTTGTTCTGCGGCTTCCTTGAGATATGCTCTGGTCTGTATAGCAAGTTTGTGCGTAGAGCTGTTGTTAACTACGGTTTGTACGGCTGCTCTGGAGTCGCTCAGTATTGCGCAAGAGTCGGACTGTTCCCTCGCTGCCACCCTGGCGGCCTCACAGATGGCCAACAATTCGGCCTGGTAGACGGTGCAGTAAGGTGGTAGATTCATTTTTATTGCTCTTATCTCTACATTCTGTTTCCAAACAGAAATGGCTGCTCCAACTTTGCCATCGATCTTACTACCATCTGTGTAAAACCGTACTGCACCTTCCACCTTCTCTTCAATATCCTCAATATTGTGCAGCATTCCGAATTCGTGGTCCAAATGGAGCGCCGGGTGGGGTCTCTCGACGTAAGGCGTCGGTGTCTCCGCTTCTCTATCTGACACTGGCGGTTGCAATCCCCTCCTGACCGCGTAAAGGGAAGCATTTTCCCTTACCCGGATATCGAGGGGGAGTGCCCCCGCCAGCACCAGAGCTGCGTTAAGGGACACCGTGCGATATGCCTTTGTCCTCCTCTGCGCGAACACTCTTTGTATTGTGTCCAGGTGTTTTCGGATACACTTTTTAGTGGTGGCTGGAGCCCATACACTGGCTGCGTACGTAATGATCGGTTCTATCACCGCGTTGTATATCAGGCTTACGACTTCCGGGTGGAGGCCCCAACTTACCCTGGCGGCTCTCGATAGTTGCTTATAGACGCCCAGCGCCTTCGCGCAAACATTTGCGACATGGGCGCCGAACGTCAGGCCTCTGTCTATCGTTAGCCCCAGGATCTTGATCTCCTTCGACAAGGCTATTCCCACCCCGCCCATGCTAAGTCGTGGAGTGTCGTACTTAAGTTTTTTGGTCAGCACCATCGCAAGAGTTTTGTGTGGTGCGAACCTCAACCTATTCGCGACGCCCCACTTCCTAACACGTTCGAGGGTTGAATTTCCTCGTCGTTCTATCTCCTCCGCAGTGTCCCCCGAGAAGACGAGGACTATGTCATCGGCAAAAGCCTGACAGAAGTCCTCCCCCTTCCCAAGGTCCTTTAGCAGAGGGTCCAGAAGAAGATTCCAGAGTATAGGACCTCCGATGGATCCCTGCGCGCACCCCATACTGGTGTCCTGGGTGTGTTCATGACCGGCATACCTGACTACCACCTTCCGGTCACTAAGGTAGCTGGCCATTGTTCCCCGCAATCTACCTGGGCACTGCTCATCCGCCAGTCTGACCTTAATTGCTGGCCACCAAGCACTGTCGAAAGCGCCCTCAATGTCCAGCGACACCATTATGATGAGTTTCTTCTCACGAAGTTTGCTCTTCAAATGGGCCACCAGACTATAGAGGGCGTCCTCTGTGGAGCGCTGGGGCGTAAAGCCAAACTGACGGGGGCTCATCCTGGGCACCAGGTGATGCGTTAACCTTCTTACCAGTAATTTCTCATAGACCTTCCCCATCACTGGGAGAAGCCCTATAGGTCTATAAGACTTGGGGTGCGTATAGTTGTCCTTACCCGGTTTGCGTAGCGCCACAACGACGGCGATCTTCCATTCTTTGGGGAAGTATTCTAATTTCCAGCACTTATTTATTATGGCTAGGTACGTCCTTGTGTCATTAAGTATAACTTGTCCGCATATGTCTGCTGTTAGTCCGTCAATCCCGGGTGCCTTCTTCGGGTTGAAGTCGGCCACGACCAATTTCAGTTCGGGCTCCGTGAAGTCTGGCTCGTGACTATCACTTGCCAGTACCTTCAGTTCTTCCGCCCTTTTCCTGATTTGTTCGTGGTCGACATCGTCTTCCTCGGCTCTATCTCTAGGGAAAAACGTCCTCGCTAGCCATTGAACCGATTCATTACCGCTTAACTGCGCGCCTCCGTCGACCAAAGGCAGGTCTTCTTCCCTCTTCTTTGTGTGCTTTATTACGCGATAAATCCCCTCCCATACCCCTTCCTTATCCTGTTTCGTACAGAAGTTCTTCCAGCTCGATATTTGAGCTTCTCTTGCTAGGCGTTCATATGCCTCCTTTGACTTTAAGTACTGAGCGACGGCTTCACCCTTAAACTTTGGGGATGCACAACGGAGACGTCTCTTACTGATGGCGACACCCTGCTTCAGGACTGCCAGCTCTTCTGACCACCATGGGACTCTGGTTTTCTCCAACGGTTTCTTTTTCGGCATCAGCTCATCGCAGGTTTGTATGATGATACCCGTGTATTTGTTAATTAATTCGTCTATTTCTTTTTTGTGTTTAATTTTGTTTATTGTGTGTTCATTAATATTATTAACTATTTTTAATTGGTTCAGTTTAATATTAAACTGGGACCAATTTACCTTTTTGGTGTTAAATCTTCTTGTTGTCCTGTCAATGAGTGTGCCTGCCGGTTTCTGTATACAGAGTCGAATGATGATGCCGTTGTGATCTGAGCTGGTCAAGTCCTCAGCCACTTCCCAGTCGTCCACCAGATTTAGCAGCCCGTCTGTGCATGCGGTGACGTCTACAAAGCTAGTTAGTCTAGCATTACCCCTAACTGTATCAAAAGTTGGGGTGCCGCCGTCGTTCAGCACATTCAGTCCATTCTCAATTAGGCTCGACATCATGGACTCTCCTCTACTATCTGTACGTAGGCCACCCCACCATATATGCTTGGCGTTTGCGTCACCACCTAAGAGTATTTTGTCGATGTTTGTATCATCGCAGATCTTTTTAATTTGTTTAAGATATGGTTCTATATCAGCATCCGGTTCGAAGTAGTAGGACACTGCGAGAATCTCCCACGCACTGGTCTTAAGTTTTACGACTACAATGTTATTGGACGTGTGTTTATGGCATAGTGTGACCGCAATCGACGGATTAAAAACCACTATCGCAGCCTTCACTACGCCATCCCCATTGTTTGCGTTTTGGTAGATTCTCGCAGTGCCATACGTTCTCATTGTCTTTAGCTCTCCCACATAGGGTTCCTGTATGAGGCCAATCATTGCCTTCCTTTTTTCAGCCTCGATCATTAACTCTGCGGTGGCCAGCTTCTTGCGTTGCAGGTTCGCCTGAATTATCATTGATATGGGAGGGATTCGAGTGTTCATGTTGTTGCCCAAGGTGCCCTTAGCAATATCTAATGTTCAGCCTGGCCAGCTCATCGTTCCTCCTTCTGATATTGCAGTCCAGGCTGAACACAGAGTGATCTGGGTTTTGATGCTCCCTTTTTGCGCAGTTAGCGCATTTAGGTGGGTGTCCTGCTAGTCGTCTTGGACACTGTGCCCTAATATGTTTATCCCCGCAATGGTGACATCTGTCATCTTCTTCTTTACAGTTTTTCTTCCCGTGCCCATACTCTAGGCAACGGGAACACTGTATCAGGGGGGTCTGGTCTTCGACCACCACCTGTTGGATATCCGTATATATCCTACCTTTCTGCGTCAATTTACCCCAAAGTTTTGGAGAGACCCGGAGAACGACGTGGTTCTGTAAAGAGTTCCTCGCCCCTCTCCGGTACGGTTAGGTTAGGTTAGGTTAGGTTAGGTTAGGTTAGGTTAGGTTAGGTTAGGTTAGGTTAGGTTAGGTTAGGTTAGGTTAGGTTAGGTTAGGTTAGGTTAGGTTAGGTTAGGTTAGGTTAGGTTAGGTTAGGTTAGGTTAGGTTAGGTTAGGTTAGGTTAGGTTAGGTTAGGTTAGGTTAGGTTAGGTTAGGTTAGGTTAGGTTAGGTTAGGTTAGGTTAGGTTAGGTTAGGTTAGGTTAGGTTAGGTTAGGTTAGGTTAGGTTAGGTTAGGTTAGGTTAGGTTAGGTTTTTTTTTTTTTTTTTTTTTTTTTTTTTTTTTTGTCCGGGTGCCAGACCCGGCCCGCGAGAAGCCCCTAACATGATCAGGGATTTTTTTATTTAATTAAATACACGTTTGATTTATTTCCATACAAAAAATTTACAGTGTTTTCTTATACATTTGTCGCTTCTTATTTTTACTATGGTCTTGTGTTACAATTTGCTTATTCTATTTTTACCATGCCTTATTCTCGGTCTTAGAGATATACATAGTTTCTGTTATTTATGTACATAGTTTATGCATGTGTATACATTAATGTATACGATCTTTATTGCCCTGTTTGTATGTTTATGCAGTGTTACAATATGTTACCTAAGTGTCCTTAGGTTATTTCTGTTATAGTGTACTTGTTATTAATGTAACTGTGTGTACTGTATGGTTTTGATGCGGGAACGTGTAGTTGTGTAATTGCTTTTAGGCTATGTTTGTCTTTGTGTTATTGTGTTATTGTGTTTCTGTTTTTATTGCCATTAATTACGCTTTATTATGCTAACATAATAATTGCAATTGTATGCTCTGTTATTTGACGAGTTCGGTATATGTTTTATTGTGGCGTAAATATATGTATTGTGTGCGTTGGATTAATGTATTAATCATGTGTACTTGAGTTAATATAGTTTTTTATTAGCAATAATATAATCCATTATGTGACAGCATAATGGATTATTACGTATTATATGTATTCGTGTAGTATGTATTATTGTGGTTGTTTTATGTATTGTGTATACATGTGAGCGGGTTACATGTTCACTTGATGCAGTCATTGCATCAGTGCACATGTTCACTCACTATGCTGTGTGTATGCTTTGGTGTAATGCTAATGAGGTATGAGGTGTTTGGTGATTATATCAATTTGAGTTGCATCAATTCTGCAACATAAATTGTAGACTGTGATGTGTACTTATTGATGTGACCAGTGTGGTTTGTATGATTATGTTGGTTGTTGATGGGTGAGTTGATGAAGTGTTGTTATGGTATGTTATTGTTGAGCAATGATTAGTGTTTTGGTGTAGGTGTTTTATGTGTGAGTTAAGTCTGTGGCGTGCGTAGTGAACTGTGTACTAACACTATGTTAGGCTTGGTCTAGCCATAGGCGACAGACTCTCTTGCAAGAGCATCAGCTCTTGCCCTAATTGGGCACTCTGAGCCAAACACATCGTGGTTAGACTGAGGCAGTTTCGCTTTTACGCAGTTCTGGCAGCTGGTGCGGTGGGTGCACTCCTTCCTCATGTGGCCTGGCTGGCCACATTTAGTGCAGCGGTCTTCTTCTACTGCAGCACAGCTTTTTCGCCCATGGCCGTAACCCAGACAGCGCATGCATTGTATGAGGGGCGTTTGATCTTGCACCCTCACACATTGCACGTCGACAAAAAGTCTGCCGGCCGAGATAAGCCTCCGCCAGAGGATTGGCGACACCTGGAGGACGGCATGACACTCGTCTGGGTGCCTTGCCCTCCTCCGGTACCTCTCCACCACGGTGACCTCCTCGGCCGACAGTCCCTCCGTCAGGTCAGCGTTCTGCTGGGTTAACGCTACTATTATATCTGCCTCAGTGACGGCTCGGCATAAGTTCTTCAGGACTACGAGCGGGTTTGCAAACTTCGCATCCTCTACCTTTAATTTTTCGTTGGCTTTTAGCTTACACGCTATCTCTTCTATCTCGTCTTTTGTAGAACACGTGAGGACGACCCTAGGGCCCCTTACGCGTCTCATATTATTAATGTGCAGACCATTTTCTTTTGCTCTCAGGGTGGTCTTAATTTCCTTTTCTAGGATGTCACTCGGGGCGATGTCCTTAGTCGACACCATTACCGCATGTGACTTTGTTGGTGTTTGTTGTTGCCTTGGTTGGGCGACAATCTCAGCATATGTGCGTGGCCCGCAACTGGCTTCGCCAACCCTTTTGCTGAGCTCATGAGTGAGGGACTTCATCTCCTTAATCTCTTGTAGGAGCTCAGCGTCGGTATCTGTTGCGGGGGTGGTAATGGCCTCCTTTTGCCTTTCCAAAGTCACAGCGTGGTATCGGATTACGCCCTCGAGGCATCTCATTCCGTCAGCGTTCTGTTTGATCTGGTCCCTGTGTTTTTCCAGGCCGTCCAAAAGAGTAGCGTGATCATTGAGCGCCTTAATGAGTCTCTCGTTTTGCTCCGTATTTTCTGTGACTATGTCACTATGAGCCCTGATCATAGTCCTCCACCTTTCAATTTGTGGCAGCTCGTCTTCTTCATCTTTCACGGCAACCCCGGGTTTTGGTGTCTCATCACTTTCTTTTACGACCTCCTCAGGCTGTGATTTATGAGGCCCTTCTCTGCTCTCTATTAATTCCCTTTCCCCCTCCTCAACACATAAAACCAATTTGTCCAAGATGTCGATAACCCCTCTTTTTACCTCCGTCTTTATATTTTTCGATGTGTTCAGGAGCATCTTGGCCTTTCTAACTCCCATTTTTGCCCCCATAAGTCTGGCGGATGTAACTGCCGGGGGAGGAGAGTTTTGAGGGGATATCAATTTGTCAATAACCACAGTGCGGTTAAGGACAACCCCCTCCGTCTCGAGTAACCTTTTCTTCACCACTGCTGAGATCGCAGCCTTGGGGGTGTTCTCGATGAACATAGCCGTAGCATTCAGCGGGCGTGGGGCTTTTTTGGTAGGGGATTGAGAACACTCTTGCGAGCGCCTGTCCTGAGGTGGGGACCTGTACATGTTGGTGTGGGTCTGCGGGTGTCAAATGATAGTGTCCGAATGTAAATGGTTCGGTACTGTCAGTAGTGTAAATAATGTGGGTCTGGGTGTAAAGGGCCCTGGTCTTAGATACAATCAAACTTTGCTAATTATATGTATATAATAAAATTTGAATATAAATGTGTCAATAATTGGGGTACAATCCCAAGTCTTAAATGCTATATATACTGTGGGTGTAAAGTTCCCAATTGTCTACAGAATTATTACTAATGGTATTTATTATAAATATGTCAAAATAAAATATAGAATAAGTAAAAATTAAATTGCTAAAAGCAGGGTGTAAAGTCCCTGTGTCCTATAACTAACTTAGATTTTAAAAACAGTAGTCACTTATATACTAAATACCTCCGCCAAGAGTATAATACGGTTTATTAAAACAACTTTTTGCTTTCCCACGAGCCACCGGGCTGCGGCGCAAAATGATTTATTGCATGCGCAACAATCAATTGTCGCCGCCGGCGCAAGACTCAGCGGGGAAGCCCTTAATTAACTTACACAAGAGAAAAAATTTTTTGAAACAATTTTGACAAAATTTTTTGGTCAGAAGTCCGTATCTTCTGTGGAAAGCGGTCGCGGCTCACTGAGGGGATCGACCTAGCGTGCTCAGAGACCGTCCCTGGCCAAAAAGAAGAAAAAGAAGAAGAAAGAAGAAAAAAGAAGAAGAAGAAGGTAGAAGAAGAAAAGCCAGAAGAAAGGTGATAACGGCCTCAGGTGGAGCTCCCCGTGCGCTTGACAAGAGAAGAAACCGCAAGTCTCTACGCCCAATAGTTCCCGAGTTACAGCGGTCCGAAAATCACACCCAGACACCCCCAACACCTCCAGGGAATTTTCGAACGCCGATAACTCCGGCACTATCGGTCGCACGAAGTTCGGGTTTGAACTATGGGGCCTCCCCTCGTGCCCCGCACACGCCGGCACCGTCAGCAGAGATCAAAATTTTGTGGGGTGCTGTCCCCTCCTGACCCCAGGGGATCGATGCTCCTTCTCAGGGGACCCACAACACAGAAAACCGCGACGCGCTAACTTAAAATGGGGCGGAGTTACGACCACTTGAAGTCTTTCAAGATGGCCGCCGGCACGAACTTTGATTGGCAATATCTCCGAATCTATCAGTCCCAGAGGTGTCGCGGTTGGACTTACAGGTGTGGAATTGGGAGTTCTACCAAATGAAATTAGAAACTCACAACCAAAAATTTTTACCCCCAATTTAGAAAAAACTAAGTCCCCCAATTCCAGACTCCCCCCTTAACCCACCTGCAAAATCTCCGCGCTCTACGATAGGTATTCTCGGAGATATGGCCTCCTGAAAAAATTCAAGATGGCCGCCCAACTGTCAAAGTTGAACTTTGACTGTGAATAACTCGGCGAATACACGCCGCAGGAGCACGCGGTTTTCAATGTAGTTAATGGCACTACCTGGGGGACCTATATGTATAGTGAAAACACGTAAATAAAAATTTTTGCCCAATTGGGCAATTGGCTGTCTAACTTGATAGGCAATCACCAGCCCCTATTTTTGTCAAAAACCACAGCTCTCTACGACGTATAGTCACGGAGATATTCAAAAAACAAAAAATTCACGCGAAGTCCCCGACTCACCCAACACCCCCTGGATTTTAAAAATCCGTTGATTTTGGACCTAGACCACCCGAGTTTGGGCTCAGGGTGTGCCCAAAGGTCATCTAAAGCCAAATACAATATGAAATTAATTTTATATATAATATTTTTTAATTAATTAAGAAAAAACACATTAAATTCAATAACTCCCTAAGTATGTAACTTAAAAATCTAGAAAAAGCACTGTAATTTGCTACAAATAGTGTACTATGATAGTCTATTGTCCATATAATTTTAAGATTTTTTGGCTAAGCAATATAAGATAAAAACCGAAATTTTGGGTTTTTTGGCCGCAGCTCCTAGACTATGCTCCTCCGGAATTTCTTCTTTAGTGGGGTTGTAAAGCTAATGAGCGCGCAAGCAGCGGCGCAAGAATCAGGATTATAGCCCAGTAAATGGCTGGGTTATTTAGGGTCAAAGTTGGGACCTTTAATAGTTAATAACTATGAAACTATTTGATGAAAAATTTTTCTTTTTGTGGAAAAATAGTCCAGGCTGTTGTCCGCTGGTATCGTAAAAATTTCAGCCTCGTAAGTACAGTATTTAACTGACCTCGTGGTGACGCGCACGTGTTGAAAATCTTGTTTTTCTTGAATTTTCACCAAGTTGCGCTGCTCCGATTTTCTTCAAACAAACGCCAACAGGTGCGGGCCACCGGGGCCTACACGGCGGTAAAAGAAAATCTCGTGGAGGCACCTAGGCTGAAGCACAAACTTGAAAAAAACTGCACTTTTCACCACCACTTAACCTTTAAAATTTTACTTTCACTTGAATAACTCCCTAGGGTTTTCACACATAGACACATGCGATATATCGGCGTGTGCGTCTCGCCAGCGCGCAACTTTTGAGGTATCACTTGTTACTGTAACTTAAAAGTATCCCGGTCAAATGAATTTTTTAACGCGGAGCAGGGTTAAAAAAGCAGCTGACGGCAGCGCGGTCAGCGGGGGACTCAGGTTAGGTTAGGTTAGGTTAGGTTAGGTTAGGTTAGGTTAGGTTAGGTTAGGTTAGGTTAGGTTAGGTTAGGTTAGGTTAGGTTAGGTTAGGTTAGGTTAGGTTAGGTTAGGTTAGGTTAGGTTAGGTTAGGTTAGGTTAGGTTAGGTTAGGTTAGGTTAGGTTAGGTTAGGTTAGGTTAGGTTAGGTTAGGTTAGGTTAGGTTAGGTTAGGTTAGGTTAGGTTAGGTTAGGTTAGGTTAGGTTAGGTTAGGTTAGGTTAGGTTAGGTTAGGTTAGGTTAGGTTAGGTTAGGTTAGGTTAGGTTAGGTTAGGTTAGGTTAGGTTAGGTTAGGTTAGGTTAGGTTAGGTTAGGTTAGGTTAGGTTAGGTTAGGTTAGGTTAGGTTAGGTTAGGTTAGGTTAGGTTAGGTTAGGTTAGGTTAGGTTAGGTTAGGTTAGGTTAGGTTAGGTTAGGTTAGGTTAGGTTAGGTTAGGTTAGGTTAGGTTAGGTTAGGTTAGGTTAGGTTAGGTTAGGTTAGGTTAGGTTAGGTTAGGTTAGGTTAGGTTAGGTTAGGTTAGGTTAGGTTAGGTTAGGTTAGGTTAGGTTAGGTTAGGTTAGGTTAGGTTAGGTTAGGTTAGGTTAGGTTAGGTTAGGTTTTTTTTTTTTTTTTTTTTTTTTTTTTATTAAGTCCGGGTGCAATGACCCGGCCCGCGAAGCCTCTGACATAATCAGAGATTGACTATTCTCTAACTTAAGATTACGGGGTAATTAGTTTTTCATCTCCCTTGTTAGGGATGTCTTATCTTTATTATATCTACTAGTCTTATGATTAAGTTATCAGTATTAAGCATAATTACAAGCTTTATAAATTTTGTCATTCTTAAATTACTTCACAATTTTTATTTCCATTTTACAAATTATTCCCAAATCTCCACTTCTTATTTTATACTATATTGTTTTATTCCTATTAATTACCTGATTTGCTAATTTTTCGCAGAATTCTAAAAATGCTTTTCGTTTTTTCTTATCTATCATGATTTGACCTACATTCTGGTATGTGATTTGTGTACCTATAATATGTTCGGCGGTGCATCTGTCTCTCATGTGTATAGGGCAATCGAGTATCAGGTGCAGCACCGACTCCTCCACCTCAGGATCGCAGGCACATGAAGGATTATCCTTGCACCCGAAACGGTACAGGTACTCGGAGAAACCCCCATGCCCCGTTAATACTTGTGTTAACGTACCTTTTATGTCTAAACCTCTTATAATTGTGTATGCCTCAATAATATTTGGCAGGAAGAGTTTTGTGACTCCCGCAGATGTTCCCTCGACATAGCGTCTATTCCACTCTATAAGGGCGGCTCTACGGATTTCCCGCTTGGCGAACGAGACTGGGCACATGTCGTATATTGGCTTCCTCTTCAGCCGCAGTGCCGCATCCTTGGCCAGTTGGTCTGCCTTTTCGTTGCCACGCAATCCCATGTGGGCCTTGACCCAAAATAAATCAATCTTCTTATTCTGTTTTGCGGCTTCTTTCATATAAAATCTTGTCCTGGTTGCCAGCCTGTGGGTAGAATTATTGTTCGTAACCGTTTCTAGAGCCGCTCTTGAGTCACTTAGAATTGCGCATGAGTCATATCCACTCCTCAGCGCCACACCAACGGCTTCGCATATGGCCAGCAGTTCAGCCTGGTAGACAGTGCAGTATGTTGGTAAATTAAATTTCAGTTCTTTTGTTACCATATCACCCTCCCATATGGAGATAGCAGCTCCCACTTTTCCTTCAATTTTCGAGCCGTCTGTATACAACTGTACTGCACTGTCCACCTTGTCCTCAATTTCCTGTTCATTGTAAATATTAATGAAACTGTGGTCCATATGCTCCGCCGGGTGCGGTCGCGCTGCGTATGGTAATGGCGTCTCCACTTCCCTGTCCGGCGCCGGCCAGCGCAAGCCCCTCCTGATCTCGTAGAGGGAAGCATTTTCCCTCACCCGTATATCGAGAGGGAGAACCCCGGCCAACACCGAGGCGGCATTGAGGGACACCGTTCTGTACCCTTTGATTAATTTCTGTGCAAAGAGGCGTTGCACCATGTTAAGGTGTTTCTGTATGTATTTTTTGTTGGTCGCGGGAGCCCACGCACCGGCTGCATAAGTGATTATTGGCACTATCACTGCTTCGTATATGGAGCGTACCACCTCCGGATGGAGACCCCAACTCACCCTGGCGGCTCTCGATAGTTGCTTGCAAACGTTCAGCGCCTTGCCGCAAACATTTACAACATGGGCGCCGAACGTCAACCCGCTGTCCACCGTTAGCCCCAGGATTTTAATCTCCTTCGAAAAGGCAATTCCCTCCCCGCCCATGGACAGTCGTGGAACGTCATACTTCAATTTATTGGTTAGCACCATTGCAGTGGTTTTATGAGGTGCAAACCTGAGTCTGTTTCTGACGCCCCACTCCCGAACATGCTCGAGGATTGAATTGCCCCTTCTCTGGATTTCCTCTGCTGTGTCCCCGGAAAAGATGAGAACCACGTCATCGGCGAAAGCCTGGCAGTACTCACCCTTCCCAATGAGGCTTTTCAGCAGGGGGTCCAACAGGAGATTCCAAAGGATGGGGCCTCCTATGGATCCCTGCACGCACCCCATTTCGGTTACTCGGATGTGCTCCTCGCCAGCATACCTTACCCTGACCTTTCTTTGGCTTAGGTAGCTGGCCATGGTTCGTCGTAGGCTCTCTGGGCACTGCTCCTCCTCCAGCCTGACTTTTATCGCGGGCCACCAGGCGCTATCAAAGGCGCCCTCTATATCCAGCGACACCATAGTGATAAGCCTCTTCTTACGAAGTTCGCCTTTCACATGGGCCACCAGATTACAGAGGGCGTCCTCAGTCGATCTCTGGGGCATAAAGCCATACTGGTGGGGGCTAATACGGGGTACCATATGATATGTGAGCCTTTTTATGAGCATTTTTTCGTAGATTTTCCCGAGTACCGGGAGAAGTCCGATGGGTCTATACGACTTGGGGTGCGTATAGTTCTCCTTTCCGCGCTTCCGCAGTACTATAACGACTGCTTCTTTCCATTGCTTGGGAAAATAAGTCATCTCCCAGCATTTATTTATCAGTGCCAAGTGCATTTCTGTATTTGCCTGAATGACTTGCGAGCATATGTCCGCCGTTAGGCCATCTATGCCCGGAGCTTTTTTAGGGTTGAACTCGGCCACAGCCGATTTCAGTTCCGTCCTAGTGAAGATTGGTTCATGAGTATCATGCTGCCTCTCCTTCTCTTCGGCTTTCTTTCTGATCCGACTGTGGTCCGAGTTATCATCCTCAATTCTGTCTTTCGGGTAAAATGTTTCGGCTAGCAGTCGTGCCGATTCTGGGTATCCTAATTGGACACCTCCCACGACCAGTGGCAGGTCCTCTTCCCTTCTACTTGTGTTCCGGATAACTCTGTAGATACCCTCCCACAGACCCTCTCTATCCTGCCTGGCACAAAAGCTTTTCCAACTCTCAATCTGTGAAGCTTTAGCCTGTTTCTCGTATTTGTCCTTCGCTTCGAGGTACTTATCCACGGCTTGACGTCTATAAATTGGGGCTGCACACCTGATTCTCCTCTTTCTGATGACGACGCTACGTTTTAGGGCCTCCAGTTCGTCGGACCACCATGGGATCCCTAGTTTTTCCACCGCCTTCTTTTTAGGCATTAGTTCATCACATATTTGGTTTATTGCCGATGTATATTCTCTAATAAATGTATCTATGTCATCAGTGTTTACTATTGTGTTTATAGTGGTTATGTTTAAATTTTTATCTATTGTTAATTGCCTCAATTTCTCACGAAATTTAGTCCAATTAGTGTTTTTCGTTTTGTATTTACGCGTGGTTCTTTGAACTTGCTTGCCCTGTGGTTTTGTAAGATGCAGTTTGAAGGTGATCCCATTGTGATCCGAACCAACCAGTCCCTCATCGACCTGCCAGTCGTCTATCAGACCCAGAAGTTCCCCAGTACATGCCGTGACGTCGACGTAGCTAGTGAGTCTTTTGTTGCCCCTTATGGTATCAAATGTAGGGGTATCGCCGCTGTTTAGTACCTGTAAGTCAACCTCCAGAAGGGCATCTACCATTGCTTCACCTCTCTTGTCTGTCTTGTTCCCGCCCCACCATAGGCTTTTAGAGTTGGCATCTCCGCCTATTAAGATTTTCCCGATATTACATTCTTTACATATTTTGACTATATGTTGTAGATACGGCTCTATATCTTGGTCTGGCTCAAAGTAGTACGACACTGCAAGGATTTCCCATGTATTGGTGTATAATTTTGCTACTGCAATATTATTAGTTGTATATTTTGTGCACAGTGAGACGACAATTGCCGGACTAAATACGACAATTGCCGCCTTCACTGTACCGTCTCCATGGTTGATGTTTTGGTACGTCCTTGCAGTGCCATACGTCCTCATTCGCCTTTGCGCTCCCACATAAGGCTCTTGTATGAGCGCAAACGCCGCCTTCCTTTTGCGGGCTTCTGTCATTAACTCTATGGTTGCCAACTCTTTCCTCTGGAGATTCGCTTGGAGGATATTGTATGGCGGGGTGTCCCTATGCTTATTTACCGCTTGGCTGCCCTTAGCAGTACAGAGTGCCCGCCCGGGCTAACTCATCCCATTTCCTTCTTATACTGCAGTCGGGACCAAATACGGAGTGGTCTGCATTCAAATGGTTCGTCTTTTTACAGTTTGCACAAGTCGGTTTCTCCTCTGTCTCCCTTTTCGGGCATTGTGCTCTGGTGTGATTTCCTCCACAGTGGTGGCACGTCTTTTCTGTTTGCTTGCAGTGCTTCTTACCATGCCCATAGGCTAGGCAGTTTGAGCACTGCAGCAGCGGCGTCTGGTCTTCAACCTTTGACCACATTATATCCACGAATAGTTTCCCTTTTTCGGTCATTCGCCTCCATAGTTGTGGGGAGACCTGAAGGATAACGTGGCTTTGAAGTGGATTTCGGGCCTTTCTTCTATATCGCTCTTCTATTTTTATTTCCTTTTCAGTTAGGCCTTCTATTAAGTCTCTATTTTGCGTCTGTAACGCTTCTCTGATGTCATCTATCTTGTTGTAATCTAAGACGTTCTTTACCACCACTAGTGGATTCCTGTTCACTGCTTCCTGTACTTTTAACACTCCGTTGGTTCTCAACTGCTCTGCCGCCTTGTTAATTTCGGCCTTAGACGCGCAGCTGATGACGATTTTACCATCTCTTATTTTTCGGATTCCCTCAATTTTGTGTCCCGTTTCTCTTGCCTTCAGCGTCTCTCTTACGTGTTTAAACGTGTCCTCATAAGTTGGTGTGTCGGCATTGGTGGTTACGATGACGCTATATCTTGGTTCGGATTTTGCCGTCCCAATCTGCCTAGGCTTTGACACAATATCGGCATACGAGGGAATAACGTCCTTTGCCTCTGCGATCTGCCTTCCAAGTGCCAAAGTCGCATTTTTGAGTTGGCATATCTCCTCGACCAATGCCCCACTCTCTTCGCGACTTTCGTTTTTCTGTGACACTATATTTGCACTCGTCATTGCATGCCTAAGCGCCTTCATTTCTTTTATGCCGTTTAACATGCAGTCTTGTATTTTTGAATGTACGTCATCTCGATTACTAGAGGCTGATCTTTGTAGCATTTCCAATTTTTCAACAATTTCATTTTTCCTGTCTCTTTCCATTTTCAATTCCCTATCCTGCTCCACAACTATCTCCCGTAGAGCTTCCAATTGTTTCGTAATCTCCGTTTTTATTTCCGTTTTTATATTTCTGGAGATACTCAATTGTAGCATGGATTGCGCAATACAGTGCTCGGCCTTTTCCAGTTTATTGTTAAAGGATATTTCCTGCTTGTCTCTATTTGGCACCAACGTTTGGACCCTCGTCCTTGGCTTTTCCTCTCTGGGCTTTTGTATTGCCTTTGGTGGATCAGAGCTCCTTTTGTTGGTCGCCTCATATTTTGCTACCGCTTCTGAAATGTTTGGACTTTTCCTCTGCGATGGTCCAGGTAGCTGCTTATTGGCGTGCTTAGATGGTGGTGGGGTCTCCGTTTCTTCTACCATTTGTTTATACTTATCCTTGTTTATTGCAAACGTTTTATCTTGTATATCGCTGGTTTTTAAAACGATTTTTTCAAGGGTTTTCGTTGGGTCTGCATCTTTATTATCAATGTTTGGTTTTAATGTTGGGGGTGGTGAGCGTTGGATAGGCATGATTACTTCGGTTCGCGGTGCCTTGCTACCAATGGTTCCAGATGTAGAAGGTCTGATACCCTTGTAAGCGGGGGTCAAATACCCGGTGTCAATTATCGAATGTATAGTTCCGACTTTGTCAATGATTGATTATAATGTGTAACTGGGTGTAAATTGTCCAGTGTTGTCTAAAAAGTGGTGGGTGTAAATGCCCGTGTCATATAAGCTATTAAGTAAGGGTAGCCGAGTGTAAGTTGTTCGGCTACTGTCAATTGAGTGTAAATTGTCAATTGGTGTATATAATTAATTAAAATGTATATATATATATAGTGATTGAATTATAGTATGGGAGTAGATTATTGGGTGTATAAAGCCCTAGTTTATTGCGTCGGTTAAAGCTGTATTGCGTATAAGTCTGTACAATAGTCAAAATTGTGTATAATAAATGTCAGAAATATGTATGTTAATAGAGTGGAATGTCTAAAGGGTATAATATTTGTGGGTGTAAAAGCCCTATTCAATAGTTATTTGTTTGTGTAGGTGATGTGTCAATAATGTGTTTAAACTTGTGTACCTATATCTCCTCGTATGGCGTCTCCAACCGTCGCGTCAGGTCCCTTATGCACGCCAACCGGCTGCGGCGCAAGATGGTATGTTATATTTATAACAACCAGTTGTCACCGCCGGCCAAACCGTCGCGCCCAGGATCCACGCGTGGGCGAGGGACGCCAAGAGGAGAGGAATTAGTAGTGTATTGAAAGTGTTATTTGTTTTGCGGTACGTTAGGCGCGTGTCTTGGTGTGCGTGTGTTTAGTGGGTGTCTCTGTGTTTGAAAATGTAAGTCTATAATTATCTCCACTTGTTAATTAATAGTTTGCAAAGTTGTAAGTTAATTATATTATTAGGGGTTGTAAAAGGACCCGTTAAGTATTGTCACTAAGTTTCTTTATTATTGAAATTAGATTAAGACTATGAGTTGTTATCCGCACAACTGTGCACGATATGTCCACCAACTTACAATTGTCAATTAAAAAAAATATTTCTTTATAATACAAAAATTATAATTCAATTCTAAGTTTTCCTTTAAAATAAGTGATCGTCCAAGTTTGCCTATAAATATATTTATTCGAGTCTTACAAATTTCCTAGGAAATTGCTATTATGTACACAATGTTCATGCGTTGTTATTGGATGGGACAAATTCGAACGATAATTAGGCTCCGCCCACTCCAGTCAATTTATTGTAAATATTTAGTTTGTTAGGAAACTTTGATTTTTTAATATTAGTCTGAATCTAAGTTTAAATATTTATCCGTGTTGTCAATGCGTTTTAGAAATTGTTTATGTACTAAAGTTTCAGGTTTTATGTCTGTTTACTGGTTTTTCAATTTATTTGTATAGTGAGACTTATGTTCAATTTTACTGTAAAGTTATATAATTTATTACTATGAAACCTATTGGTGTGTGTTTTTAAGGGGGTTCTTTAATTTAATAAACTATAAAAGTGTATATTATATTCATAATAAAAAAAGTGTATTTCTAGAACAAATTAAATAGTTGAGATATATAGTTATATGTATTGGTCAATATGAATATCTTGGCTCCGCCCCTAAGCAATTAATATATTGCAATGGGAGGGTTCTGTGCTATGATTATTTAAATAGTTATCCTGTATGGTTGGGTGGTTGGTTGGTAAGAGAGCTATCTTGTGCTACTCCGGGTTTGATTCCGTAGTTGCGAATTGTGTGAAGTGCTAATATGTATTATGTGGTTAGGAAGGTTGATAGTACTGTATGTATTAGTGTGCGTTATAATGTTTGTGTCAGTTAAAATATCAATGTTTATGTATAGATAAATGAGTGTGTGTTTGTGTGTGCGTATTCCTGTTTGGTGCAAGTTGGTTACTGTCTTACTATAAATGCCCTAGATGTAAAAGTTTCAATTATTATTACACTTTTGAACAATTTAAATTTTTAGAACAAACTAAATAATATTTAATATTATAATAGGTTTGTCAAGTTGGCTCCGCCCACTATGGCCGAGCGACAACGACTTTGGACGAACTTCACTTGGTCGTTCTCTGATTGGTTTTATTGTAAGTATATAGGCTAATGATGGTATATTTCGTTATTCTTTAGTGATGTTCCCGTTGTAATTTTTGGTATATGGTCCACAAATCGGGTTGACGTTATTATGCCTGTTTTGGTTTAATTGTTTGTCACAACCAGGGTGTATATGGGTATGACTATAATCGTGTTAGTAATATGTGTGATGTTCGATACGTACCCCTACTATGCGAAGGGTGCAGTTATTAATTTTTCAGTGTGAATGTGTTGTGTGTCGGTTATATGTTATAGTTGTGGTGTTATATTATTTTAGTGTATTTTCAACCACTTTACGAAAGGTGCAGTTACTAGTTTTTTCGGTGTGGTTATGTTGTGTATCAATTATATGTTATAGTTTTAGTGTTATTTTGTTTTAGTGTTTTTGGTGTGTTTTGGTGCGTATTGTTACGTGAGTGTGTTATGTGGATGTTGTGTTGTATGTCTGCACTATTAATTTAGTGTTAGTCAGGTATGAGTTACTATGTCAGGTGTGTTGTATTGGTATAGTCGGTATAAGTTGTATACCCGATCAGAGTAAGGTGTAGTGTCGTGTTAGACTTATATTTATTCCACTATTATTCTATATAATATGTCAGATCTTGTTATAATACTATTCTATAGTTAGATATGTAGTCTGCCTTGGCGGATCCTATGTCTATGTCAATTCGGTTATACAAGTTAATTTAATATTATTGATAAATCTATATTATTGATAAATCTAGGAGTCTATACAATAATTATATTTAATTGGTTTATAATTCATACCAAAATACGGAAACTGTGTGACCACAACACTAGTCATTAGTTTTATATACTTAGGAAGTATATAAGGAAATGTCGGATGTTGAATAAATATTTTGGAAACTTATCTATAATTTGAGTTTACTCGAAAACTAAAGTAGCTAGAATAAAACGGTTTTCGGGGTTGTGCTAATGAAGTGGAGGGGCACACCTTTCCCGCAATCGGGTCACTTCAAAGTCAATATTTATGTTTACATTCACTTATTACTTTGAATTTTAAATTATCAATATCTCCCTAATCTGTAATCTGTTTTGGACGAAATTTGGGGATGTAAATCTCTATATTTTTAAGAGTTCACGGCTTGAATATATATAAAGCAATTGTGTATATTTACCAAATTAAGCCATTTAGTTCCGCATTCCTTGCAGAGATGGCGTTACTATCGAAAGTAATGAAATATTATATGAAATTTGAAATGTTTATATCTACTAAAGTATTTGTTATTTTGGGAAAATTTAAAGGGTATTATGAATCAGGACCTAAGTTCCCCCTTTTTCTACTTATTGCAAGTTCCTGTTTATTAAAATTAAGGGCTAAAATTACAATATTATGAAAATTAATTATTAAAGATATATAAGTAGGGATAACTCGGCTATTATAAGACTAATTTAACTGGAATTTTTACAGGATATGCCTTTATTTTATACAGATCTAATGCAATTATAATAACTATGTGTTAATTATCTACTTGCCGAGATAATGATTTTTGAAAAAATTTTGGAAACTTATCTATAATTTTTGTTTTCTCAAAAAGTAAAGTAGCTAGAGGGAAACGGTTTTCGGGGTTATATTGACGGGATAGGGAGGCACACCTTTCCCGCAATCAGATCGCTCCAAAGTCGATTTTTATGTTTTCATTCACTTATAACTTTGTATTTTAAAATGTCAATATCTCCCTAATTAACAATCTGTTTTGAATGAAATTTGGAGATGTGTATCCCTATATTTTTAAAAGTTCACGGCTATATTCAAAATAAAACAATTATTAATACTTTCCAAATTAAGCCATTTAGTTCCACATTCCTTACAGAGATGGCGTTAGCGTCGAAAGTAATGAAATTTTTTAAGAAATTTTAAGTGCTTATATCTCCTATACTATTAATTATTTTGCAAAAATTTAAACGGTGATATGAATTGTGGCCCAAGTTCCCCCCTTTCCCGTTTACTACGAGTTTCTATCTATTTAAATTAAAAAGCTATAATTACGATTTTACTACGGGAAACTTAATTATACAAAATTTGTAAATAGGGATATCTCAGTTGTTATAAAGCCAATTTGGCTGAAATTTTTACAGGATGAGCATAAAATAAGTACAAATCTACTAATATTTTAATATTTATATATTTATAATGTATTTACTGAGATATGATTTTTTGAAGTTTTCATAAAAATTTTGTGAACTTTAAAATTAAATAACTAATTAACTATAAGTCTTAGCTTTATAGGGGAAACGCCTCCGTGATCCTCCAGGCTCCCGGCACCAACTTATCTATATGGTGTCCTTCCAACTGCCTCGATTTGGTCGACAAGGGTCTTCTTAGTCAGGAATTTTTGGATATTTTCGTCAATAACTTCGTTGTTATTTACCATAAAAATCTGGCAAAGGTGTCCAAAGAAGCGTCTTTTGAGGGCGCTTCGAACAGCAGTTCAGGATATGGGGCTCAAAGATCGTTTTGCAGCAGCGTTTGCGATTTTATATTTCAGCACAATTTTTTGTCGCACAAATGTTGTTACCAAAATTCGTGGTTTTATCACATGCACTTGATTGTTTCACCATTCGATGGCTGATTTAATAGCGCATCTAACGATATATAACACTTATATTATTTCACTGTTTGAACCACTTTTCTGATTTTTTCAAACTTTTCACTGCGAATTTTTGCTACGGAGCGTTCTATAACGACTTTGCGCGTGCGCGTGCGGCGGGGCGTGCCACGGCAGACTGGTTAGGTTAGGTTAGGTTAGGTTAGGTTAGGTTAGGTTAGGTTAGGTTAGGTTAGGTTAGGTTAGGTTAGGTTAGGTTAGGTTAGGTTTTTTTTTTTTTTTTTTTTTTTTTTTTTTTTTTTTTTTTTTTTTTTTTTTTTTTTTTTTTGTCCGGGTGCCAGACCCGGCCCGCGAGAAGCCCCTAACATGATCAGGGATTTTTTATTTAATTAAATACACGTTTGATTTATTTCCATACAAAAAATTTACAGTGTTTTCTTATACATTTGTCGCTTCTTATTTTTACTATGGTCTTGTGTTACAATTTGCTTATTCTATTTTTACCATGCCTTATTCTCGGTCTTAGAGATATACATAGTTTCTGTTATTTATGTACATAGTTTATGCATGTGTATACATTAATGTATACGATCTTTATTGCCCTGTTTGTATGTTTATGCAGTGTTACAATATGTTACCTAAGTGTCCTTAGGTTATTTCTGTTATAGTGTACTTGTTATTAATGTAACTGTGTGTACTGTATGGTTATGATGCGGGAACGTGTAGTTGTGTAATTGCTTTTAGGCTATGTTTGTCTTTGTGTTATTGTGTTATTGTGTTTCTGTTTTTATTGCCATTAATTACGCTTTATTATGCTAACATAATAATTGCAATTGTATGCTCTGTTATTTGACGAGTTCGGTATATGTTTTATTGTGGCGTAAATATATGTATTGTGTGCGTTGGATTAATGTATTAATCATGTGTACTTGAGTTAATATAGTTTTTTATTAGCAATAATATAATCCATTATGTGACAGCATAATGGATTATTACGTATTATATGTATTCGTGTAGTATGTATTATTGTGGTTGTTTTATGTATTGTGTATACATGTGAGCGGGTTACATGTTCACTTGATGCAGTCATTGCATCAGTGCACATGTTCACTCACTATGCTGTGTGTATGCTTTGGTGTAATGCTAATGAGGTATGAGGTGTTTGGTGTTTATATCAATTTGAGTTGCATCAATTCTGCAACATAAATTGTAGACTGTGATGTGTACTTATTGATGTGACCAGTGTGGTTTGTATGATTGTGTTGGTTGTTGATGGGTAAGTTGATGAAGTGTTGTTATGGTATGTTATTGTTGAGCAATGATTAGTGTTTTGGTGTAGGTGTTTTATGTGTGAGTTAAGTCTGTGGCGTGCGTAGTGAACTGTGTACTAACACTATGTTAGGCTTGGTCTAGCCATAGGCGACAGACTCTCTTGCAAGAGCATCAGCTCTTGCCCTAATTGGGCACTCTGAGCCAAACACATCGTGGTTAGACTGAGGCAGTTTCGCTTTTACGCAGTTCTGGCAGCTGGTGCGGTGGGTGCACTCCTTCCTCATGTGGCCTGGCTGGCCACATTTAGTGCAGCGGTCTTCTTCTACTGCAGCACAGCTTTTTCGCCCATGGCCGTAACCCAGACAGCGCATGCATTGTATGAGGGGCGTTTGATCTTGCACCCTCACACATTGCACGTCGACAAAAAGTCTGCCGGCCGAGATAAGCCTCCGCCAGAGGATTGGCGACACCTGGAGGACGGCATGACACTCGTCTGGGTGCCTTGCCCTCCTCCTGTACCTCTCCACCACGGTGACCTCCTCGGCCGACAGTCCCTCCGTCAGGTCAGCGTTCTGCTGGGTTAACGCTACTATTATATCTGCCTCAGTGACGGCTCGGCATAAGTTCTTCAGGACTACGAGCGGGTTTGCAAACTTCGCATCCTCTACCTTTAATTTTTCGTTGGCTTTTAGCTTACACGCTATCTCTTCTATCTCGTCTTTTGTAGAACACGTGAGGACGACCCTAGGGCCCCTTACGCGTCTCATATTATTAATGTGCAGACCATTTTCTTTTGCTCTCAGGGTGGTCTTAATTTCCTTTTCTAGGATGTCACTCGGGGCGATGTCCTTAGTCGACACCATTACCGCATGTGACTTTGTTGGTGTTTGTTGTTGCCTTGGTTGGGCGACAATCTCAGCATATGTGCGTGGCCCGCAACTGGCTTCGCCAACCCTTTTGCTGAGCTCATGAGTGAGGGACTTCATCTCCTTAATCTCTTGTAGGAGCTCAGCGTCGGTATCTGTTGCGGGGGTGGTAATGGCCTCCTTTTGCCTTTCCAAAGTCACAGCGTGGTATCGGATTACGCCCTCGAGGCATCTCATTCCGTCAGAGTTCTGTTTGATCTGGTCCCTGTGTTTTTCCAGGCCGTCCAAAAGAGTAGCGTGATCATTGAGCGCCTTAATGAGTCTCTCGTTTTGCTCCGTATTTTCTGTGACTATGTCACTATGAGCCCTGATCATAGTCCTCCACCTTTCAATTTGTGGCAGCTCGTCTTCTTCATCTTTCACGGCAACCCCGGGTTTTGGTGTCTCATCACTTTCTTTTACGACCTCCTCAGGCTGTGATTTATGAGGCCCTTCTCTGCTCTCTATTAATTCCCTTTCCCCCTCCTCAACACATAAAACCAATTTGTCCAAGATGTCGATAACCCCTCTTTTTACCTCCGTCTTTATATTTTTCGATGTGTTCAGGAGCATCTTGGCCTTTCTAACTCCCATTTTTGCCCCCATAAGTCTGGCGGATGTAACTGCCGGGGGAGGAGAGTTTTGAGGGGATATCAATTTGTCAATAACCACAGTGCGGTTAAGGACAACCCCCTCCGTCTCGAGTAACCTTTTCTTCACCACTGCTGAGATCGCAGCCTTGGGGGTGTTCTCGATGAACATAGCCGTAGCATTCAGCGGGCGTGGGGCTTTTTTGGTAGGGGATTGAGAACACTCTTGCGAGCGCCTGTCCTGAGGTGGGGACCTGTACATGTTGGTGTGGGTCTGCGGGTGTCAAATGATAGTGTCCGAATGTAAATGGTTCGGTACTGTCAGTAGTGTAAATAATGTGGGTCTGGGTGTAAAGGGCCCTGGTCTTAGATACAATCAAACTTTGCTAATTATATGTATATAATAAAATTTGAATATAAATGTGTCAATAATTGGGGTACAATCCCAAGTCTTAAATGCTATATATACTGTGGGTGTAAAGTTCCCAATGGTCTACAGAATTATTACTAATGGTATTTATTATAAATATGTCAAAATAAAATATAGAATAAGTAAAAATTAAATTGCTAAAAGCAGGGTGTAAAGTCCCTGTGTCCTATAACTAACTTAGATTTTAAAAACAATAGTCACTTATATACTAGATACCTCCGCCAAGAGTATAATACGGTTTATTAAAACAACTTTTTGCTTTCCCACGAGCCACCGGGCTGCGGCGCAAAATGATTTATTGCATGCGCAACAATCAATTGTCGCCGCCGGCGCAAGACTCAGCGGGGAAGCCCTTAATTAACTTACACAAGAGAAAAAAAAAAAATTTTTGAAACAATTTTGACAAAATTTTTTGGTCAGAAGTCCGTATCTTCTGTGGAAAGCGGTCGCGGCTCACTGAGGGGATCGACCTAGCGTGCTCAGAGACCGTCCCTGGCCAAAAAGAAGAAAAAGAAGAAGAAAGAAGAAAAAAGAAGAAGAAGAAGGTAGAAGAAGAAAAGCCAGAAGAAAGGTGATAACGGCCTCAGGTGGAGCTCCCCGTGCGCTTGACAAGAGAAGAAACCGCAAGTCTCTACGCCCAATAGTTCCCGAGTTACAGCAGTCCGAAAATCACACCCAGACACCCCCAACACCTCCAGGGAATTTTCGAACGCCGATAACTCCGGCACTATCGGTCGCACGAAGTTCGGGTTTGAACTATGGGGCCTCCCCTCGTGCCCCGCACACGCCGGCACCGTCAGCAGAGATCAAAATTTTGTGGGGTGCTGTCCCCTCCTGACCCCAGGGGATCGATGCTCCTTCTCAGGGGACCCACAACACAGAAAACCGCGACGCGCTAACTTAAAATGGGGCGGAGTTACGACCACTTGAAGTCTTTCAAGATGGCCGCCGGCACGAACTTTGATTGGCAATATCTCCGAATCTATCAGTCCCAGAGGTGTCGCGGTTGGACTTACAGGTGTGGAATTAGGAGTTCTACCAAATGAAATTAGAAACTCACAACCAAAAATTTTTACCCCCAATTTAGAAAAAACTAAGTCCCCCCAATTCCAGACTCCCCCCTTAACCCACCTGCAAAATCTCCGCGCTCTACGATAGATATTCTCGGAGATATGGCCTCCTGAAAAAATTCAAGATGGCCGCCCAACTGTCAAAGTTGAACTTTGACCGTGAATAACTCGGCGAATACACGCCGCAGGAGCACGCGGTTTTCAATGTAGTTAATGGCACTACCTGGGGGACCTATATGTATGGTGAAAACACGTAAATAAAAATTTTTGCCCAATTGGGCAATTGGCTGTCTAACCTGATAGGCAATCACCAGCCCCTATTTTTGTCAAAAACCACAGCTCTCTACGACGTATAGTCACGGAGATATTCAAAAAACAAAAAATTCACGCGAAGTCCCCGACTCACCCAACACCCCCTGGATTTTAAAAATCCGTTGATTTTGGACCTAGACCACCCGAGTTTGGGCTCAGGGTGTGCCCAAAGGTCATCTAAAGCCAAATACAATATGAAATTAATTTTATATATAATATTTTTTAATTAATTAAGAAAAAACACATTAAATTCAATAACTCCCTAAGTATGTAACTTAAAAATCTAGAAAAAGCACTGTAATTTGCTACAAATAGTGTACTATGATAGTCTATTGTCCATATAATTTTAAGATTTTTTGGCTAAGCAATATAAGATAAAAACCGGAATTTTGGGTTTTTTGGCCGCAGCTCCTAGACTATGCTCCTCCGGAATTTCTTCTTTAGTGGGGTTGTAAAGCTAATGAGCGCGCAAGCAGCGGCGCAAGAATCAGAATTATAGCCCAGTAAATGGCTGGGTTATTTAGGGTCAAAGTTGGGACCTTTAATAGTTAATAACTATGAAACTATTTGATGAAAAATTTTTCTTTTTGTGGAAAAATAGTCCAGGCTGTTGTCCGCTGGTATCGTAAAAATTTCAGCCTCGTAAGTACAGTATTTAACTGACCTCGTGGTGACGCGCACGTGTTGAAAATCTTGTTTTTCTTGAATTTTCACCAAGTTGCGCTGCTCCGATTTTCTTCAAACAAACGCCAACAGGTGCGGGCCACCGGGGCCTACACGGCGGTAAAAGAAAATCTCGTGGAGGCACCTAGGCTGAAGCACAAACTTGAAAAAACTGCACTTTTCACCACCACTTAACCTTTAAAATTTTACTTTCACTTGAATAACTCCCTAGGGTTTTCACACATAAACACATGCGATATATCGGCGTGTGCGTCTCGCCAGCGCGCAACTTTTGAGGTATCACTTGTTACTGTAACTTAAAAGTATCCCGGTCAAATGAATTTTTTAACGCGGAGCAGGGTTAAAAAAGCAGCTGACGGCAGCGCGGTCAGCGGGGGACTGAGGTTAGGTTAGGTTAGGTTAGGTTAGGTTAGGTTAGGTTAGGTTAGGTTAGGTTAGGTTAGGTTAGGTTAGGTTAGGTTAGGTTAGGTTAGGTTAGGTTAGGTTAGGTTAGGTTAGGTTAGGTTAGGTTAGGTTAGGTTAGGTTAGGTTAGGTTAGGTTAGGTTAGGTTAGGTTAGGTTAGGTTAGGTTAGGTTAGGTTAGGTTAGGTTAGGTTAGGTTAGGTTAGGTTAGGTTAGGTTAGGTTAGGTTAGGTTAGGTTAGGTTAGGTTAGGTTAGGTTAGGTTAGGTTAGGTTAGGTTAGGTTAGGTTAGGTTAGGTTAGGTTAGGTTAGGTTAGGTTAGGTTAGGTTAGGTTAGGTTAGGTTAGGTTAGGTTAGGTTAGGTTAGGTTAGGTTAGGTTAGGTTAGGTTAGGTTAGGTTAGGTTAGGTTAGGTTAGGTTAGGTTAGGTTAGGTTAGGTTAGGTTAGGTTAGGTTAGGTTAGGTTAGGTTAGGTTAGGTTAGGTTAGGTTAGGTTAGGTTAGGTTAGGTTAGGTTAGGTTAGGTTAGGTTAGGTTAGGTTAGGTTAGGTTAGGTTAGGTTAGGTTAGGTTAGGTTAGGTTAGGTTAGGTTAGGTTAGGTTAGGTTAGGTTAGGTTAGGTTAGGTTAGGTTAGGTTAGGTTAGGTTAGGTTAGGTTAGGTTAGGTTAGGTTAGGTTAGGTTAGGTTAGGTTAGGTTAGGTTAGGTTAGGTTAGGTTAGGTTAGGTTAGGTTAGGTTAGGTTAGGTTAGGTTAGGTTAGGTTAGGTTAGGTTAGGTTAGGTTAGGTTAGGTTAGGTTAGGTTAGGTTAGGTTAGGTTAGGTTAGGTTAGGTTAGGTTAGGTTAGGTTAGGTTAGGTTAGGTTAGGTTAGGTTAGGTTAGGTTAGGTTAGGTTAGGTTAGGTTAGGTTAGGTTAGGTTAGGTTAGGTTAGGTTAGGTTAGGTTAGGTTAGGTTAGGTTAGGTTAGGTTAGGTTAGGTTAGGTTAGGTTAGGTTAGGTTAGGTTAGGTTAGGTTAGGTTAGGTTAGGTTAGGTTAGGTTAGGTTAGGTTAGGTTAGGTTAGGTTAGGTTAGGTTAGGTTAGGTTAGGTTAGGTTAGGTTAGGTTAGGTTAGGTTAGGTTAGGTTAGGTTAGGTTAGGTTAGGTTAGGTTAGGTTAGGTTAGGTTAGGTTAGGTTAGGTTAGGTTAGGTTAGGTTAGGTTAGGTTAGGTTAGGTTAGGTTAGGTTAGGTTAGGTTAGGTTAGGTTAGGTTAGGTTAGGTTAGGTTAGGTTAGGTTAGGTTAGGTTAGGTTAGGTTAGGTTAGGTTAGGTTAGGTTAGGTTAGGTTAGGTTAGGTTAGGTTAGGTTAGGTTAGGTTAGGTTAGGTTAGGTTAGGTTAGGTTAGGTTTTTTTTTTTTTTTTTTTTTTTTTTTTTTTTTTTTTTTTTGTCCGGGTGCCAGACCCGGCCCGCGAGAAGCCCCTAACGTGATCAGGGATTTTTTATTTAATTAAATACACGTTTGATTTATTTCCATACAAAAAATTTACAGTGTTTTCTTATACATTTGTCGCTTCTTATTTTTACTATGGTCTTGTGTTACAATTTGCTTATTCTATTTTTACCATGCCTTATTCTCGGTCTTAGAGATATACATAGTTTCTGTTATTTATGTACATAGTTTATGCATGTGTATACATTAATGTATACGATCTTTATTGCCCTGTTTGTATGTTTATGCAGTGTTACAATATGTTACCTAAGTGTCCTTAGGTTATTTCTGTTATAGTGTACTTGTTATTAATGTAACTGTGTGTACTGTATGGTTATGATGCGGGAACGTGTAGTTGTGTAATTGCTTTTAGGCTATGTTTGTCTTTGTGTTATTGTGTATTGTGTTTCTGTTTTTATTGCCATTAATTACGCTTTATTATGCTAACATAATAATTGCAATTGTATGCTCTGTTATTTGACGAGTTCGGTATATGTTTTATTGTGGCGTAAATATATGTATTGTGTGCGTTGGATTAATGTATTAATCATGTGTACTTGAGTTAATATAGTTTTTTATTAGCAATAATATAATCCATTATGTGACAGCATAATGGATTATTACGTATTATATGTATTCGTGTAGTATGTATTATTGTGGTTGTTTTATGTATTGTGTATACATGTGAGCGGGTTACATGTTCACTTGATGCAGTCATTGCATCAGTGCACATGTTCACTCACTATGCTGTGTGTATGCTTTGGTGTAATGCTAATGAGGTATGAGGTGTTTGGTGTTTATATCAATTTGAGTTGCATCAATTCTGCAACATAAATTGTAGACTGTGATGTGTACTTATTGATGTGACCAGTGTGGTTTGTATGATTGTGTTGGTTGTTGATGGGTAAGTTGATGAAGTGTTGTTATGGTATGTTATTGTTGAGCAATGATTAGTGTTTTGGTGTAGGTGTTTTATGTGTGAGTTAAGTCTGTGGCGTGCGTAGTGAACTGTGTACTAACACTATGTTAGGCTTGGTCTAGCCATAGGCGACAGACTCTCTTGCAAGAGCATCAGCTCTTGCCCTAATTGGGCACTCTGAGCCAAACACATCATGGTTAGACTGAGGCAGTTTCGCTTTTACGCAGTTCTGGCAGCTGGTGCGGTGGGTGCACTCCTTCCTCATGTGGCCTGGCTGGCCACATTTAGTGCAGCGGTCTTCTTCTACTGCAGCACAGCTTTTTCGCCCATGGCCGTAACCCAGACAGCGCATGCATTGTATGAGGGGCGTTTGATCTTGCACCCTCACACATTGCACGTCGACAAAAAGTCTGCCGGCCGAGATAAGCCTCCGCCAGAGGATTGGCGACACCTGGAGGACGGCATGACACTCGTCTGGGTGCCTTGCCCTCCTCCGGTACCTCTCCACCACGGTGACCTCCTCGGCCGACAGTCCCTCCGTCAGGTCAGCGTTCTGCTGGGTTAACGCTACTATTATATCTGCCTCAGTGACGGCTCGGCATAAGTTCTTCAGGACTACGAGCGGGTTTGCAAACTTCGCATCCTCTACCTTTAATTTTTCGTTGGCTTTTAGCTTACACGCTATCTCTTCTATCTCGTCTTTTGTAGAACACGTGAGGACGACCCTAGGGCCTCTTACGCGTCTCATATTATTAATGTGCAGACCATTTTCTTTTGCTCTCAGGGTGGTCTTAATTTCCTTTTCTAGGATGTCACTCGGGGCGATGTCCTTAGTCGACACCATTACCGCATGTGACTTTGTTGGTGTTTGTTGTTGCCTTGGTTGGGCGACAATCTCAGCATATGTGCGTGGCCCGCAACTGGCTTCGCCAACCCTTTTGCTGAGCTCATGAGTGAGGGACTTCATCTCCTTAATCTCTTGTAGGAGCTCAGCGTCGGTATCTGTTGCGGGGGTGGTAATGGCCTCCTTTTGCCTTTCCAAAGTCACAGCGTGGTATCGGATTACGCCCTCGAGGCATCTCATTCCGTCAGCGTTCTGTTTGATCTGGTCCCTGTGTTTTTCCAGGCCGTCCAAAAGAGTAGCGTGATCATTGAGCGCCTTAATGAGTCTCTCGTTTTGCTCCGTATTTTCTGTGACTATGTCACTATGAGCCCTGATCATAGTCCTCCACCTTTCAATTTGTGGCAGCTCGTCTTCTTCATCTTTCACGGCAACCCCGGGTTTTGGTGTCTCATCACTTTCTTTTACGACCTCCTCAGGCTGTGATTTATGAGGCCCTTCTCTGCTCTCTATTAATTCCCTTTCCCCCTCCTCAACACATAAAACCAATTTGTCCAAGATGTCGATAACCCCTCTTTTTACCTCCGTCTTTATATTTTTCGATGTGTTCAGGAGCATCTTGGCCTTTCTAACTCCCATTTTTGCCCCCATAAGTCTGGCGGATGTAACTGCCGGGGGAGGAGAGTTTTGAGGGGATATCAATTTGTCAATAACCACAGTGCGGTTAAGGACAACCCCCTCCGTCTCGAGTAACCTTTTCTTCACCACTGCTGAGATCGCAGCCTTGGGGGTGTTCTCGATGAACATAGCCGTAGCATTCAGCGGGCGTGGGGCTTTTTTGGTAGGGGATTGAGAACACTCTTGCGAGCGCCTGTCCTGAGGTGGGGACCTGTACATGTTGGTGTGGGTCTGCGGGTGTCAAATGATAGTGTCCGAATGTAAATGGTTCGGTACTGTCAGTAGTGTAAATAATGTGGGTCTGGGTGTAAAGGGCCCTGGTCTTAGATACAATCAAACTTTGCTAATTATATGTATATAATAAAATTTGAATATAAATGTGTCAATAATTGGGGTACAATCCCAAGTCTTAAATGCTATATATACTGTGGGTGTAAAGTTCCCAATGGTCTACAGAATTATTACTAATGGTATTTATTATAAATATGTCAAAATAAAATATAGAATAAGTAAAAATTAAATTGCTAAAAGCAGGGTGTAAAGTCCCTGTGTCCTATAACTAACTTAGATTTTAAAAACAGTAGTCACTTATATACTAAATACCTCCGCCAAGAGTATAATACGGTTTATTAAAACAACTTTTTGCTTTCCCACGAGCCACCGGGCTGCGGCGCAAAATGATTTATTGCATGCGCAACAATCAATTGTCGCCGCCGGCGCAAGACTCAGCGGGGAAGCCCTTAATTAACTTACACAAGAGAAAAAAATTTTTGAAACAATTTTGACAAAATTTTTTGGTCAGAAGTCCGTATCTTCTGTGGAAAGCGGTCGCGGCTCACTGAGGGGATCGACCTAGCGTGCTCAGAGACCGTCCCTGGCCAAAAAGAAGAAAAAGAAGAAGAAAGAAGAAAAAAGAAGAAGAAGAAGGTAGAAGAAGAAAAGCCAGAAGAAAGGTGATAACGGCCTCAGGTGGAGCTCCCCGTGCGCTTGACAAGAGAAGAAACCGCAAGTCTCTACGCCCAATAGTTCCCGAGTTACAGCAGTCCGAAAATCACACCCAGACACCCCCAACACCTCCAGGGAATTTTCGAACGCCGATAACTCCGGCACTATCGGTCGCACGAAGTTCGGGTTTGAACTATGGGGCCTCCCCTCGTGCCCCGCACACGCCGGCACCGTCAGCAGAGATCAAAATTTTGTGGGGTGCTGTCCCCTCCTGACCCCAGGGGATCGATGCTCCTTCTCAGGGGACCCACAACACAGAAAACCGCGACGCGCTAACTTAAAATGGGGCGGAGTTACGACCACTTGAAGTCTTTCAAGATGGCCGCCGGCACGAACTTTGATTGGCAATATCTCCGAATCTATCAGTCCCAGAGGTGTCGCGGTTGGACTTACAGGTGTGGAATTAGGAGTTCTACCAAATGAAATTAGAAACTCACAACCAAAAATTTTTACCCCCAATTTAGAAAAAACTAAGTCCCCCCAATTCCAGACTCCCCCCTTAACCCACCTGCAAAATCTCCGCGCTCTACGATAGATATTCTCGGAGATATGGCCTCCTGAAAAAATTCAAGATGGCCGCCCAACTGTCAAAGTTGAACTTTGACCGTGAATAACTCGGCGAATACACGCCGCAGGAGCACGCGGTTTTCAATGTAGTTAATGGCACTACCTGGGGGACCTATATGTATGGTGAAAACACGTAAATAAAAATTTTTGCCCAATTGGGCAATTGGCTGTCTAACCTGATAGGCAATCACCAGCCCCTATTTTTGTCAAAAACCACAGCTCTCTACGACGTATAGTCACGGAGATATTCAAAAAACAAAAAATTCACGCGAAGTCCCCGACTCACCCAACACCCCCTGGATTTTAAAAATCCGTTGATTTTGGACCTAGACCACCCGAGTTTGGGCTCAGGGTGTGCCCAAAGGTCATCTAAAGCCAAATACAATATGAAATTAATTTTATATATAATATTTTTTAATTAATTAAGAAAAAACACATTAAATTCAATAACTCCCTAAGTATGTAACTTAAAAATCTAGAAAAAGCACTGTAATTTGCTACAAATAGTGTACTATGATAGTCTATTGTCCATATAATTTTAAGATTTTTTGGCTAAGCAATATAAGATAAAAACCGGAATTTTGGGTTTTTTGGCCGCAGCTCCTAGACTATGCTCCTCCGGAATTTCTTCTTTAGTGGGGTTGTAAAGCTAATGAGCGCGCAAGCAGCGGCGCAAGAATCAGAATTATAGCCCAGTAAATGGCTGGGTTATTTAGGGTCAAAGTTGGGACCTTTAATAGTTAATAACTATGAAACTATTTGATGAAAAATTTTTCTTTTTGTGGAAAAATAGTCCAGGCTGTTGTCCGCTGGTATCGTAAAAATTTCAGCCTCGTAAGTACAGTATTTAACTGACCTCGTGGTGACGCGCACGTGTTGAAAATCTTGTTTTTCTTGAATTTTCACCAAGTTGCGCTGCTCCGATTTTCTTCAAACAAACGCCAACAGGTGCGGGCCACCGGGGCCTACACGGCGGTAAAAGAAAATCTCGTGGAGGCACCTAGGCTGAAGCACAAACTTGAAAAAACTGCACTTTTCACCACCACTTAACCTTTAAAATTTTACTTTCACTTGAATAACTCCCTAGGGTTTTCACACATAAACACATGCGATATATCGGCGTGTGCGTCTCGCCAGCGCGCAACTTTTGAGGTATCACTTGTTACTGTAACTTAAAAGTATCCCGGTCAAATGAATTTTTTAACGCGGAGCAGGGTTAAAAAAGCAGCTGACGGCAGCGCGGTCAGCGGGGGACTCGGTTAGGTTAGGTTAGGTTAGGTTAGGTTAGGTTAGGTTAGGTTAGGTTAGGTTAGGTTAGGTTAGGTTAGGTTAGGTTAGGTTAGGTTAGGTTAGGTTAGGTTAGGTTAGGTTAGGTTAGGTTAGGTTAGGTTAGGTTAGGTTAGGTTAGGTTAGGTTAGGTTAGGTTAGGTTAGGTTAGGTTAGGTTAGGTTAGGTTAGGTTAGGTTAGGTTAGGTTAGGTTAGGTTAGGTTAGGTTAGGTTAGGTTAGGTTAGGTTAGGTTAGGTTAGGTTAGGTTAGGTTAGGTTAGGTTAGGTTAGGTTAGGTTAGGTTAGGTTAGGTTAGGTTAGGTTAGGTTAGGTTAGGTTAGGTTAGGTTAGGTTAGGTTAGGTTAGGTTAGGTTAGGTTA
>JAVQHN010000040.1:57500-87796 GCA_032191425.1 Lymantria dispar
TGTTATGTGATTTAATGTTTATAAACTCTTATAGAGATGGGTGTGCGGATTTAATTGGTTGAGTAGTGGCGTGATTGACGTGTGTTATTAGTTATGTGCATGGTTAGTTGAATGGTATTTATGTAGTGCATGTGGTGGCGTTATTAGTGATTACTTTATTGTTATAGTTTTTTATTTTATTATACGGTTCGTTATGCAACAACATAGCAAACTGTTATTGTGTTTTGAATGTATAGTGTGTAATGACATAGTGCGCGACGACATAATATATGACGACATAGCGTGTTGTATGGTGTATCTTTGTGTGAATAATGTTATGTGATTTTGTGCTTATAAACTCTTGTAGAGATGGGTGTGAAGAATTGATTGGTTGAGTATTAGTGTAATTGACGTATGTTTAATAGTTATGTACATGGTTAGTTGAGTGGTATTTATGGGTGCGTGTGGTGACGTTGTTGTGATTACGCAATTGTTATAGTTTTTTATTTTATTATACGGTTTGTTATGCAACAACATAGCAAACTGTTATTGTGTTTATGTATGGTGTGTAGCGACATTGTGTGTGACTGCATAATATATGACGACATTGTGTGGGTGGTAATGTATCATTGTGTGCCAGGCCTATGTGTATGACGTTTGTGTAAGGTTGTTTGTACGATGTTGTTCTCTGATGATTGTGCGGTTGTTAATTACTGTTTATTATTTTCTTATAGCTTATTATGCAAACAACATAACAAAGTACTATCGTGTTAATATCATGTATATAGTGCGTGTAGTGTGACAGATTAATTGTGTTGTATGCAGTACGTGCACGCAGTTACATGTGCTTAAAGTGCATTCAATGCACCGGCACACATGTCTCGTGTTTGTACTATACGTGTGTTATCGCGCATGTCTGTAGTACGTTTTATTGGGTAGTGTTAGTTGATGTTGTGTGAGCAATGTGATTGTGTGTAGATTGTTTTATATCATAGATATAGTATTGAGGTGACTAAGTGTCGTGTGATAATGTATTGTTAACATAAAAACGTAATTTGTGTAATAATATGTTAGTATTTTATGACGATTTGTGTTGGCGTAAGTTGATGTGATTGTGTTGTGTATAAGGTTATGTATTGTGTGTTGTGTTGTAATGGTGTAATGTGTCATGGCAGTGAGACATCCGAGTGGAGCAGGGCTAGCTGTAGGCGACCGCCTCCCTCGCGAGAGTGTCCGCTCTTGTTCTAATGGGACAGTCGGCACCAAATACGTCGTGGTTAACTTGCGGTAGTTTCGCCTTCGCACAGTTGTGACAACTAGTGCGATGGCCGCATTCCTTTCTCACGTGGCCTTGTTGCCCGCATTTGGTACAGCGGTCTTCTTCCTCTGTCATGCAGCTTTTGCGCCCGTGACCATAGCCCAGACACCGCATACATTGTATGAGGGGCGTCTGGTCTTGGACCCTCACACATTGCACATCAATGAAGAGTCTGCCGGCCAAAGTAAGCCTCTGCCATAGCTTTGGAGACACCTGGAGGACGGCATGACACTCTTCTGGGTGTCTCGCCCTCCTCCGGTATCTCTCCACCACATTGGCCTCCTCGGCCGACAGCCCCTCCACCAGATTTGCGTTTTGCTGGACGATCGCTGTCTTTATTCCCTCATCTGTAACCGTTCGGCACAAGTTTTTTAATACCACTAAGGGGTTCTTGAACTTTGCCTCTTCGACCTTTAATTGTTCATTAGAAGTTAACTTCCCCGTGACCTGTTCGATGTCGTCTTTGGTGGCGCAAGCGAGTACTATCCTGGGCCCCCTTACTCGCCTCATTTTATGAATTTTTATACCATTTTCTTTGGCCTTTAAGGTGTTTTTGATCTCGCTCTCCAGTACCTCGACAGGGCGAATGTCAGTGGTTGAGACCATGATTGCATGTAATTTTTTGGTTGCTTGAGGCCTGGGTTGGGCTACCATCTGAGCATATGTACGTGGCCCGCATGTAGCTTCACCTACCTGTTTGCTGAGCTCCTGTGCGGTACTTTTAAGCGCCTTTATCTCTTGCAGGAGCTCAGCGCCGGCACCGGTGTCCACTGTGGGGGTGGTATTGGCTTCTTTTTGCCGCTCTAATGTAGCAGAGTGGTATCTTATTACACCTTCTAGACACCTCATGCCATCTGCGTTCTGCTTGATTTGGCTTTTATGTTCTTCTAGGCCGTCTAGAAGGGTGGCGTGGTGCTTAAGCGCCTGTTCCAGCCTCTCGTTTCGTTCGGTGTTTTCGCTGATTATCTCGCTATGGGCTCTAATCATAGTCCTCCATCTGTCCAACTGTGGTAACTCGTCTTTTTCATCTTTTACGACCTCCTCGGGTCGTGATTTGTGGGGCCCTTTTCTTAGCTCCGCGAGTTCCTTTTCCCCCTCTTTGATGCATAGCACCAGTTTTGCCAGTATGTCAGCTACCCCTTTTTTTACCTCCGTTTTGAGATTACGCGACATACTTAGGAGGTTCATTGCTGTTCTAAATCCATGTTGTGCCTCCATGAGTCTGGTGGTGGTCGCTACCGGAGGGGAAGGGCTTTGGGGGGATGTCGACTGGTCCAGGTCCACCGTATAGTTGAAACCTGGTTTATTTATATCGAGCACACCCTTATTAACTATTGCGGATGTCGTTGCCTTAGGGGTATTTTCGATGTACATTGTGGTGTGGCTCGTTGGATGTGGGGCTCTTTTATTGGGAGATTGGGACGACTCTTTTGAGCGCCTACCTTGTGGTGGTGATCTGTACATGTTGTCTGTGGGGTCCGCGGGTGTCAATCGTAAGAGTAGCCGAGTGTAAGTTGTTCGGCTACTGTCAATTGAGTGTATATTGTCAATTGGTGTATATAATTAATTAAAATGTATATATATAGTGATTGAATGGGAGTAGATTATTGGGTGTATAAAGCCCTAATTTATTGCGTTAGTTGAAACTGTATTGCGTATAAGTCTGTACGATTGTCAAAATTGTGTATAATGAATGTCAGAAATATGTATGTTAATAGAGTGGAATGTCTAAAGGGTATAGTATTTGTGGGTGTAAAGAGCCCTAGTCAATAGTTATTTGTTTGTGTAGGTGATGTGTCAATAATGTGTTTAAACTTGTGTACCTATATCTCCTCGTATAGCGCCTCCAACCGTCGCGTCAGGTCCCTTATGCACGCCAACCGGCTGCGGCGCAAGATGGTATGTTATATTTATAACAACCAGTTGTCACCGCCGGCCAAGCCGTCGCGCTCAGGACCCACGCGTGGGTGAGGGTCACCAGGAGGAGATGAAGTGGTAATGTATTGAAAGTGTTATTTGTTTTGTGGTGCGTTAAGCGCGTGTATTGGTGTGCGTGTGTTTATTCAGTGTCTCTGTGTTTGAAAATGTAAGTCTGTAATTGTCTCCACTTGTTAATCAATGGTTTGCAAAGTTGTAAATTAATTATATTATTAGGGGTTGTAAAAGGACCCGTTAAGTACTGTAACTAAGTCTCTTTGTTATTGAAATTAGATTAAGACTATGAGTTGTTATCCGCACAACTGTGCACGATATGTCCACCAACTTACAATTGTCAATTAAAAAATATTTCTTTATAATACAAAAATTATAATTCAATTCTAAGTTTTCCTTTAAAATAAGTGATCGTCCAAGTTTGCCTATAAATATATTTATTCGAGTCTTACAAATTTCCTAGGAAATTGCTATTATGTACACAATGTTCATGCGTTGTTATTGGATGGGACAAATTCGAACGATAATTAGGCTCCGCCCACTCCAGTCAATTTATTGTAAATATTTAGTTTGTTAGGAAACTTTGATTTTTTAATATTAGTCTGAATCTAAGTTTAAATATTTATCCGTGTTGTCAATGCGTTTTAGAAATTGTTTATGTACTAAAGTTTCAGGTTTTATGTCTGTTTACTGGTTTTTCAATTTATTTGTATAGTGAGACTTATGTTCAATTTTACTGTAAAGTTATATAATTTATTACTATGAAACCTATTGGTGTGTGTTTTTAAGGGGGTTCTTTAATTTAATAAACTATAAAAGTGTATATTATATTCATAATAAAAAAGTGTATTTCTAGAACAAATTAAATAGTTGAGATATATAGTTATATGTATTGGTCAATATGAATATCTTGGCTCCGCCCCTAAGCAATTAATATATTGCAATGGGAGGGTTCTGTGCTATGATTATTTAAATAGTTATCCTGTATGGTTGGGTGGTTGGTTGGTAAGAGAGCTATCTTGTGCTACTCCGGGTTTGATTCCGTAGTTGCGAATTGTGTGAAGTGCTAATATGTATTATGTGGTTAGGAAGGTTGATAGTACTGTATGTATTAGTGTGCGTTATAATGTTTGTGTCAGTTAAAATATCAATGTTTATGTATAGATAAATGAGTGTGTGTTTGTGTGTGCGTATTCCTGTTTGGTGCAAGTTGGTTACTGTCTTACTATAAATGCCCTAGATGTGAAAGTTTCAATTATTATTACACTTTTGAACAATTTAAATTTTTAGAACAAACTAAATAATATTTAATATTATAATAGGTTTGTCAAGTTGGCTCCGCCCACTAGGGCCGAGCGACAACGACTTTGGACGAACTTCACTTGGTCGTTCTCTGATTGGTTTTATTGTAAGTATATAGGCTAATGATGGTATATTTCGTTATTCTTTAGTGATGTTCCCGTTGTAATTTTTGGTATATGGTCCACAAATCGGGTTGACGTTATTATGCCTGTTTTGGTTTAATTGTTTGTCACAACCAGGGTGTATATGGGTATGACTATAATCGTGTTAGTAATATGTGTGATGTTCGATACGTACCCCTACTATGCGAAGGGTGCAGTTATTAATTTTTCAGTGTGAATGTGTTGTGTGTCGGTTATATGTTATAGTTGTGGTGTTATATTATTTTAGTGTATTTTCAACCACTTTACGAAAGGTGCAGTTACTAGTTTTTTCGGTGTGGTTATGTTGTGTATCAATTATATGTTATAGTTTTAGTGTTATTTTGTTTTAGTGTTTTTGGTGTGTTTTGGTGCGTATTGTTACGTGAGTGTGTTATGTGGATGTTGTGTTGTATGTCTGCACTATTAATTTAGTGTTAGTCAGGTATGAGTTACTATGTCAGGTGTGTTGTATTGGTATAGTCGGTATAAGTTGTATACCCGATCAGAGTAAGGTGTAGTGTCGTAAGGTGTAGTGTCGTGTTAGACTTATATTTATTCCACTATTATTCTATATAATATGTCAGATCTTGTTATAATACTATTCTATAGTTAGATATGTAGTCTGCCTTGGCGGATCCTATGTCTATGTCAATTCGGTTATACAAGTTAATTTAATATTATTGATAAATCTATATTATTGATAAATCTAGGAGTCTATACAATAATTATATTTAATTGGTTTATAATTCATACCAAAATACGGAAACTGTGTGACCACAACACTAGTCATTAGTTTTATATACTTAGGAAGTATATAAGGAAATGTCGGATGTTGAATAAATATTTTGGAAACTTATCTATAATTTGAGTTTACTCGAAAACTAAAGTAGCTAGAATAAAACGGTTTTCGGGGTTGTGCTAATGAAGTGGAGGGGCACACCTTTCCCGCAATCGGGTCACTTCAAAGTCAATATTTATGTTTACATTCACTTATTACTTTGAATTTTAAATTATCAATATCTCCCTAATCTGTAATCTGTTTTGGACGAAATTTGGGGATGTAAATCTCTATATTTTTAAGAGTTCACGGCTTGAATATATATAAAGCAATTGTGTATATTTACCAAATTAAGCCATTTAGTTCCGCATTCCTTGCAGAGATGGCGTTACTATCGAAAGTAATGAAATATTATATGAAATTTGAAATGTTTATATCTACTAAAGTATTTGTTATTTTGGGAAAATTTAAAGGGTATTATGAATCAGGACCTAAGTTCCCCCTTTTTCTACTTATTGCAAGTTCCTGTTTATTAAAATTAAGGGCTAAAATTACAATATTATGAAAATTAATTATTAAAGATATATAAGTAGGGATAACTCGGCTATTATAAGACTAATTTAACTGGAATTTTTACAGGATATGCCTTTATTTTATACAGATCTAATGCAATTATAATAACTATGTGTTAATTATCTACTTGCCGAGATAATGATTTTTGAAAAAATTTTGGAAACTTATCTATAATTTTTGTTTTCTCAAAAAGTAAAGTAGCTAGAGGGAAACGGTTTTCGGTGTTATATTGACGGGATAGGGAGGCACACCTTTCCCGCAATCAGATCGCTCCAAAGTCGATTTTTATGTTTTCATTCACTTATAACTTTGTATTTTAAAATGTCAATATCTCCCTAATTAACAATCTGTTTTGAATGAAATTTGGAGATGTGTATCCCTATATTTTTAAAAGTTCACGGCTATATTCAAAATAAAACAATTATTAATACTTTCCAAATTAAGCCATTTAGTTCCACATTCCTTACAGAGATGGCGTTAGCGTCGAAAGTAATGAAATTTTTTAAGAAATTTTAAGTGCTTATATCTCCTATACTATTAATTATTTTGCAAAAATTTAAACGGTGATATGAATTGTGGCCCAAGTTCCCCCCTTTCCCGTTTACTACGAGTTTCTATCTATTTAAATTAAAAAGCTATAATTACGATTTTACTACGGGAAACTTAATTATACAAAATTTGTAAATAGGGATATCTCAGTTATTATAAAGCCAATTTGGCTGAAATTTTTACAGGATGAGCATAAAATAAGTACAAATCTAATAATATTTTAATATTTATATATTTATAATGTATTTACTGAGATATGATTTTTTGAAGTTTTCATAAAAATTTTGTGAACTTTAAAATTAAATAACTAATTAACTATAAGTCTTAGCTTTATAGGGGAAACGCCTCCGTGATCCTCCAGGCTCCCGGCACCAACTTATCTATATGGTGTCCTTCCAACTGCCTCGATTTGGTCGACAAGGGTCTTCTTAGTCAGGAATTTTTGGATATTTTCGTCAATAACTTCGTTGTTATTTACCATAAAAATCTGGCAAAGGTGTCCAAAGAAGCGTCTTTTGAGGGCGCTTCGAACAGCAGTTCAGGATATGGGGCTCAAAGATCGTTTTGCAGCAGCGTTTGCGATTTTATATTTCAGCACAATTTTTTGTCGCACAAATGTTGTTACCAAAATTCGTGGTTTTATCACATGCACTTGATTGTTTCACCATTCGATGGCTGATTTAATAGCGCATCTAACGATATATAACACTTATATTATTTCACTGTTTGAACCACTTTTCTGATTTTTTCAAACTTTTCACTGCGAATTTTTGCTACGGAGCGTTCTATAACGACTTTGCGCGTGCGCGTGCGGCGGGGCGTGCCACGGCAGACTGGTTAGGTTAGGTTAGGTTAGGTTAGGTTAGGTTAGGTTAGGTTAGGTTAGGTTAGGTTAGGTTAGGTTAGGTTAGGTTAGGTTAGGTTAGGTTAGGTTAGGTTAGGTTAGGTTAGGTTAGGTTAGGTTAGGTTAGGTTAGGTTAGGTTAGGTTAGGTTAGGTTAGGTTAGGTTAGGTTAGGTTAGGTTAGGTTAGGTTAGGTTAGGTTAGGTTAGGTTAGGTTAGGTTAGGTTAGGTTAGGTTAGGTTAGGTTAGGTTAGGTTAGGTTAGGTTAGGTTAGGTTAGGTTAGGTTAGGTTAGGTTAGGTTAGGTTAGGTTAGGTTAGGTTAGGTTAGGTTAGGTTAGGTTAGGTTAGGTTAGGTTAGGTTAGGTTAGGTTAGGTTAGGTTAGGTTAGGTTAGGTTAGGTTAGGTTAGGTTAGGTTGTTTTTTTTTTTTTTTTTTTTTTTTTTTTTTTTTTTTTTTTTTTTTTGTTGTGTCCGGGTGCCAGACCCGGCCCGCGAGAAGCCCCTAACATAATCAGGGATTGTGTCGAATGAATATTGGCGCTGGGAAGATTTATTATCAAAAAATTTTACAATGTATTTCTATACTTATGTATATACTTATGTCTACTATAGTGTTTTGTGTTTTACAATTATTATTATTTATTATTGTACTGCTTTACATTTTATCTTGCTTAGTAAAATTACTACATTGTTGGTTATTAATATTACATTTCCTTATTACAATATGTGTTAAAACTTAAAGAGGGCTAACTATGGCCCCTATCCGTATTATACATTCGTCGGTGCTAGCATAATTGCTCATTTTGGCCTTGTGCGTGACATTTGTTTAAACTGTGGTGGGTTGTTATATTTTTACTAATACTGGTGTATTGTGTTAATAAATATTTATTTTGTATATAGTTTGTGTGAACATTATTAGTATTGTTGTGTGTATGCTATTTATTTTGCGGATAAATTTCATTGTACTTTATTTAATTGCTTATTTTGTTGCAACAAAATAAACTATTAATTGTGATGATTCCATTTTGTTAATTCCTAGTGTTGTTGTGACTTGTGGTTGTTTTACATTTTGCTGTACTGCGTGGTGGTTTTGGTGTGTCATTGTTAATACCTGATATTATAATTTATTATGTTGATACATATAAATTATAATTGTGCATGACATCGAATGATGATTGTTATGGTTTGTTCATGAGCGTATGTGATGTGATGTAGTCCGTGGTTTGTGTACATGGGTGTTTAGTGTGTTGTTATTGTGACGCAGGTTGTGTGTTAAGGTTGTACTGGTGATTGTGCGATTGTTATGCATCGTTTTTTATTTCCTTGGTAAAAATCTGTTATGCATACAGCATAGCAGATTGTTACGTGTTAAATTGAGATGTATGGTGTGTGTTAATGTAGCCGTTTTGTGTGCTGTATATATGTACGTGGGTTGCATGCACGCTAAATACAATCATTGCATCAGCGTCCATGTTCACGCACTATACTCTTGCGTGTATTGTATATAGTTGTTGTTGATAATTTGTGATGATTGCTTTGATTGTGGATGTATTTGTTATGTAGTGTAAATATTTGGACTGTGTTGGTGTATTTACTGGGTAATTGTGTGTTAATTGTTGTTTTGTAATCAGTGTAATTTATGTGAGTGTTGATGTTTCGTAGGTATGGGTCAAAAATTTTGAAATACAGTTGATGAGTGTGTTTTGTATAGTGGTTTGTGTTGTGATGATGAGGTGTAGTTGTTGTTATGTGTTGAGTTTATCGTGCTTGTATGTGTAGTTTGTCTGTCGCGTTCGTGGCCGTGACGAAAGATAGTCGGCCGGGGAGCGCACCCTAGCTATACGCTACTGCCTCCCTTGCGAGGGCGTCTGCCCTAGATCTTATGGGGCATTCTGCGCCGAACACATCGTGATTTGTGTGTGGTTGTTTGGCCTTTGTGCAGTTGTAGCAGTTTGTGCGGTGGCTACACTCCTTCCTCACATGGCCCGGCTGACCGCATCTGGTACAGCGGTCCTCCTCGACCGCGGAGCAGCTCTTTTTTCCGTGGCCGTATCCCAGACAACGCATGCATTGTATGAGGGGCGTTTGGTCTAGCACCCTCACACATTGCACATCAACGAATAGCCTGCCAGCCGAGGTAAGCCTCTGCCAGAGGATTGGCGACACCTGGAGGACGGCATGACACTCATCAGGGTGTCTTGCCCTCCTCCGGTACCTCTCCATCACAGCGACCTCCTCGGCCGACAGTCCCTCCGTCAAGTCGGCGTTTTGCTGGGACAGTGCGATTCTTATGTCTGCTTCCGTGGTCTTCCGACACAGGTTTTTCAGAACCACGAGTGGGTTTAGATACTTCGCCTCTTCCACTTTAAGTTTATTATTTTCCATTAGCTTCCCTGCTAACTGGTCGATCTCAGATTTTGAGGCGCATGCGAGTACGACTCTAGGCCCCCGCACCCGCCTCATCTTCTGGATTCTCCATCCGTTTTCCTTAGCCTTTAAGGTGCCTTTAACCTCCTCCTCCAGGACGTCGCTGGGGCAGATGTCGATGGTTGATACCATAATGGCATGTGACTTGGGTGTCTGTTGAGGCCTTGGTGCGGCGACCATTTCCGCGTAAGTGCGCGGCCCGCAACTGACTTCTTCTACCTTCCTGCTCAGCTCCTGAGTGGTACCCTTTAAAAGTCTTATTTCCTGCAGGAGCTCTGCGCTGACCTCAGTTGCGGGGGTGGTGGTGACGTCCTTTTGATTTTCCAATGTCACTGCATGGTATCGTACAACGCCCTCTAAACATCTCATGCCATCCGCGTTTTCCTTAAACTGCTTTTTGTATTCCTCCAGGCCGTCCAGGAGGGTGGCGTGCTGTTGAAGCGCCTTCTCTAATCGCTCGTTTTGTTCCATGCTCTCTGTAAGGATTTCACTATGAGCCCTAATCATAGTTTTCCACCTTTCCAGTTCAGGGACCTCGCCTTTGTCATCTTTTACGATACTCTCGGGCTGTGGTAACTCGTCTTTGTCTTGGTCTTTTACGTTATCCTCGGGCAGTGGTTTTTGGGGCCCTTTCCTATGCTCCACGAGTTCCTTCTCCCCTTCCTGAACGCATAAGACTAATTTGTCCAATACGTCTATGACCCCTCTTTTCACCTCCGTCTTTATGTTCTTAGACATATTTAGGAGGAGTTTTGCTTTTTTAACGCCTAGTTTTGCCCCCATGAGTCTGGCGGAATCTGCTACTGGAGGGGGAGAGTTTTGGGGGGATGTCGGCTGGTCCAAGACTACGGTGCGGTTCATGCCTGCCCTATTCGTGTCAAATACCCCTTTCCTGGTTGCTCCAGACGTAGTAGTCTTCGGGGTATTTTCTATGAACATGCTGGTGTGGTTCGTTAGATGTTGGGCTTTGTTACTGGGGGACTGGGACGGCTCTTTCGAGCGCCTATCCTGGGGTGGAGATCTAAGCATGTTGTTTTTGGGGTCTGCGGGTGTCAATAATACTGGAATCCGAGTGTATATGGCTCGGTTCCAATATAATGTTGTGTGGGTGTATAATGTGTTAATCAATAGGTGTAGTCAATAATTGAGGTATATTATGTAATTTTGTATGTGTATTATGATGTTTGGGTGTAAAGGCCCTGGTCTATTTTACAATAAGTTTCCTATTAATAATGATTAAAATACAATAATGGGTTAAACCAACAAAAATGTGCAAACCCAGGGTCTTATATTTAAATATAGTGGGGTGTAAAAATCCCAGTTGTCGACAAATTGTTAGATCTAATTATTGTTAACAGGTAAAAGTCAATTTGTCAAAATAAAATAAAATAAAATTAAAATAAAGACTTAATTACTAGAGTTGGGGTGTATAGCCCCGTGTCCTACAGCTAAATTAAAATTAAGATAAAATTGAAATAAAATTAAATTACCTATATACATATACCTCCGCCAGGAGTATGAATTTATAATGGAAACAAATTAATAGCCCTCCCACGAGCCCCCAGGCTGCGGCACAAAATGGCTGGTTGCTAAGGCAACGGCCAATTGTTGCCACCGGCCCAATGACTCCGCGGGGGAAGCCTAAGCAATTTCTAATCACGAAAAGTACAGGAAGAAAAAATTTTTTATTTCAGAAGAGCCTAGTCTTCTGGAGGTAGCGGCCGCGGCCTTTAGCAGGGATCACAACAAGGCATCCGGAGATCGTCCTCGTCCAAAAAGAAGAAAAAGAAAATAAAAGAAGAGAAAAGAAGAAGAAGAAGGTAGAAGCAGAAGAGGCAGAAGGAAGGTGGTATCAGCGTCTGGTGGAGCTCCCCGTGCGATTGACAGCAGAAGAAATCCCCAGTCTCTACGACCAATAGCCTCCAAGTAACGGCAGTCCGAAAATTACCCCCTAACACCTCCAACACCTCCAGGGAATTTTCGAACCCCGATAACTTCGGCTCTATCGGTCGCAGGAAGTTCGGGTTTGAACTAAGGGACTTCCCCCGATGCCCCGCGCACGCCGGCACCGTCAGCTGAAACCAAAATTTTGTGGGGCTGTATCACCAACTGACCCCAGGGGGTCGAAACTCCTTACCAGGGGATCCACTAATCCGAAAACCGCAGCGCGCTATCTCTATTTCCGGCGAAGTTATGTCCAATTGAACCTTTTCAAGATGGCCGCCGGGTATAACTTTGGTCGGTAATATCTCCGAATCTATTGGCCGCAGAGATATCGGGTTTGGACTCACAGGTGGGGAATTGAGAGTTCTACCACAATAATTTGAAAAATCACAACCGAAATTTTTTACCCCCAATTTGGAAAAAACTAATTTCCCCCAATTCCAAACTCCCCCCTTAACCCACCTGCAAAATCTCCACGCTCTACGTTGAATATCTTCGGAGATATGGCCTCCTGAAAAAATCCAATATGGCGGCCGAGCTGTCAAAATCGAACTTTAACCCACTATATCTCCTAAAGTATTAGTCGGAGGAACTTGGGGTTTTCAATGCCGTCAATGGCTTGACTAGGACTACCAGCCTAGTGGTCAGAATCTCAATAATAAAAAATATTGCCCTTTTTGGCAATTGGCTATAAAAAACGATAGCCTGAGTCTTGCTCTATGCTAATCCGAAAACCCCAGTCCTCTACGGCAAATAGTACCGGAGATATGTGACTCTGAAAATTTTCGCGGCCAACTCCAAACACCCCCCGAGACACCCAGGATTTTAAAATTCGTTGTTTTTGGGGCTAGGGCCACCGTGTTTGGGCTCGGGGTGTGCCCAAAGGTCATCTAAAGCCACCTATTACCTAAAATTTTAATTATTTATATTATTTACGGATTTATTTAAGAAATTCGGTTAAAATTCGATTTCTCCTAAACTATTTGACATAAAATTTTGTAAAAAAATGTGTAAATTAAGTACAAAGAAGCCTCTACAACACAGTAAGGTCCAGGTATTTTTACTATTTTTCCGGTCGAACAAAACTTTCTAAAAACCAAAGTTTTTAGTTTTTCGTCCTTGGCTCCTCGACTATATAGTCCAGGGTGCTCGGCTTGTAATATTATGTTGTCCCAGCGAGCGCGCAGGCAGCGGCACAAAAACGGAAATTATAGCCCGGTATGGAACCGAGCTATACGGTGTCAAAGTTTGAAAAAGTTAAATGTTTTATCTTAAAAAGTACAGCACCTAAAATTTTTCTGGCTTCGGAAAAAGTGTCTGGGTACTTGCCCGCAGGTATGTTGAAAATCCCAGCTCTCTAGGTGGCGTATATCGGGTACCTCGTGGTGACGCCACGTGCGAAAAAATGTTGTTTTTCTGCACTTTTTGGTGTGTTGCGCTGCACGGATTTCCGCTTGCGAGGTGTCAAAAGATGCGGGCCCGCGGGGCCTACACGCCGACACAAAAATGTCGCGTGGAGGCACCTACCCCGAAGCACAATTCACGAAAAACTGTTGATTTTCACTCACTTAACCTTTAATTTTAGAGGTTTTTCATTAATAACTTCCTGGTTATCGCACTCACACTCACAGGAACAATTTCGTCGTGTGCGCCTCGTTAACGCGCAACTTTTGAGGTATAACACGTTACGATAACTTGCGAAAAACCCACTTTAAACAATTAAAAAGCGCGGAGCTCACTTGAAAAAGCAGCTGACGGCAGCGCGGTCAGCGGGGGACTGAGGTTAGGTTAGGTTAGGTTAGGTTAGGTTAGGTTAGGTTAGGTTAGGTTAGGTTAGGTTAGGTTAGGTTAGGTTAGGTTAGGTTAGGTTAGGTTAGGTTAGGTTAGGTTAGGTTAGGTTAGGTTAGGTTAGGTTAGGTTAGGTTAGGTTAGGTTAGGTTAGGTTAGGTTAGGTTAGGTTAGGTTAGGTTAGGTTAGGTTAGGTTAGGTTAGGTTAGGTTAGGTTAGGTTAGGTTAGGTTAGGTTAGGTTAGGTTAGGTTAGGTTAGGTTAGGTTAGGTTAGGTTAGGTTAGGTTAGGTTAGGTTAGGTTAGGTTAGGTTAGGTTAGGTTAGGTTAGGTTAGGTTAGGTTAGGTTAGGTTAGGTTAGGTTAGGTTAGGTTAGGTTAGGTTAGGTTAGGTTAGGTTAGGTTAGGTTAGGTTAGGTTAGGTTAGGTTAGGTTAGGTTAGGTTAGGTTAGGTTAGGTTAGGTTAGGTTAGGTTAGGTTAGGTTAGGTTAGGTTAGGTTAGGTTAGGTTAGGTTAGGTTAGGTTAGGTTAGGTTAGGTTAGGTTAGGTTAGGTTAGGTTAGGTTAGGTTAGGTTAGGTTAGGTTAGGTTAGGTTAGGTTAGGTTAGGTTAGGTTAGGTTAGGTTAGGTTAGGTTAGGTTAGGTTAGGTTAGGTTAGGTTAGGTTAGGTTAGGTTAGGTTAGGTTAGGTTAGGTTAGGTTAGGTTAGGTTAGGTTAGGTTAGGTTAGGTTAGGTTAGGTTAGGTTAGGTTAGGTTAGGTTAGGTTAGGTTAGGTTAGGTTAGGTTAGGTTAGGTTAGGTTAGGTTAGGTTAGGTTAGGTTAGGTTAGGTTAGGTTAGGTTAGGTTAGGTTAGGTTAGGTTAGGTTAGGTTAGGTTAGGTTAGGTTAGGTTAGGTTAGGTTAGGTTAGGTTAGGTTAGGTTAGGTTAGGTTAGGTTAGGTTAGGTTAGGTTAGGTTAGGTTAGGTTAGGTTAGGTTAGGTTAGGTTAGGTTAGGTTAGGTTAGGTTAGGTTAGGTTAGGTTAGGTTAGGTTAGGTTAGGTTAGGTTAGGTTAGGTTAGGTTAGGTTAGGTTAGGTTAGGTTAGGTTAGGTTAGGTTAGGTTAGGTTAGGTTAGGTTAGGTTAGGTTAGGTTAGGTTAGGTTAGGTTAGGTTAGGTTAGGTTAGGTTAGGTTAGGTTAGGTTAGGTTAGGTTAGGTTAGGTTAGGTTAGGTTAGGTTAGGTTAGGTTAGGTTAGGTTAGGTTAGGTTAGGTTAGGTTAGGTTAGGTTAGGTTAGGTTAGGTTAGGTTAGGTTAGGTTAGGTTAGGTTAGGTTAGGTTAGGTTAGGTTAGGTTAGGTTAGGTTAGGTTAGGTTAGGTTAGGTTAGGTTAGGTTAGGTTAGGTTAGGTTAGGTTAGGTTAGGTTAGGTTAGGTTAGGTTAGGTTAGGTTAGGTTAGGTTAGGTTAGGTTAGGTTAGGTTAGGTTAGGTTAGGTTAGGTTAGGTTAGGTTAGGTTAGGTTAGGTTAGGTTAGGTTAGGTTAGGTTAGGTTAGGTTAGGTTAGGTTAGGTTAGGTTAGGTTAGGTTAGGTTAGGTTAGGTTAGGTTAGGTTAGGTTAGGTTAGGTTAGGTTAGGTTAGGTTAGGTTAGGTTAGGTTAGGTTAGGTTAGGTTAGGTTAGGTTAGGTTAGGTTAGGTTAGGTTAGGTTAGGTTAGGTTAGGTTAGGTTAGGTTAGGTTAGGTTAGGTTAGGTTAGGTTAGGTTAGGTTAGGTTAGGTTAGGTTAGGTTAGGTTAGGTTAGGTTAGGTTAGGTTAGGTTAGGTTAGGTTAGGTTAGGTTAGGTTAGGTTAGGTTAGGTTAGGTTAGGTTAGGTTAGGTTAGGTTAGGTTAGGTTAGGTTAGGTTAGGTTAGGTTAGGTTAGGTTAGGTTAGGTTAGGTTAGGTTAGGTTAGGTTAGGTTAGGTTAGGTTAGGTTAGGTTAGGTTAGGTTAGGTTAGGTTAGGTTAGGTTAGGTTAGGTTAGGTTAGGTTAGGTTAGGTTAGGTTAGGTTAGGTTAGGTTAGGTTAGGTTAGGTTAGGTTAGGTTAGGTTAGGTTAGGTTAGGTTAGGTTAGGTTAGGTTAGGTTAGGTTAGGTTAGGTTAGGTTAGGTTAGGTTAGGTTAGGTTAGGTTAGGTTAGGTTAGGTTAGGTTAGGTTAGGTTAGGTTAGGTTAGGTTAGGTTAGGTTAGGTTAGGTTAGGTTAGGTTAGGTTAGGTTAGGTTAGGTTAGGTTAGGTTAGGTTAGGTTAGGTTAGGTTAGGTTAGGTTAGGTTAGGTTAGGTTAGGTTAGGTTAGGTTAGGTTAGGTTAGGTTAGGTTAGGTTAGGTTAGGTTAGGTTAGGTTAGGTTAGGTTAGGTTAGGTTAGGTTAGGTTAGGTTAGGTTAGGTTAGGTTAGGTTAGGTTAGGTTAGGTTAGGTTAGGTTAGGTTAGGTTAGGTTAGGTTAGGTTAGGTTAGGTTAGGTTAGGTTAGGTTAGGTTAGGTTAGGTTAGGTTAGGTTAGGTTAGGTTAGGTTAGGTTAGGTTAGGTTAGGTTAGGTTAGGTTAGGTTAGGTTAGGTTAGGTTAGGTTAGGTTAGGTTAGGTTAGGTTAGGTTAGGTTAGGTTAGGTTAGGTTAGGTTAGGTTAGGTTAGGTTAGGTTAGGTTAGGTTAGGTTAGGTTAGGTTAGGTTAGGTTAGGTTAGGTTAGGTTAGGTTAGGTTAGGTTAGGTTAGGTTAGGTTAGGTTAGGTTAGGTTAGGTTAGGTTAGGTTAGGTTAGGTTAGGTTAGGTTAGGTTAGGTTAGGTTAGGTTAGGTTAGGTTAGGTTAGGTTAGGTTAGGTTAGGTTAGGTTAGGTTAGGTTAGGTTAGGTTAGGTTAGGTTAGGTTAGGTTAGGTTAGGTTAGGTTAGGTTAGGTTAGGTTAGGTTAGGTTAGGTTAGGTTAGGTTAGGTTAGGTTAGGTTAGGTTAGGTTAGGTTAGGTTAGGTTAGGTTAGGTTAGGTTAGGTTAGGTTAGGTTAGGTTAGGTTAGGTTAGGTTAGGTTAGGTTAGGTTAGGTTAGGTTAGGTTAGGTTAGGTTAGGTTAGGTTAGGTTAGGTTAGGTTAGGTTAGGTTAGGTTAGGTTAGGTTAGGTTAGGTTAGGTTAGGTTAGGTTAGGTTAGGTTAGGTTAGGTTAGGTTAGGTTAGGTTAGGTTAGGTTAGGTTAGGTTAGGTTAGGTTAGGTTAGGTTAGGTTAGGTTAGGTTAGGTTAGGTTAGGTTAGGTTAGGTTAGGTTAGGTTAGGTTAGGTTAGGTTAGGTTAGGTTAGGTTAGGTTAGGTTAGGTTAGGTTAGGTTAGGTTAGGTTAGGTTAGGTTAGGTTAGGTTAGGTTAGGTTAGGTTAGGTTAGGTTAGGTTAGGTTAGGTTAGGTTAGGTTAGGTTAGGTTAGGTTAGGTTAGGTTAGGTTAGGTTAGGTTAGGTTAGGTTAGGTTAGGTTAGGTTAGGTTAGGTTAGGTTAGGTTAGGTTAGGTTAGGTTAGGTTAGGTTAGGTTAGGTTAGGTTAGGTTAGGTTAGGTTAGGTTAGGTTAGGTTAGGTTAGGTTAGGTTAGGTTAGGTTAGGTTAGGTTAGGTTAGGTTAGGTTAGGTTAGGTTAGGTTAGGTTAGGTTAGGTTAGGTTAGGTTAGGTTAGGTTAGGTTAGGTTAGGTTAGGTTAGGTTAGGTTAGGTTAGGTTAGGTTAGGTTAGGTTAGGTTAGGTTAGGTTAGGTTAGGTTAGGTTAGGTTAGGTTAGGTTAGGTTAGGTTAGGTTAGGTTAGGTTAGGTTAGGTTAGGTTAGGTTAGGTTAGGTTAGGTTAGGTTAGGTTAGGTTAGGTTAGGTTAGGTTAGGTTAGGTTAGGTTAGGTTAGGTTAGGTTAGGTTAGGTTAGGTTAGGTTAGGTTAGGTTAGGTTAGGTTAGGTTAGGTTAGGTTAGGTTAGGTTAGGTTAGGTTAGGTTAGGTTAGGTTAGGTTAGGTTAGGTTAGGTTAGGTTAGGTTAGGTTAGGTTAGGTTAGGTTAGGTTAGGTTAGGTTAGGTTAGGTTAGGTTAGGTTAGGTTAGGTTAGGTTAGGTTAGGTTAGGTTAGGTTAGGTTAGGTTAGGTTAGGTTAGGTTAGGTTAGGTTAGGTTAGGTTAGGTTAGGTTAGGTTAGGTTAGGTTAGGTTAGGTTAGGTTAGGTTAGGTTAGGTTAGGTTAGGTTAGGTTAGGTTAGGTTAGGTTAGGTTAGGTTAGGTTAGGTTAGGTTAGGTTAGGTTAGGTTAGGTTAGGTTAGGTTAGGTTAGGTTAGGTTAGGTTAGGTTAGGTTAGGTTAGGTTAGGTTAGGTTAGGTTAGGTTAGGTTAGGTTAGGTTAGGTTAGGTTAGGTTAGGTTAGGTTAGGTTAGGTTAGGTTAGGTTAGGTTAGGTTAGGTTAGGTTAGGTTAGGTTAGGTTAGGTTAGGTTAGGTTAGGTTAGGTTAGGTTAGGTTAGGTTAGGTTAGGTTAGGTTAGGTTAGGTTAGGTTAGGTTAGGTTAGGTTAGGTTAGGTTAGGTTAGGTTAGGTTAGGTTAGGTTAGGTTAGGTTAGGTTAGGTTAGGTTAGGTTAGGTTAGGTTAGGTTAGGTTAGGTTAGGTTAGGTTAGGTTAGGTTAGGTTAGGTTAGGTTAGGTTAGGTTAGGTTAGGTTAGGTTAGGTTAGGTTAGGTTAGGTTAGGTTAGGTTAGGTTAGGTTAGGTTAGGTTAGGTTAGGTTAGGTTAGGTTAGGTTAGGTTAGGTTAGGTTAGGTTAGGTTAGGTTAGGTTAGGTTAGGTTAGGTTAGGTTAGGTTAGGTTAGGTTAGGTTAGGTTAGGTTAGGTTAGGTTAGGTTAGGTTAGGTTAGGTTAGGTTAGGTTAGGTTAGGTTAGGTTAGGTTAGGTTAGGTTAGGTTAGGTTAGGTTAGGTTAGGTTAGGTTAGGTTAGGTTAGGTTAGGTTAGGTTAGGTTAGGTTAGGTTAGGTTAGGTTAGGTTAGGTTAGGTTAGGTTAGGTTAGGTTAGGTTAGGTTAGGTTAGGTTAGGTTAGGTTAGGTTAGGTTAGGTTAGGTTAGGTTAGGTTAGGTTAGGTTAGGTTAGGTTAGGTTAGGTTAGGTTAGGTTAGGTTAGGTTAGGTTAGGTTAGGTTAGGTTAGGTTAGGTTAGGTTAGGTTAGGTTAGGTTAGGTTAGGTTAGGTTAGGTTAGGTTAGGTTAGGTTAGGTTAGGTTAGGTTAGGTTAGGTTAGGTTAGGTTAGGTTAGGTTAGGTTAGGTTAGGTTAGGTTAGGTTAGGTTAGGTTAGGTTAGGTTAGGTTAGGTTAGGTTAGGTTAGGTTAGGTTAGGTTAGGTTAGGTTAGGTTAGGTTAGGTTAGGTTAGGTTAGGTTAGGTTAGGTTAGGTTAGGTTAGGTTAGGTTAGGTTAGGTTAGGTTAGGTTAGGTTAGGTTAGGTTAGGTTAGGTTAGGTTAGGTTAGGTTAGGTTAGGTTAGGTTAGGTTAGGTTAGGTTAGGTTAGGTTAGGTTAGGTTAGGTTAGGTTAGGTTAGGTTAGGTTAGGTTAGGTTAGGTTAGGTTAGGTTAGGTTAGGTTAGGTTAGGTTAGGTTAGGTTAGGTTAGGTTAGGTTAGGTTAGGTTAGGTTAGGTTAGGTTAGGTTAGGTTAGGTTAGGTTAGGTTAGGTTAGGTTAGGTTAGGTTAGGTTAGGTTAGGTTAGGTTAGGTTAGGTTAGGTTAGGTTAGGTTAGGTTAGGTTAGGTTAGGTTAGGTTAGGTTAGGTTAGGTTAGGTTAGGTTAGGTTAGGTTAGGTTAGGTTAGGTTAGGTTAGGTTAGGTTAGGTTAGGTTAGGTTAGGTTAGGTTAGGTTAGGTTAGGTTAGGTTAGGTTAGGTTAGGTTAGGTTAGGTTAGGTTAGGTTAGGTTAGGTTAGGTTAGGTTAGGTTAGGTTAGGTTAGGTTAGGTTAGGTTAGGTTAGGTTAGGTTAGGTTAGGTTAGGTTAGGTTAGGTTAGGTTAGGTTAGGTTAGGTTAGGTTAGGTTAGGTTAGGTTAGGTTAGGTTAGGTTAGGTTAGGTTAGGTTAGGTTAGGTTAGGTTAGGTTAGGTTAGGTTAGGTTAGGTTAGGTTAGGTTAGGTTAGGTTAGGTTAGGTTAGGTTAGGTTAGGTTAGGTTAGGTTAGGTTAGGTTAGGTTAGGTTAGGTTAGGTTAGGTTAGGTTAGGTTAGGTTAGGTTAGGTTAGGTTAGGTTAGGTTAGGTTAGGTTAGGTTAGGTTAGGTTAGGTTAGGTTAGGTTAGGTTAGGTTAGGTTAGGTTAGGTTAGGTTAGGTTAGGTTAGGTTAGGTTAGGTTAGGTTAGGTTAGGTTAGGTTAGGTTAGGTTAGGTTAGGTTAGGTTAGGTTAGGTTAGGTTAGGTTAGGTTAGGTTAGGTTAGGTTAGGTTAGGTTAGGTTAGGTTAGGTTAGGTTAGGTTAGGTTAGGTTAGGTTAGGTTAGGTTAGGTTAGGTTAGGTTAGGTTAGGTTAGGTTAGGTTAGGTTAGGTTAGGTTAGGTTAGGTTAGGTTAGGTTAGGTTAGGTTAGGTTAGGTTAGGTTAGGTTAGGTTAGGTTAGGTTAGGTTAGGTTAGGTTAGGTTAGGTTAGGTTAGGTTAGGTTAGGTTAGGTTAGGTTAGGTTAGGTTAGGTTAGGTTAGGTTAGGTTAGGTTAGGTTAGGTTAGGTTAGGTTAGGTTAGGTTAGGTTAGGTTAGGTTAGGTTAGGTTAGGTTAGGTTAGGTTAGGTTAGGTTAGGTTAGGTTAGGTTAGGTTAGGTTAGGTTAGGTTAGGTTAGGTTAGGTTAGGTTAGGTTAGGTTAGGTTAGGTTAGGTTAGGTTAGGTTAGGTTAGGTTAGGTTAGGTTAGGTTAGGTTAGGTTAGGTTAGGTTAGGTTAGGTTAGGTTAGGTTAGGTTAGGTTAGGTTAGGTTAGGTTAGGTTAGGTTAGGTTAGGTTAGGTTAGGTTAGGTTAGGTTAGGTTAGGTTAGGTTAGGTTAGGTTAGGTTAGGTTAGGTTAGGTTAGGTTAGGTTAGGTTAGGTTAGGTTGTTAGGTTAGGTTAGGTTAGGTTAGGTTAGGTTAGGTTAGGTTAGGTTAGAGGTTAGGTTAGGTTAGGTTAGGTTAGGTTAGGTTAGGTTAGGTTAGGTTAGGTTAGGTTAGGTTAGGTTAGGTTAGGTTAGGTTAGGTTAGGTTAGGTTAGGTTAGGTTAGGTTAGGTTAGGTTAGGTTAGGTTAGGTTAGGTTAGGTTAGGTTAGGTTAGGTTAGGTTAGGTTAGGTTAGGTTAGGTTAGGTTAGGTTAGGTTAGGTTAGGTTAGGTTAGGTTAGGTTAGGTTAGGTTAGGTTAGGTTAGGTTAGGTTAGGTTAGGTTAGGTTAGGTTAGGTTAGGTTAGGTTAGGTTAGGTTAGGTTAGGTTAGGTTAGGTTAGGTTAGGTTAGGTTAGGTTAGGTTAGGTTAGGTTAGGTTAGGTTAGGTTAGGTTAGGTTAGGTTAGGTTAGGTTAGGTTAGGTTAGGTTAGGTTAGGTTAGGTTAGGTTAGGTTAGGTTAGGTTAGGTTAGGTTAGGTTAGGTTAGGTTAGGTTAGGTTAGGTTAGGTTAGGTTAGGTTAGGTTAGGTTAGGTTAGGTTAGGTTAGGTTAGGTTAGGTTAGGTTAGGTTAGGTTAGGTTAGGTTAGGTTAGGTTAGGTTAGGTTAGGTTAGGTTAGGTTAGGTTAGGTTAGGTTAGGTTAGGTTAGGTTAGGTTAGGTTAGGTTAGGTTAGGTTAGGTTAGGTTAGGTTAGGTTAGGTTAGGTTAGGTTAGGTTAGGTTAGGTTAGGTTAGGTTAGGTTAGGTTAGGTTAGGTTAGGTTAGGTTAGGTTAGGTTAGGTTAGGTTAGGTTAGGTTAGGTTAGGTTAGGTTAGGTTAGGTTAGGTTAGGTTAGGTTAGGTTAGGTTAGGTTAGGTTAGGTTAGGTTAGGTTAGGTTAGGTTAGGTTAGGTTAGGTTAGGTTAGGTTAGGTTAGGTTAGGTTAGGTTAGGTTAGGTTAGGTTAGGTTAGGTTAGGTTAGGTTAGGTTAGGTTAGGTTAGGTTAGGTTAGGTTAGGTTAGGTTAGGTTAGGTTAGGTTAGGTTAGGTTAGGTTAGGTTAGGTTAGGTTAGGTTAGGTTAGGTTAGGTTAGGTTAGGTTAGGTTAGGTTAGGTTAGGTTAGGTTAGGTTAGGTTAGGTTAGGTTAGGTTAGGTTAGGTTAGGTTAGGTTAGGTTAGGTTAGGTTAGGTTAGGTTAGGTTAGGTTAGGTTAGGTTAGGTTAGGTTAGGTTAGGTTAGGTTAGGTTAGGTTAGGTTAGGTTAGGTTAGGTTAGGTTAGGTTAGGTTAGGTTAGGTTAGGTTAGGTTAGGTTAGGTTAGGTTAGGTTAGGTTAGGTTAGGTTAGGTTAGGTTAGGTTAGGTTAGGTTAGGTTAGGTTAGGTTAGGTTAGGTTAGGTTAGGTTAGGTTAGGTTAGGTTAGGTTAGGTTAGGTTAGGTTAGGTTAGTAGGTTAGGTTAGGTTAGGTTAGGTTAGGTTAGGTTAGGTTAGGTTAGGTGTTAGGTTAGGTTAGGTTAGGTTAGGTTAGGTTAGGTTAGGTTAGGTTAGGTTAGGTTAGGTTAGGTTAGGTTAGGTTAGGTTAGGTTAGGTTAGGTTAGGTTAGGTTAGGTTAGGTTAGGTTAGGTTAGGTTAGGTTAGGTTAGGTTAGGTTAGGTTAGGTTAGGTTAGGTTAGGTTAGGTTAGGTTAGGTTAGGTTAGGTTAGGTTAGGTTAGGTTAGGTTAGGTTAGGTTAGGTTAGGTTAGGTTAGGTTAGGTTAGGTTAGGTTAGGTTAGGTTAGGTTAGGTTAGGTTAGGTTAGGTTAGGTTAGGTTAGGTTAGGTTAGGTTAGGTTAGGTTAGGTTAGGTTAGGTTAGGTTAGGTTAGGTTAGGTTAGGTTAGGTTAGGTTAGGTTAGGTTAGGTTAGGTTAGGTTAGGTTAGGTTAGGTTAGGTTAGGTTAGGTTAGGTTAGGTTAGGTTAGGTTAGGTTAGGTTAGGTTAGGTTAGGTTAGGTTAGGTTAGGTTAGGTTAGGTTAGGTTAGGTTAGGTTAGGTTAGGTTAGGTTAGGTTAGGTTAGGTTAGGTTAGGTTAGGTTAGGTTAGGTTAGGTTAGGTTAGGTTAGGTTAGGTTAGGTTAGGTTAGGTTAGGTTAGGTTAGGTTAGGTTAGGTTAGGTTAGGTTAGGTTAGGTTAGGTTAGGTTAGGTTAGGTTAGGTTAGGTTAGGTTAGGTTAGGTTAGGTTAGGTTAGGTTAGGTTAGGTTAGGTTAGGTTAGGTTAGGTTAGGTTAGGTTAGGTTAGGTTAGGTTAGGTTAGGTTAGGTTAGGTTAGGTTAGGTTAGGTTAGGTTAGGTTAGGTTAGGTTAGGTTAGGTTAGGTTAGGTTAGGTTAGGTTAGGTTAGGTTAGGTTAGGTTAGGTTAGGTTAGGTTAGGTTAGGTTAGGTTAGGTTAGGTTAGGTTAGGTTAGGTTAGGTTAGGTTAGGTTAGGTTAGGTTAGGTTAGGTTAGGTTAGGTTAGGTTAGGTTAGGTTAGGTTAGGTTAGGTTAGGTTAGGTTAGGTTAGGTTAGGTTAGGTTAGGTTAGGTTAGGTTAGGTTAGGTTAGGTTAGGTTAGGTTAGGTTAGGTTAGGTTAGGTTAGGTTAGGTTAGGTTAGGTTAGGTTAGGTTAGGTTAGGTTAGGTTAGGTTAGGTTAGGTTAGGTTAGGTTAGGTTAGGTTAGGTTAGGTTAGGTTAGGTTAGGTTAGGTTAGGTTAGGTTAGGTTAGGTTAGGTTAGGTTAGGTTAGGTTAGGTTAGGTTAGGTTAGGTTAGGTTAGGTTAGGTTAGGTTAGGTTAGGTTAGGTTAGGTTAGGTTAGGTTAGGTTAGGTTAGGTTAGGTTAGGTTAGGTTAGGTTAGGTTAGGTTAGGTTAGGTTAGGTTAGGTTAGGTTAGGTGGTTAGGTTAGGTTAGGTTAGGTTAGGTTAGGTTAGGTTAGGTTAGGTTATAGGTTAGGTTAGGTTAGGTTAGGTTAGGTTAGGTTAGGTTAGGTTAGGTTAGGTTAGGTTAGGTTAGGTTAGGTTAGGTTAGGTTAGGTTAGGTTAGGTTAGGTTAGGTTAGGTTAGGTTAGGTTAGGTTAGGTTAGGTTAGGTTAGGTTAGGTTAGGTTAGGTTAGGTTAGGTTAGGTTAGGTTAGGTTAGGTTAGGTTAGGTTAGGTTAGGTTAGGTTAGGTTAGGTTAGGTTAGGTTAGGTTAGGTTAGGTTAGGTTAGGTTAGGTTAGGTTAGGTTAGGTTAGGTTAGGTTAGGTTAGGTTAGGTTAGGTTAGGTTAGGTTAGGTTAGGTTAGGTTAGGTTAGGTTAGGTTAGGTTAGGTTAGGTTAGGTTAGGTTAGGTTAGGTTAGGTTAGGTTAGGTTAGGTTAGGTTAGGTTAGGTTAGGTTAGGTTAGGTTAGGTTAGGTTAGGTTAGGTTAGGTTAGGTTAGGTTAGGTTAGGTTAGGTTAGGTTAGGTTAGGTTAGGTTAGGTTAGGTTAGGTTAGGTTAGGTTAGGTTAGGTTAGGTTAGGTTAGGTTAGGTTAGGTTAGGTTAGGTTAGGTTAGGTTAGGTTAGGTTAGGTTAGGTTAGGTTAGGTTAGGTTAGGTTAGGTTAGGTTAGGTTAGGTTAGGTTAGGTTAGGTTAGGTTAGGTTAGGTTAGGTTAGGTTAGGTTAGGTTAGGTTAGGTTAGGTTAGGTTAGGTTAGGTTAGGTTAGGTTAGGTTAGGTTAGGTTAGGTTAGGTTAGGTTAGGTTAGGTTAGGTTAGGTTAGGTTAGGTTAGGTTAGGTTAGGTTAGGTTAGGTTAGGTTAGGTTAGGTTAGGTTAGGTTAGGTTAGGTTAGGTTAGGTTAGGTTAGGTTAGGTTAGGTTAGGTTAGGTTAGGTTAGGTTAGGTTAGGTTAGGTTAGGTTAGGTTAGGTTAGGTTAGGTTAGGTTAGGTTAGGTTAGGTTAGGTTAGGTTAGGTTAGGTTAGGTTAGGTTAGGTTAGGTTAGGTTAGGTTAGGTTAGGTTAGGTTAGGTTAGGTTAGGTTAGGTTAGGTTAGGTTAGGTTAGGTTAGGTTAGGTTAGGTTAGGTTAGGTTAGGTTAGGTTAGGTTAGGTTAGGTTAGGTTAGGTTAGGTTAGGTTAGGTTAGGTTAGGTTAGGTTAGGTTAGGTTAGGTTAGGTTAGGTTAGGTTAGGTTAGGTTAGGTTAGGTTAGGTTAGGTTAGGTTAGGTTAGGTTAGGTTAGGTTAGGTTAGGTTAGGTTAGGTTAGGTTAGGTTAGGTTAGGTTAGGTTAGGTTAGGTTAGGTTAGGTTAGGTTAGGTTAGGTTAGGTTAGGTTAGGTTAGGTTAGGTTAGGTTAGGTTAGGTTAGGTTAGGTTAGGTTAGGTTAGGTTAGGTTAGGTTAGGTTAGGTTAGGTTAGGTTAGGTTAGGTTAGGTTAGGTTAGGTTAGGTTAGGTTAGGTTAGGTTAGGTTAGGTTAGGTTAGGTTAGGTTAGGTTAGGTTAGGTTAGGTTAGGTTAGGTTAGGTTAGGTTAGGTTAGGTTAGGTTAGGTTAGGTTAGGTTAGGTTAGGTTAGGTTAGGTTAGGTTAGGTTAGGTTAGGTTAGGTTAGGTTAGGTTAGGTTAGGTTAGGTTAGGTTAGGTTAGGTTAGGTTAGGTTAGGTTAGGTTAGGTTAGGTTAGGTTAGGTTAGGTTAGGTTAGGTTAGGTTAGGTTAGGTTAGGTTAGGTTAGGTTAGGTTAGGTTAGGTTAGGTTAGGTTAGGTTAGGTTAGGTTAGGTTAGGTTAGGTTAGGTTAGGTTAGGTTAGGTTAGGTTAGGTTAGGTTAGGTTAGGTTAGGTTAGGTTAGGTTAGGTTAGGTTAGGTTAGGTTAGGTTAGGTTAGGTTAGGTTAGGTTAGGTTAGGTTAGGTTAGGTTAGGTTAGGTTAGGTTAGGTTAGGTTAGGTTAGGTTAGGTTAGGTTAGGTTAGGTTAGGTTAGGTTAGGTTAGGTTAGGTTAGGTTAGGTTAGGTTAGGTTAGGTTAGGTTAGGTTAGGTTAGGTTAGGTTAGGTTAGGTTAGGTTAGGTTAGGTTAGGTTAGGTTAGGTTAGGTTAGGTTAGGTTAGGTTAGGTTAGGTTAGGTTAGGTTAGGTTAGGTTAGGTTAGGTTAGGTTAGGTTAGGTTAGGTTAGGTTAGGTTAGGTTAGGTTAGGTTAGGTTAGGTTAGGTTAGGTTAGGTTAGGTTAGGTTAGGTTAGGTTAGGTTAGGTTAGGTTAGGTTAGGTTAGGTTAGGTTAGGTTAGGTTAGGTTAGGTTAGGTTAGGTTAGGTTAGGTTAGGTTAGGTTAGGTTAGGTTAGGTTAGGTTAGGTTAGGTTAGGTTAGGTTAGGTTAGGTTAGGTTAGGTTAGGTTAGGTTAGGTTAGGTTAGGTTAGGTTAGGTTAGGTTAGGTTAGGTTAGGTTAGGTTAGGTTAGGTTAGGTTAGGTTAGGTTAGGTTAGGTTAGGTTAGGTTAGGTTAGGTTAGGTTAGGTTAGGTTAGGTTAGGTTAGGTTAGGTTAGGTTAGGTTAGGTTAGGTTAGGTTAGGTTAGGTTAGGTTAGGTTAGGTTAGGTTAGGTTAGGTTAGGTTAGGTTAGGTTAGGTTAGGTTAGGTTAGGTTAGGTTAGGTTAGGTTAGGTTAGGTTAGGTTAGGTTAGGTTAGGTTAGGTTAGGTTAGGTTAGGTTAGGTTAGGTTAGGTTAGGTTAGGTTAGGTTAGGTTAGGTTAGGTTAGGTTAGGTTAGGTTAGGTTAGGTTAGGTTAGGTTAGGTTAGGTTAGGTTAGGTTAGGTTAGGTTAGGTTAGGTTAGGTTAGGTTAGGTTAGGTTAGGTTAGGTTAGGTTAGGTTAGGTTAGGTTAGGTTAGGTTAGGTTAGGTTAGGTTAGGTTAGGTTAGGTTAGGTTAGGTTAGGTTAGGTTAGGTTAGGTTAGGTTAGGTTAGGTTAGGTTAGGTTAGGTTAGGTTAGGTTAGGTTAGGTTAGGTTAGGTTAGGTTAGGTTAGGTTAGGTTAGGTTAGGTTAGGTTAGGTTAGGTTAGGTTAGGTTAGGTTAGGTTAGGTTAGGTTAGGTTAGGTTAGGTTAGGTTAGGTTAGGTTAGGTTAGGTTAGGTTAGGTTAGGTTAGGTTAGGTTAGGTTAGGTTAGGTTAGGTTAGGTTAGGTTAGGTTAGGTTAGGTTAGGTTAGGTTAGGTTAGGTTAGGTTAGGTTAGGTTAGGTTAGGTTAGGTTAGGTTAGGTTAGGTTAGGTTAGGTTAGGTTAGGTTAGGTTAGGTTAGGTTAGGTTAGGTTAGGTTAGGTTAGGTTAGGTTAGGTTAGGTTAGGTTAGGTTAGGTTAGGTTAGGTTAGGTTAGGTTAGGTTAGGTTAGGTTAGGTTAGGTTAGGTTAGGTTAGGTTAGGTTAGGTTAGGTTAGGTTAGGTTAGGTTAGGTTAGGTTAGGTTAGGTTAGGTTAGGTTAGGTTAGGTTAGGTTAGGTTAGGTTAGGTTAGGTTAGGTTAGGTTAGGTTAGGTTAGGTTAGGTTAGGTTAGGTTAGGTTAGGTTAGGTTAGGTTAGGTTAGGTTAGGTTAGGTTAGGTTAGGTTAGGTTAGGTTAGGTTAGGTTAGGTTAGGTTAGGTTAGGTTAGGTTAGGTTAGGTTAGGTTAGGTTAGGTTAGGTTAGGTTAGGTTAGGTTAGGTTAGGTTAGGTTAGGTTAGGTTAGGTTAGGTTAGGTTAGGTTAGGTTAGGTTAGGTTAGGTTAGGTTAGGTTAGGTTAGGTTAGGTTAGGTTAGGTTAGGTTAGGTTAGGTTAGGTTAGGTTAGGTTAGGTTAGGTTAGGTTAGGTTAGGTTAGGTTAGGTTAGGTTAGGTTAGGTTAGGTTAGGTTAGGTTAGGTTAGGTTAGGTTAGGTTAGGTTAGGTTAGGTTAGGTTAGGTTAGGTTAGGTTAGGTTAGGTTAGGTTAGGTTAGGTTAGGTTAGGTTAGGTTAGGTTAGGTTAGGTTAGGTTAGGTTAGGTTAGGTTAGGTTAGGTTAGGTTAGGTTAGGTTAGGTTAGGTTAGGTTAGGTTAGGTTAGGTTAGGTTAGGTTAGGTTAGGTTAGGTTAGGTTAGGTTAGGTTAGGTTAGGTTAGGTTAGGTTAGGTTAGGTTAGGTTAGGTTAGGTTAGGTTAGGTTAGGTTAGGTTAGGTTAGGTTAGGTTAGGTTAGGTTAGGTTAGGTTAGGTTAGGTTAGGTTAGGTTAGGTTAGGTTAGGTTAGGTTAGGTTAGGTTAGGTTAGGTTAGGTTAGGTTAGGTTAGGTTAGGTTAGGTTAGGTTAGGTTAGGTTAGGTTAGGTTAGGTTAGGTTAGGTTAGGTTAGGTTAGGTTAGGTTAGGTTAGGTTAGGTTAGGTTAGGTTAGGTTAGGTTAGGTTAGGTTAGGTTAGGTTAGGTTAGGTTAGGTTAGGTTAGGTTAGGTTAGGTTAGGTTAGGTTAGGTTAGGTTAGGTTAGGTTAGGTTAGGTTAGGTTAGGTTAGGTTAGGTTAGGTTAGGTTAGGTTAGGTTAGGTTAGGTTAGGTTAGGTTAGGTTAGGTTAGGTTAGGTTAGGTTAGGTTAGGTTAGGTTAGGTTAGGTTAGGTTAGGTTAGGTTAGGTTAGGTTAGGTTAGGTTAGGTTAGGTTAGGTTAGGTTAGGTTAGGTTAGGTTAGGTTAGGTTAGGTTAGGTTAGGTTAGGTTAGGTTAGGTTAGGTTAGGTTAGGTTAGGTTAGGTTAGGTTAGGTTAGGTTAGGTTAGGTTAGGTTAGGTTAGGTTAGGTTAGGTTAGGTTAGGTTAGGTTAGGTTAGGTTAGGTTAGGTTAGGTTAGGTTAGGTTAGGTTAGGTTAGGTTAGGTTAGGTTAGGTTAGGTTAGGTTAGGTTAGGTTAGGTTAGGTTAGGTTAGGTTAGGTTAGGTTAGGTTAGGTTAGGTTAGGTTAGGTTAGGTTAGGTTAGGTTAGGTTAGGTTAGGTTAGGTTAGGTTAGGTTAGGTTAGGTTAGGTTAGGTTAGGTTAGGTTAGGTTAGGTTAGGTTAGGTTAGGTTAGGTTAGGTTAGGTTAGGTTAGGTTAGGTTAGGTTAGGTTAGGTTAGGTTAGGTTAGGTTAGGTTAGGTTAGGTTAGGTTAGGTTAGGTTAGGTTAGGTTAGGTTAGGTTAGGTTAGGTTAGGTTAGGTTAGGTTAGGTTAGGTTAGGTTAGGTTAGGTTAGGTTAGGTTAGGTTAGGTTAGGTTAGGTTAGGTTAGGTTAGGTTAGGTTAGGTTAGGTTAGGTTAGGTTAGGTTAGGTTAGGTTAGGTTAGGTTAGGTTAGGTTAGGTTAGGTTAGGTTAGGTTAGGTTAGGTTAGGTTAGGTTAGGTTAGGTTAGGTTAGGTTAGGTTAGGTTAGGTTAGGTTAGGTTAGGTTAGGTTAGGTTAGGTTAGGTTAGGTTAGGTTAGGTTAGGTTAGGGTAGGTTAGGGGTGAGTGAGGTTAGGTTAGGGTTAGGTTAGGGTGAGGTTAGGGTAGGTTAGGTTAGGTTAGGTTAGGGTTAGGGTTAGGTTAGGTTAGGTTAGGTTAGGTTAGGTTAGGTTAGGTTAGGGTGAGGGTAGGTTAGGTAGGGGTAGGTTAGGTTGAGGTGAGGTTGGGGTGAGGGTAGGGTGAGGTTAGGGTGAGGGTGAGGTGTGGTGAGGGTGGGGTAGGGTAGGTGAGGGTTAGGTAGGTTAGGTTAGGGTAGGGGTAGGGTGGTAGGTGTAGGGTAGGTGAGGGTAGGGTTAGGGTGAGGTTGGGTAGGGTTGGGGTAGGTTAGGGTAGGGTTAGGTGGGGTGGTAGGAGGTTGGGTAGGTAGGTAGGTTAGGAGGGGTAGGGTGGGGTTGGTTAGGTAGGGTAGGGTTAGGGTTAGGTTAGGTTAGGGTGGTAGGGTTAGGTTAGGGTAGGGGTGGGTGGGTTAGGTGGGTAGGTTAGGTTAGGTTAGGGTTGGTTAGGGTGAGGTTAGGGTTAGGGTAGGTTGGGTAGGGTTAGGTTAGGTGAGGGGTGGTGAGGGGTAGGTTAGGGTAGGGGTGGGTAGGTTGAGGTTAGGTTAGGGTTAGGTTAGGGTTAGTTACAAGGTTAGGTTACGTTAAGTTCGTTAAGTTAAGTTAAAGTTACCGTTAAGTTTAAGTAAGTTACAGTACGTTAAGTTAGTTAAGTTAAGTTAAGTTACAGTTACAGTTAAGTTAACGTTAAGTTCAGTTAGTCAGTTACAGTTCAAGTTAAGTTAAGTTAAGTTACAGTTACGTAAGTTACGTTAGTTAAGTTACGTTACGTTAAGTTAAGTTACGTTACGTTAAGTTCAGTTCACGTTAAGGTTAAGTTACAGTTCAGTTAAGTTACAAGTTAAGTTAAGTTCAGTTACGTTAAGTTACGTTACAGTTAAGTTACGTTAACGTTCAGTTACGTTACAGTTAAGTTCAGTTACAGTCGTACAGTTACGTTCAGTTAAGTTACAGTTAAGTTACCGCTTACGTTAAGTTAACGTTACGTTAAGTTCAGTTAAGTTAAGTTAACAGTTAAGTTCAAGTTACAGTTAAGTTAAGTTAAGTTAAGTTAAGTTACAGTTTAAAGTTAAAGTTAAGTTAAGTTAAGTTAAGTTCAAAGTTACACGTTAAGTTCAGTTCACGTTAAGTTAAGTTACAGTTAAGTTCAAGTAAGTTAACGTTCAGTTAAGTTAAGTAAGTACAGTTACAGTTAAAGTAAGTTAAGTTTACGTTAAGTTACGTTAAGTTAAGTTAAGTTAAGTTAAGTTACGTTTAAGTTCCGTTAAG
>JAVQHN010000041.1:0-47500 GCA_032191425.1 Lymantria dispar
GAAACTAAGGGGAGGACTAAAGAGGGGTAAATTATGATACTATAAAACCTAAACGACAATAAAAACCGGTGAATTCAAAAAATATTTTTTCAATGTAATTCGTGTGTATCGCAGGGTATAGGTAGACTTTTAGGCGCGAAATTGGTTATATTTTATGATTTTATGGAAATTTATAACTCTCCGGGGCCAGATAGACCCACGAATGTGGTGTCTATGGTTTCGTCTCGTCGAGACCTATTAGAAAAATACAATTGTGCGATAATAAAATGAAATATGAGAAGATGATGAGTACAAATGTGCTATTTTAACGATAAAAAGTGGTCGGAAGGACCGAAAACTGGGTTTTGGTGGTCGCAAAACCCCACGTGTGGGGTATCAGGGTGTTCGTCTCGAACCGTACTACAATATGCAAGGAGAATCCGGACGGGGTCCGGTACAAAAATGTGAAGAAAAACTAAGATGTATGTGAAAAAGTTGAAAATTTACCAAAAATGAATACAAAAGTGTTAATTATAAGAAAATTATGCGGTGCAGATGGATGAAATTAATGTAGAATATGGCGGGCGATAGTACGCACGTATAAAATACGATTGCACGACGCTGCGTTATCTGTACGTCACGGAAGGTGAGTAGCAAATTAAATTTATTATGAAAATTTTCTAAGTTAATATTAATTATGAAAAATTTTTATTACGAAAAAACTATTAGGTGCAGAGGGGAGAGAATTTAAGGGAAACTAGAAGGCAAGGATACAAACGTAAAAAATACGTTTGCACGGCGTTAATGAGGATATACACTGCACAGAGGGTGAGTATCAAATTGAATTTTATTAATTAGTTAAAACTGTGAATTTTGTATGTTTCAGGTGCTCTGGAGAACGATCCTGACTATTGAAACTAAGGGGAGGACTAAAGAGGGGTAAATTATGATACTATAAAACCTAAACGACAATAAAAACCGGTGAATTCAAAAAATATTTTTTCAATGTAATTCGTGTGTATCGCAGGGTATAGGTAGACTTTTAGGCGCGAAATTGGTTATATTTTATGATTTTATGGAAATTTATAACTCTCCGGGGCCAGATAGACCCACGAATGTGGTGTCTATGGTTTCGTCTCGTCGAGACCTATTAGAAAAATACAATTGTGCGATAATAAAATGAAATATGAGAAGATGATGAGTACAAATGTGCTATTTTAACGATAAAAAGTGGTCGGAAGGACCGAAAACTGGGTTTTGGTGGTCGCAAAACCCCACGTGTGGGGTATCAGGGTGTTCGTCTCGAACCGTACTACAATATGCAAGGAGAATCCGGACGGGGTCCGGTACAAAAATGTGAAGAAAAACTAAGATGTATGTGAAAAAAGTTGAAAATTTACCAAAAATGAATACAAAAGTGTTAATTATAAGAAAATTATGCGGTGCAGATGGATGAAATTAATGTAGAATATGGCGGGCGATAGTACGCACGTATAAAATACGATTGCACGACGCTGCGTTATCTGTACGTCACGGAAGGTGAGTAGCAAATTAAATTTATTATGAAAATTTTCTAAGTTAATATTAATTATGAAAAATTTTTATTACGAAAAAACTATTAGGTGCAGAGGGGAGAGAATTTAAGGGAAACTAGAAGGCAAGGATACAAACGTAAAAAATACGTTTGCACGGCGTTAATGAGGATATACACTGCACAGAGGGTGAGTATCAAATTGAATTTTATTAATTAGTTAAAACTGTGAATTTTGTATGTTTCAGGTGCTCTGGAGAACGATCCTGACTATTGAAACTAAGGGGAGGACTAAAGAGGGGTAAATTATGATACTATAAAACCTAAACGACAATAAAAACCGGTGAATTCAAAAAATATTTTTCAATGTAATTCGTGTGTATCGCAGGGTATAGGTAGACTTTTAGGCGCGAAATTGGTTATATTTTATGATTTTATGGAAATTTATAACTCTCCGGGGCCAGATAGACCCACGAATGTGGTGTCTATGGTTTCGTCTCGTCGAGACCTATTAGAAAAATACAATTGTGCGATAATAAAATGAAATATGAGAAGATGATGAGTACAAATGTGCTATTTTAACGATAAAAAGTGGTCGGAAGGACCGAAAACTGGGTTTTGGTGGTCGCAAAACCCCACGTGTGGGGTATCAGGGTGTTCGTCTCGAACCGTACTACAATATGCAAGGAGAATCCGGACGGGGTCCGGTACAAAAATGTGAAGAAAAACTAAGATGTATGTGAAAAAAGTTGAAAATTTACCAAAAATGAATACAAAAGTGTTAATTATAAGAAAATTATGCGGTGCAGATGGATGAAATTAATGTAGAATATGGCGGGCGATAGTACGCACGTATAAAATACGATTGCACGACGCTGCGTTATCTGTACGTCACGGAAGGTGAGTAGCAAATTAAATTTATTATGAAAATTTTCTAAGTTAATATTAATTATGAAAAATTTTTATTACGAAAAAACTATTAGGTGCAGAGGGGAGAGAATTTAAGGGAAACTAGAAGGCAAGGATACAAACGTAAAAAATACGTTTGCACGGCGTTAATGAGGATATACACTGCACAGAGGGTGAGTATCAAATTGAATTTTATTAATTAGTTAAAACTGTGAATTTTGTATGTTTCAGGTGCTCTGGAGAACGATCCTGACTATTGAAACTAAGGGGAGGACTAAAGAGGGGTAAATTATGATACTATAAAACCTAAACGACAATAAAAACCGGTGAATTCAAAAAATATTTTTCAATGTAATTCGTGTGTATCGCAGGGTATAGGTAGACTTTTAGGCGCGAAATTGGTTATATTTTATGATTTTATGGAAATTTATAACTCTCCGGGGCCAGATAGACCCACGAATGTGGTGTCTATGGTTTCGTCTCGTCGAGACCTATTAGAAAAATACAATTGTGCGATAATAAAATGAAATATGAGAAGATGATGAGTACAAATGTGCTATTTTAAACGATAAAAAGTGGTCGGAAGGACCGAAAACTGGGTTTTGGTGGTCGCAAAACCCCACGTGTGGGGTATCAGGGTGTTCGTCTCGAACCGTACTACAATATGCAAGGAGAATCCGGACGGGGTCCGGTACAAAAATGTGAAGAAAAACTAAGATGTATGTGAAAAAAGTTGAAAATTTACCAAAAATGAATACAAAAGTGTTAATTATAAGAAAATTATGCGGTGCAGATGGATGAAATTAATGTAGAATATGGCGGGCGATAGTACGCACGTATAAAATACGATTGCACGACGCTGCGTTATCTGTACGTCACGGAAGGTGAGTAGCAAATTAAATTTATTATGAAAATTTTCTAAGTTAATATTAATTATGAAAAATTTTTATTACGAAAAAACTATTAGGTGCAGAGGGGAGAGAATTTAAGGGAAACTAGAAGGCAAGGATACAAACGTAAAAAATACGTTTGCACGGCGTTAATGAGGATATACACTGCACAGAGGGTGAGTATCAAATTGAATTTTATTAATTAGTTAAAACTGTGAATTTTGTATGTTTCAGGTGCTCTGGAGAACGATCCTGACTATTGAAACTAAGGGGAGGACTAAAGAGGGGTAAATTATGATACTATAAAACCTAAACGACAATAAAAACCGGTGAATTCAAAAAATATTTTTCAATGTAATTCGTGTGTATCGCAGGGTATAGGTAGACTTTTAGGCGCGAAATTGGTTATATTTTATGATTTTATGGAAATTTATAACTCTCCGGGGCCAGATAGACCCACGAATGTGGTGTCTATGGTTTCGTCTCGTCGAGACCTATTAGAAAAATACAATTGTGCGATAATAAAATGAAATATGAGAAGATGATGAGTACAAATGTGCTATTTTAACGATAAAAAGTGGTCGGAAGGACCGAAAACTGGGTTTTGGTGGTCGCAAAACCCCACGTGTGGGGTATCAGGGTGTTCGTCTCGAACCGTACTACAATATGCAAGGAGAATCCGGACGGGGTCCGGTACAAAAATGTGAAGAAAAACTAAGATGTATGTGAAAAAAGTTGAAAATTTACCAAAAATGAATACAAAAGTGTTAATTATAAGAAAATTATGCGGTGCAGATGGATGAAATTAATGTAGAATATGGCGGGCGATAGTACGCACGTATAAAAATACGATTGCACGACGCTGCGTTATCTGTACGTCACGGAAGGTGAGTAGCAAATTAAATTTATTATGAAAATTTTCTAAGTTAATATTAATTATGAAAAATTTTTATTACGAAAAAACTATTAGGTGCAGAGGGGAGAGAATTTAAGGGAAACTAGAAGGCAAGGATACAAACGTAAAAAATACGTTTGCACGGCGTTAATGAGGATATACACTGCACAGAGGGTGAGTATCAAATTGAATTTTATTAATTAGTTAAAACTGTGAATTTTGTATGTTTCAGGTGCTCTGGAGAACGATCCTGACTATTGAAACTAAGGGGAGGACTAAAGAGGGGTAAATTATGATACTATAAAACCTAAACGACAATAAAAACCGGTGAATTCAAAAAATATTTTTCAATGTAATTCGTGTGTATCGCAGGGTATAGGTAGACTTTTAGGCGCGAAATTGGTTATATTTTATGATTTTATGGAAATTTATAACTCTCCGGGGCCAGATAGACCCACGAATGTGGTGTCTATGGTTTCGTCTCGTCGAGACCTATTAGAAAAATACAATTGTGCGATAATAAAATGAAATATGAGAAGATGATGAGTACAAATGTGCTATTTTAACGATAAAAAGTGGTCGGAAGGACCGAAAACTGGGTTTTGGTGGTCGCAAAACCCCACGTGTGGGGTATCAGGGTGTTCGTCTCGAACCGTACTACAATATGCAAGGAGAATCCGGACGGGGTCCGGTACAAAAATGTGAAGAAAAACTAAGATGTATGTGAAAAAAGTTGAAAATTTACCAAAAATGAATACAAAAGTGTTAATTATAAGAAAATTATGCGGTGCAGATGGATGAAATTAATGTAGAATATGGCGGGCGATAGTACGCACGTATAAAATACGATTGCACGACGCTGCGTTATCTGTACGTCACGGAAGGTGAGTAGCAAATTAAATTTATTATGAAAATTTTCTAAGTTAATATTAATTATGAAAAATTTTTATTACGAAAAAACTATTAGGTGCAGAGGGGAGAGAATTTAAGGGAAACTAGAAGGCAAGGATACAAACGTAAAAAATACGTTTGCACGGCGTTAATGAGGATATACACTGCACAGAGGGTGAGTATCAAATTGAATTTTATTAATTAGTTAAAACTGTGAATTTTGTATGTTTCAGGTGCTCTGGAGAACGATCCTGACTATTGAAACTAAGGGGAGGACTAAAGAGGGGTAAATTATGATACTATAAAACCTAAACGACAATAAAAACCGGTGAATTCAAAAAATATTTTTCAATGTAATTCGTGTGTATCGCAGGGTATAGGTAGACTTTTAGGCGCGAAATTGGTTATATTTTATGATTTTATGGAAATTTATAACTCTCCGGGGCCAGATAGACCCACGAATGTGGTGTCTATGGTTTCGTCTCGTCGAGACCTATTAGAAAAATACAATTGTGCGATAATAAAATGAAATATGAGAAGATGATGAGTACAAATGTGCTATTTTAACGATAAAAAGTGGTCGGAAGGACCGAAAACTGGGTTTTGGTGGTCGCAAAACCCCACGTGTGGGGTATCAGGGTGTTCGTCTCGAACCGTACTACAATATGCAAGGAGAATCCGGACGGGGTCCGGTACAAAAATGTGAAGAAAAACTAAGATGTATGTGAAAAAAGTTGAAAATTTACCAAAAATGAATACAAAAGTGTTAATTATAAGAAAATTATGCGGTGCAGATGGATGAAATTAATGTAGAATATGGCGGGCGATAGTACGCACGTATAAAATACGATTGCACGACGCTGCGTTATCTGTACGTCACGGAAGGTGAGTAGCAAATTAAATTTATTATGAAAATTTTCTAAGTTAATATTAATTATGAAAAATTTTTATTACGAAAAAACTATTAGGTGCAGAGGGGAGAGAATTTAAGGGAAACTAGAAGGCAAGGATACAAACGTAAAAAATACGTTTGCACGGCGTTAATGAGGATATACACTGCACAGAGGGTGAGTATCAAATTGAATTTTATTAATTAGTTAAAACTGTGAATTTTGTATGTTTCAGGTGCTCTGGAGAACGATCCTGACTATTGAAACTAAGGGGAGGACTAAAGAGGGGTAAATTATGATACTATAAAACCTAAACGACAATAAAAACCGGTGAATTCAAAAAATATTTTTCAATGTAATTCGTGTGTATCGCAGGGTATAGGTAGACTTTTAGGCGCGAAATTGGTTATATTTTATGATTTTATGGAAATTTATAACTCTCCGGGGCCAGATAGACCCACGAATGTGGTGTCTATGGTTTCGTCTCGTCGAGACCTATTAGAAAAATACAATTGTGCGATAATAAAATGAAATATGAGAAGATGATGAGTACAAATGTGCTATTTTAACGATAAAAAGTGGTCGGAAGGACCGAAAACTGGGTTTTGGTGGTCGCAAAACCCCACGTGTGGGGTATCAGGGTGTTCGTCTCGAACCGTACTACAATATGCAAGGAGAATCCGGACGGGGTCCGGTACAAAAATGTGAAGAAAAACTAAGATGTATGTGAAAAAAGTTGAAAATTTACCAAAAATGAATACAAAAGTGTTAATTATAAGAAAATTATGCGGTGCAGATGGATGAAATTAATGTAGAATATGGCGGGCGATAGTACGCACGTATAAAATACGATTGCACGACGCTGCGTTATCTGTACGTCACGGAAGGTGAGTAGCAAATTAAATTTATTATGAAAATTTTCTAAGTTAATATTAATTATGAAAAATTTTTATTACGAAAAAACTATTAGGTGCAGAGGGGAGAGAATTTAAGGGAAACTAGAAGGCAAGGATACAAACGTAAAAAATACGTTTGCACGGCGTTAATGAGGATATACACTGCACAGAGGGTGAGTATCAAATTGAATTTTATTAATTAGTTAAAACTGTGAATTTTGTATGTTTCAGGTGCTCTGGAGAACGATCCTGACTATTGAAACTAAGGGGAGGACTAAAGAGGGGTAAATTATGATACTATAAAACCTAAACGACAATAAAAACCGGTGAATTCAAAAAATATTTTTCAATGTAATTCGTGTGTATCGCAGGGTATAGGTAGACTTTTAGGCGCGAAATTGGTTATATTTTATGATTTTATGGAAATTTATAACTCTCCGGGGCCAGATAGACCCACGAATGTGGTGTCTATGGTTTCGTCTCGTCGAGACCTATTAGAAAAATACAATTGTGCGATAATAAAATGAAATATGAGAAGATGATGAGTACAAATGTGCTATTTTAACGATAAAAAGTGGTCGGAAGGACCGAAAACTGGGTTTTGGTGGTCGCAAAACCCCACGTGTGGGGTATCAGGGTGTTCGTCTCGAACCGTACTACAATATGCAAGGAGAATCCGGACGGGGTCCGGTACAAAAATGTGAAGAAAAACTAAGATGTATGTGAAAAAAGTTGAAAATTTACCAAAAATGAATACAAAAGTGTTAATTATAAGAAAATTATGCGGTGCAGATGGATGAAATTAATGTAGAATATGGCGGGCGATAGTACGCACGTATAAAATACGATTGCACGACGCTGCGTTATCTGTACGTCACGGAAGGTGAGTAGCAAATTAAATTTATTATGAAAATTTTCTAAGTTAATATTAATTATGAAAAATTTTTATTACGAAAAAACTATTAGGTGCAGAGGGGAGAGAATTTAAGGGAAACTAGAAGGCAAGGATACAAACGTAAAAAATACGTTTGCACGGCGTTAATGAGGATATACACTGCACAGAGGGTGAGTATCAAATTGAATTTTATTAATTAGTTAAAACTGTGAATTTTGTATGTTTCAGGTGCTCTGGAGAACGATCCTGACTATTGAAACTAAGGGGAGGACTAAAGAGGGGTAAATTATGATACTATAAAACCTAAACGACAATAAAAACCGGTGAATTCAAAAAATATTTTTCAATGTAATTCGTGTGTATCGCAGGGTATAGGTAGACTTTTAGGCGCGAAATTGGTTATATTTTATGATTTTATGGAAATTTATAACTCTCCGGGGCCAGATAGACCCACGAATGTGGTGTCTATGGTTTCGTCTCGTCGAGACCTATTAGAAAAATACAATTGTGCGATAATAAAATGAAATATGAGAAGATGATGAGTACAAATGTGCTATTTTAACGATAAAAAGTGGTCGGAAGGACCGAAAACTGGGTTTTGGTGGTCGCAAAACCCCACGTGTGGGGTATCAGGGTGTTCGTCTCGAACCGTACTACAATATGCAAGGAGAATCCGGACGGGGTCCGGTACAAAAATGTGAAGAAAAACTAAGATGTATGTGAAAAAAGTTGAAAATTTACCAAAAATGAATACAAAAGTGTTAATTATAAGAAAATTATGCGGTGCAGATGGATGAAATTAATGTAGAATATGGCGGGCGATAGTACGCACGTATAAAATACGATTGCACGACGCTGCGTTATCTGTACGTCACGGAAGGTGAGTAGCAAATTAAATTTATTATGAAAATTTTCTAAGTTAATATTAATTATGAAAAATTTTTATTACGAAAAAACTATTAGGTGCAGAGGGGAGAGAATTTAAGGGAAACTAGAAGGCAAGGATACAAACGTAAAAAATACGTTTGCACGGCGTTAATGAGGATATACACTGCACAGAGGGTGAGTATCAAATTGAATTTTATTAATTAGTTAAAACTGTGAATTTTGTATGTTTCAGGTGCTCTGGAGAACGATCCTGACTATTGAAACTAAGGGGAGGACTAAAGAGGGGTAAATTATGATACTATAAAACCTAAACGACAATAAAAACCGGTGAATTCAAAAAATATTTTTCAATGTAATTCGTGTGTATCGCAGGGTATAGGTAGACTTTTAGGCGCGAAATTGGTTATATTTTATGATTTTATGGAAATTTATAACTCTCCGGGGCCAGATAGACCCACGAATGTGGTGTCTATGGTTTCGTCTCGTCGAGACCTATTAGAAAAATACAATTGTGCGATAATAAAATGAAATATGAGAAGATGATGAGTACAAATGTGCTATTTTAACGATAAAAAGTGGTCGGAAGGACCGAAAACTGGGTTTTGGTGGTCGCAAAACCCCACGTGTGGGGTATCAGGGTGTTCGTCTCGAACCGTACTACAATATGCAAGGAGAATCCGGACGGGGTCCGGTACAAAAATGTGAAGAAAAACTAAGATGTATGTGAAAAAAGTTGAAAATTTACCAAAAATGAATACAAAAGTGTTAATTATAAGAAAATTATGCGGTGCAGATGGATGAAATTAATGTAGAATATGGCGGGCGATAGTACGCACGTATAAAATACGATTGCACGACGCTGCGTTATCTGTACGTCACGGAAGGTGAGTAGCAAATTAAATTTATTATGAAAATTTTCTAAGTTAATATTAATTATGAAAAATTTTTATTACGAAAAAACTATTAGGTGCAGAGGGGAGAGAATTTAAGGGAAACTAGAAGGCAAGGATACAAACGTAAAAAATACGTTTGCACGGCGTTAATGAGGATATACACTGCACAGAGGGTGAGTATCAAATTGAATTTTATTAATTAGTTAAAACTGTGAATTTTGTATGTTTCAGGTGCTCTGGAGAACGATCCTGACTATTGAAACTAAGGGGAGGACTAAAGAGGGGTAAATTATGATACTATAAAACCTAAACGACAATAAAAACCGGTGAATTCAAAAAATATTTTTCAATGTAATTCGTGTGTATCGCAGGGTATAGGTAGACTTTTAGGCGCGAAATTGGTTATATTTTATGATTTTATGGAAATTTATAACTCTCCGGGGCCAGATAGACCCACGAATGTGGTGTCTATGGTTTCGTCTCGTCGAGACCTATTAGAAAAATACAATTGTGCGATAATAAAATGAAATATGAGAAGATGATGAGTACAAATGTGCTATTTTAACGATAAAAAGTGGTCGGAAGGACCGAAAACTGGGTTTTGGTGGTCGCAAAACCCCACGTGTGGGGTATCAGGGTGTTCGTCTCGAACCGTACTACAATATGCAAGGAGAATCCGGACGGGGTCCGGTACAAAAATGTGAAGAAAAACTAAGATGTATGTGAAAAAAGTTGAAAATTTACCAAAAATGAATACAAAAGTGTTAATTATAAGAAAATTATGCGGTGCAGATGGATGAAATTAATGTAGAATATGGCGGGCGATAGTACGCACGTATAAAATACGATTGCACGACGCTGCGTTATCTGTACGTCACGGAAGGTGAGTAGCAAATTAAATTTATTATGAAAATTTTCTAAGTTAATATTAATTATGAAAAATTTTTATTACGAAAAAACTATTAGGTGCAGAGGGGAGAGAATTTAAGGGAAACTAGAAGGCAAGGATACAAACGTAAAAAATACGTTTGCACGGCGTTAATGAGGATATACACTGCACAGAGGGTGAGTATCAAATTGAATTTTATTAATTAGTTAAAACTGTGAATTTTGTATGTTTCAGGTGCTCTGGAGAACGATCCTGACTATTGAAACTAAGGGGAGGACTAAAGAGGGGTAAATTATGATACTATAAAACCTAAACGACAATAAAAACCGGTGAATTCAAAAAATATTTTTCAATGTAATTCGTGTGTATCGCAGGGTATAGGTAGACTTTTAGGCGCGAAATTGGTTATATTTTATGATTTTATGGAAATTTATAACTCTCCGGGGCCAGATAGACCCACGAATGTGGTGTCTATGGTTTCGTCTCGTCGAGACCTATTAGAAAAATACAATTGTGCGATAATAAAATGAAATATGAGAAGATGATGAGTACAAATGTGCTATTTTAACGATAAAAAGTGGTCGGAAGGACCGAAAACTGGGTTTTGGTGGTCGCAAAACCCCACGTGTGGGGTATCAGGGTGTTCGTCTCGAACCGTACTACAATATGCAAGGAGAATCCGGACGGGGTCCGGTACAAAAATGTGAAGAAAAACTAAGATGTATGTGAAAAAAGTTGAAAATTTACCAAAAATGAATACAAAAGTGTTAATTATAAGAAAATTATGCGGTGCAGATGGATGAAATTAATGTAGAATATGGCGGGCGATAGTACGCACGTATAAAATACGATTGCACGACGCTGCGTTATCTGTACGTCACGGAAGGTGAGTAGCAAATTAAATTTATTATGAAAATTTTCTAAGTTAATATTAATTATGAAAAATTTTTATTACGAAAAAACTATTAGGTGCAGAGGGGAGAGAATTTAAGGGAAACTAGAAGGCAAGGATACAAACGTAAAAAATACGTTTGCACGGCGTTAATGAGGATATACACTGCACAGAGGGTGAGTATCAAATTGAATTTTATTAATTAGTTAAAACTGTGAATTTTGTATGTTTCAGGTGCTCTGGAGAACGATCCTGACTATTGAAACTAAGGGGAGGACTAAAGAGGGGTAAATTATGATACTATAAAACCTAAACGACAATAAAAACCGGTGAATTCAAAAAATATTTTTCAATGTAATTCGTGTGTATCGCAGGGTATAGGTAGACTTTTAGGCGCGAAATTGGTTATATTTTATGATTTTATGGAAATTTATAACTCTCCGGGGCCAGATAGACCCACGAATGTGGTGTCTATGGTTTCGTCTCGTCGAGACCTATTAGAAAAATACAATTGTGCGATAATAAAATGAAATATGAGAAGATGATGAGTACAAATGTGCTATTTTAACGATAAAAAGTGGTCGGAAGGACCGAAAACTGGGTTTTGGTGGTCGCAAAACCCCACGTGTGGGGTATCAGGGTGTTCGTCTCGAACCGTACTACAATATGCAAGGAGAATCCGGACGGGGTCCGGTACAAAAATGTGAAGAAAAACTAAGATGTATGTGAAAAAAGTTGAAAATTTACCAAAAATGAATACAAAAGTGTTAATTATAAGAAAATTATGCGGTGCAGATGGATGAAATTAATGTAGAATATGGCGGGCGATAGTACGCACGTATAAAATACGATTGCACGACGCTGCGTTATCTGTACGTCACGGAAGGTGAGTAGCAAATTAAATTTATTATGAAAATTTTCTAAGTTAATATTAATTATGAAAAATTTTTATTACGAAAAAACTATTAGGTGCAGAGGGGAGAGAATTTAAGGGAAACTAGAAGGCAAGGATACAAACGTAAAAAATACGTTTGCACGGCGTTAATGAGGATATACACTGCACAGAGGGTGAGTATCAAATTGAATTTTATTAATTAGTTAAAACTGTGAATTTTGTATGTTTCAGGTGCTCTGGAGAACGATCCTGACTATTGAAACTAAGGGGAGGACTAAAGAGGGGTAAATTATGATACTATAAAACCTAAACGACAATAAAAACCGGTGAATTCAAAAAATATTTTTCAATGTAATTCGTGTGTATCGCAGGGTATAGGTAGACTTTTAGGCGCGAAATTGGTTATATTTTATGATTTTATGGAAATTTATAACTCTCCGGGGCCAGATAGACCCACGAATGTGGTGTCTATGGTTTCGTCTCGTCGAGACCTATTAGAAAAATACAATTGTGCGATAATAAAATGAAATATGAGAAGATGATGAGTACAAATGTGCTATTTTAACGATAAAAAGTGGTCGGAAGGACCGAAAACTGGGTTTTGGTGGTCGCAAAACCCCACGTGTGGGGTATCAGGGTGTTCGTCTCGAACCGTACTACAATATGCAAGGAGAATCCGGACGGGGTCCGGTACAAAAATGTGAAGAAAAACTAAGATGTATGTGAAAAAAGTTGAAAATTTACCAAAAATGAATACAAAAGTGTTAATTATAAGAAAATTATGCGGTGCAGATGGATGAAATTAATGTAGAATATGGCGGGCGATAGTACGCACGTATAAAATACGATTGCACGACGCTGCGTTATCTGTACGTCACGGAAGGTGAGTAGCAAATTAAATTTATTATGAAAATTTTCTAAGTTAATATTAATTATGAAAAATTTTTATTACGAAAAAACTATTAGGTGCAGAGGGGAGAGAATTTAAGGGAAACTAGAAGGCAAGGATACAAACGTAAAAAATACGTTTGCACGGCGTTAATGAGGATATACACTGCACAGAGGGTGAGTATCAAATTGAATTTTATTAATTAGTTAAAACTGTGAATTTTGTATGTTTCAGGTGCTCTGGAGAACGATCCTGACTATTGAAACTAAGGGGAGGACTAAAGAGGGGTAAATTATGATACTATAAAACCTAAACGACAATAAAAACCGGTGAATTCAAAAAATATTTTTCAATGTAATTCGTGTGTATCGCAGGGTATAGGTAGACTTTTAGGCGCGAAATTGGTTATATTTTATGATTTTATGGAAATTTATAACTCTCCGGGGCCAGATAGACCCACGAATGTGGTGTCTATGGTTTCGTCTCGTCGAGACCTATTAGAAAAATACAATTGTGCGATAATAAAATGAAATATGAGAAGATGATGAGTACAAATGTGCTATTTTAACGATAAAAAGTGGTCGGAAGGACCGAAAACTGGGTTTTGGTGGTCGCAAAACCCCACGTGTGGGGTATCAGGGTGTTCGTCTCGAACCGTACTACAATATGCAAGGAGAATCCGGACGGGGTCCGGTACAAAAATGTGAAGAAAAACTAAGATGTATGTGAAAAAAGTTGAAAATTTACCAAAAATGAATACAAAAGTGTTAATTATAAGAAAATTATGCGGTGCAGATGGATGAAATTAATGTAGAATATGGCGGGCGATAGTACGCACGTATAAAATACGATTGCACGACGCTGCGTTATCTGTACGTCACGGAAGGTGAGTAGCAAATTAAATTTATTATGAAAATTTTCTAAGTTAATATTAATTATGAAAAATTTTTATTACGAAAAAACTATTAGGTGCAGAGGGGAGAGAATTTAAGGGAAACTAGAAGGCAAGGATACAAACGTAAAAAATACGTTTGCACGGCGTTAATGAGGATATACACTGCACAGAGGGTGAGTATCAAATTGAATTTTATTAATTAGTTAAAACTGTGAATTTTGTATGTTTCAGGTGCTCTGGAGAACGATCCTGACTATTGAAACTAAGGGGAGGACTAAAGAGGGGTAAATTATGATACTATAAAACCTAAACGACAATAAAAACCGGTGAATTCAAAAAATATTTTTCAATGTAATTCGTGTGTATCGCAGGGTATAGGTAGACTTTTAGGCGCGAAATTGGTTATATTTTATGATTTTATGGAAATTTATAACTCTCCGGGGCCAGATAGACCCACGAATGTGGTGTCTATGGTTTCGTCTCGTCGAGACCTATTAGAAAAATACAATTGTGCGATAATAAAATGAAATATGAGAAGATGATGAGTACAAATGTGCTATTTTAACGATAAAAAGTGGTCGGAAGGACCGAAAACTGGGTTTTGGTGGTCGCAAAACCCCACGTGTGGGGTATCAGGGTGTTCGTCTCGAACCGTACTACAATATGCAAGGAGAATCCGGACGGGGTCCGGTACAAAAATGTGAAGAAAAACTAAGATGTATGTGAAAAAAGTTGAAAATTTACCAAAAATGAATACAAAAGTGTTAATTATAAGAAAATTATGCGGTGCAGATGGATGAAATTAATGTAGAATATGGCGGGCGATAGTACGCACGTATAAAATACGATTGCACGACGCTGCGTTATCTGTACGTCACGGAAGGTGAGTAGCAAATTAAATTTATTATGAAAATTTTCTAAGTTAATATTAATTATGAAAAATTTTTATTACGAAAAAACTATTAGGTGCAGAGGGGAGAGAATTTAAGGGAAACTAGAAGGCAAGGATACAAACGTAAAAAATACGTTTGCACGGCGTTAATGAGGATATACACTGCACAGAGGGTGAGTATCAAATTGAATTTTATTAATTAGTTAAAACTGTGAATTTTGTATGTTTCAGGTGCTCTGGAGAACGATCCTGACTATTGAAACTAAGGGGAGGACTAAAGAGGGGTAAATTATGATACTATAAAACCTAAACGACAATAAAAACCGGTGAATTCAAAAAATATTTTTCAATGTAATTCGTGTGTATCGCAGGGTATAGGTAGACTTTTAGGCGCGAAATTGGTTATATTTTATGATTTTATGGAAATTTATAACTCTCCGGGGCCAGATAGACCCACGAATGTGGTGTCTATGGTTTCGTCTCGTCGAGACCTATTAGAAAAATACAATTGTGCGATAATAAAATGAAATATGAGAAGATGATGAGTACAAATGTGCTATTTTAACGATAAAAAGTGGTCGGAAGGACCGAAAACTGGGTTTTGGTGGTCGCAAAACCCCACGTGTGGGGTATCAGGGTGTTCGTCTCGAACCGTACTACAATATGCAAGGAGAATCCGGACGGGGTCCGGTACAAAAATGTGAAGAAAAACTAAGATGTATGTGAAAAAAGTTGAAAATTTACCAAAAATGAATACAAAAGTGTTAATTATAAGAAAATTATGCGGTGCAGATGGATGAAATTAATGTAGAATATGGCGGGCGATAGTACGCACGTATAAAATACGATTGCACGACGCTGCGTTATCTGTACGTCACGGAAGGTGAGTAGCAAATTAAATTTATTATGAAAATTTTCTAAGTTAATATTAATTATGAAAAATTTTTATTACGAAAAAACTATTAGGTGCAGAGGGGAGAGAATTTAAGGGAAACTAGAAGGCAAGGATACAAACGTAAAAAATACGTTTGCACGGCGTTAATGAGGATATACACTGCACAGAGGGTGAGTATCAAATTGAATTTTATTAATTAGTTAAAACTGTGAATTTTGTATGTTTCAGGTGCTCTGGAGAACGATCCTGACTATTGAAACTAAGGGGAGGACTAAAGAGGGGTAAATTATGATACTATAAAACCTAAACGACAATAAAAACCGGTGAATTCAAAAAATATTTTTCAATGTAATTCGTGTGTATCGCAGGGTATAGGTAGACTTTTAGGCGCGAAATTGGTTATATTTTATGATTTTATGGAAATTTATAACTCTCCGGGGCCAGATAGACCCACGAATGTGGTGTCTATGGTTTCGTCTCGTCGAGACCTATTAGAAAAATACAATTGTGCGATAATAAAATGAAATATGAGAAGATGATGAGTACAAATGTGCTATTTTAACGATAAAAAGTGGTCGGAAGGACCGAAAACTGGGTTTTGGTGGTCGCAAAACCCCACGTGTGGGGTATCAGGGTGTTCGTCTCGAACCGTACTACAATATGCAAGGAGAATCCGGACGGGGTCCGGTACAAAAATGTGAAGAAAAACTAAGATGTATGTGAAAAAAGTTGAAAATTTACCAAAAATGAATACAAAAGTGTTAATTATAAGAAAATTATGCGGTGCAGATGGATGAAATTAATGTAGAATATGGCGGGCGATAGTACGCACGTATAAAATACGATTGCACGACGCTGCGTTATCTGTACGTCACGGAAGGTGAGTAGCAAATTAAATTTATTATGAAAATTTTCTAAGTTAATATTAATTATGAAAAATTTTTATTACGAAAAAACTATTAGGTGCAGAGGGGAGAGAATTTAAGGGAAACTAGAAGGCAAGGATACAAACGTAAAAAATACGTTTGCACGGCGTTAATGAGGATATACACTGCACAGAGGGTGAGTATCAAATTGAATTTTATTAATTAGTTAAAACTGTGAATTTTGTATGTTTCAGGTGCTCTGGAGAACGATCCTGACTATTGAAACTAAGGGGAGGACTAAAGAGGGGTAAATTATGATACTATAAAACCTAAACGACAATAAAAACCGGTGAATTCAAAAAATATTTTTCAATGTAATTCGTGTGTATCGCAGGGTATAGGTAGACTTTTAGGCGCGAAATTGGTTATATTTTATGATTTTATGGAAATTTATAACTCTCCGGGGCCAGATAGACCCACGAATGTGGTGTCTATGGTTTCGTCTCGTCGAGACCTATTAGAAAAATACAATTGTGCGATAATAAAATGAAATATGAGAAGATGATGAGTACAAATGTGCTATTTTAACGATAAAAAGTGGTCGGAAGGACCGAAAACTGGGTTTTGGTGGTCGCAAAACCCCACGTGTGGGGTATCAGGGTGTTCGTCTCGAACCGTACTACAATATGCAAGGAGAATCCGGACGGGGTCCGGTACAAAAATGTGAAGAAAAACTAAGATGTATGTGAAAAAAGTTGAAAATTTACCAAAAATGAATACAAAAGTGTTAATTATAAGAAAATTATGCGGTGCAGATGGATGAAATTAATGTAGAATATGGCGGGCGATAGTACGCACGTATAAAATACGATTGCACGACGCTGCGTTATCTGTACGTCACGGAAGGTGAGTAGCAAATTAAATTTATTATGAAAATTTTCTAAGTTAATATTAATTATGAAAAATTTTTATTACGAAAAAACTATTAGGTGCAGAGGGGAGAGAATTTAAGGGAAACTAGAAGGCAAGGATACAAACGTAAAAAATACGTTTGCACGGCGTTAATGAGGATATACACTGCACAGAGGGTGAGTATCAAATTGAATTTTATTAATTAGTTAAAACTGTGAATTTTGTATGTTTCAGGTGCTCTGGAGAACGATCCTGACTATTGAAACTAAGGGGAGGACTAAAGAGGGGTAAATTATGATACTATAAAACCTAAACGACAATAAAAACCGGTGAATTCAAAAAATATTTTTCAATGTAATTCGTGTGTATCGCAGGGTATAGGTAGACTTTTAGGCGCGAAATTGGTTATATTTTATGATTTTATGGAAATTTATAACTCTCCGGGGCCAGATAGACCCACGAATGTGGTGTCTATGGTTTCGTCTCGTCGAGACCTATTAGAAAAATACAATTGTGCGATAATAAAATGAAATATGAGAAGATGATGAGTACAAATGTGCTATTTTAACGATAAAAAGTGGTCGGAAGGACCGAAAACTGGGTTTTGGTGGTCGCAAAACCCCACGTGTGGGGTATCAGGGTGTTCGTCTCGAACCGTACTACAATATGCAAGGAGAATCCGGACGGGGTCCGGTACAAAAATGTGAAGAAAAACTAAGATGTATGTGAAAAAAGTTGAAAATTTACCAAAAATGAATACAAAAGTGTTAATTATAAGAAAATTATGCGGTGCAGATGGATGAAATTAATGTAGAATATGGCGGGCGATAGTACGCACGTATAAAATACGATTGCACGACGCTGCGTTATCTGTACGTCACGGAAGGTGAGTAGCAAATTAAATTTATTATGAAAATTTTCTAAGTTAATATTAATTATGAAAAATTTTTATTACGAAAAAACTATTAGGTGCAGAGGGGAGAGAATTTAAGGGAAACTAGAAGGCAAGGATACAAACGTAAAAAATACGTTTGCACGGCGTTAATGAGGATATACACTGCACAGAGGGTGAGTATCAAATTGAATTTTATTAATTAGTTAAAACTGTGAATTTTGTATGTTTCAGGTGCTCTGGAGAACGATCCTGACTATTGAAACTAAGGGGAGGACTAAAGAGGGGTAAATTATGATACTATAAAACCTAAACGACAATAAAAACCGGTGAATTCAAAAAATATTTTTCAATGTAATTCGTGTGTATCGCAGGGTATAGGTAGACTTTTAGGCGCGAAATTGGTTATATTTTATGATTTTATGGAAATTTATAACTCTCCGGGGCCAGATAGACCCACGAATGTGGTGTCTATGGTTTCGTCTCGTCGAGACCTATTAGAAAAATACAATTGTGCGATAATAAAATGAAATATGAGAAGATGATGAGTACAAATGTGCTATTTTAACGATAAAAAGTGGTCGGAAGGACCGAAAACTGGGTTTTGGTGGTCGCAAAACCCCACGTGTGGGGTATCAGGGTGTTCGTCTCGAACCGTACTACAATATGCAAGGAGAATCCGGACGGGGTCCGGTACAAAAATGTGAAGAAAAACTAAGATGTATGTGAAAAAAGTTGAAAATTTACCAAAAATGAATACAAAAGTGTTAATTATAAGAAAATTATGCGGTGCAGATGGATGAAATTAATGTAGAATATGGCGGGCGATAGTACGCACGTATAAAATACGATTGCACGACGCTGCGTTATCTGTACGTCACGGAAGGTGAGTAGCAAATTAAATTTATTATGAAAATTTTCTAAGTTAATATTAATTATGAAAAATTTTTATTACGAAAAAACTATTAGGTGCAGAGGGGAGAGAATTTAAGGGAAACTAGAAGGCAAGGATACAAACGTAAAAAATACGTTTGCACGGCGTTAATGAGGATATACACTGCACAGAGGGTGAGTATCAAATTGAATTTTATTAATTAGTTAAAACTGTGAATTTTGTATGTTTCAGGTGCTCTGGAGAACGATCCTGACTATTGAAACTAAGGGGAGGACTAAAGAGGGGTAAATTATGATACTATAAAACCTAAACGACAATAAAAACCGGTGAATTCAAAAAATATTTTTCAATGTAATTCGTGTGTATCGCAGGGTATTTTTTTTTTTTTTTTTTTTTTTTTTTTTTTTTTTTTTTTTTTTTTTTTTTATGGGTGGGCTACGGTAAGCGCACGCGCGGTCCAGTCCGTCCGGGGCGATGAAAGGACGGCGCGCGGGCCCATAACCCACCCGTACCCACGTCACCTCGTTGTTCGGCCGACCACCGGAGCAGATGTGACTTGTCGTCAGTGGCCGGCCGACGGAATACCCTTTCGGGTACCCTCACCTCTCGACGTCCTGGGACGTCAGTCGCCGTCGCGCGGTCAGCCTCTCTGCGGGTGACGGACAATTCCCCGGTCCAATCACCCGCGGCCTCGGCTAGGGCGGCATTAGGCGCAAATACTCGCGCCTGCGCCGCCCGAGTCGCCGGCGGCGGAACGTGTCGCCGAATAGGAGCTCTACTCGCACACGATCCGCCGCCTCCTTCCGTGAGATTACGGCCTCACAGAAGGTGGTGACCGCGTCCCAGTTCCTGACGCTGACGAGCATCTCCCTGGCGATGGTCGGCAGCGCCAGGTCGGCACCGATAATTGCGACGAGTTCACGGCGATCCCCCTCCCATGCAGCACACTCCTCGAGCGTGTGCTGCGCCGTGTCCTCGTCGCAACTGCAGTGGTGGCAGGACGGTGTGCTCTCCCTCCTGACAATCTTGTGCAGGTACTTCCCGAAGCAACCGTGCCCCGTCAGCACCTGCACCAGTCGGAAGGAAAGCACCCCGTGCGTCCGCTCCAACCACTCCATCAGCACCGGCCGGAAGGCCTCGACGGTCCTGACACCGTACCGAGGACTCTCCAGCCGGACTGCCCAACGGGCAATGACTTCTCGGCGGGCGTCGACCCGCCAGGCGGTGATCTCTTTGATGGAGACCATGCCGCCGCGGGCGCGCGTCTCCGACACCCGCCGATAAATTTCGGCGAGCATCTCCGCCTCCAGGTCCCACGGGGGAGTTCCGGCCAGGAGGCACGCTGCCTCCGTCGCCACCGTGCGGTAACCCCGTATGGCCCTGATCGCCATGACCCTCTGTGGTCGCCACAGGAGGGCCCTAAGACGAACGGTCAGGGACCCCGCCCACACCGGTGCGCCGTACAGGGCCATCGACCGGATCACCCCCACGTACAGCTGTCGGCACGTAGCGCTGGGTCCGCCCACATTCGGCATCAGCCGCGAAAGGGCGGACGCCGCGCCGACAAGCCGGGGAACAAGTCGATGGAGATGCTCCCGGAACCAAAAATGCCCGTCGAGCACCAGGCCCAAGTACTTCATGTGGGCCTGGATGCTGATGGTGACCGACTTCACGGTGATCGAAGCGCCGGCGGGAGGCCCGGCGGTACGGAGGCCATGGAACAAAAGGGCCTCCGTCTTTTCCAGGGCTACCCTCAACCCCAGCGCTTCGATCCGCCTGACAATCTCCTCGGTGCCGAGAGTTGCCAGGCGTGCCGCCTCCTCTAGCGTCCCACCCCGGGCTGTGACGAGTGTATCGTCGGCGTAGCAAATTACGCCCAGCCCGGGTGGGAGGCTTCCTCTCAACGCCCAGTCGTAGCCGATGTTCCACAGGGTCGGACCCAGAACCGACCCCTGTGGGACACCGCATGTCATGGGCGTTCGCACAACGTCCCCTACTCGGTCAACGTAGAGGACGCTGCGCCCCTCCAAGTAGTCTGCCACCAGCCGCCTGAGGTACACGGGCACCCCGTGATACCTCAGCCCCTCCCTGATGCAGCTGAATGGCAGACTGTTGAAGGCGTTGGCGATGTCCAGGGACACCGCCAACAGGACTCCTCCGCCGGTGACGGCCTCCGCTACCACGGCCTTCAGGCGAAGCAGGGCCGCGATCGTCGAACGCCCTCTCCGAAAACCAAACTGGGCGTCCGACAGATCGGGCCCGACCCCGACGAGGTGCCGCTCGATGCGGGCAGCCAACACCCTCTCCAGCAGCTTGCCCGCATCATCGAGCAGCACGATGGGCCTGTAGGCCGAGGCCGACTCGGGAGACCGACCCGGCTTCGGCAGGAGAACCAGCCTCCCCTCTTTCCAGCATCCAGGGAACTGCCCGGACGTCAAACAGGCGTCGAACAGTCCCCTGAGGCGTGGTCCCAGGTGCTCGAGGACCAGGGCCAGCGCACGGTTCGGAATACCGTCGGGCCCCGGGGCGGTGGATTTCACTCGCATACGCGCCACTGCCGCCCTCATTTCCGGCTCCGTGATGGGCGGAGCACTTTCATCTTCGGCCTCCCGGTCGCTGTCCGGCGAAGCCATGACCGGGGGCGTGTGTTCCGCCCGCCGTGGAAAGAGGTCCTCGACAACTCTAGTGAGGAGGCTGGGCTGGAGAGTCTCGGTGAGGGGGGGGGCCCGCCCGCGGAGCTTGCTCAGCGCCGCGAGATAGGGGCGACCCCAGGGGTCACGCTCGAGACTGTCCAGCATCTCCCGCCGACTAACGTCCTTGGCAATACGGACGGCCAGCCTGAAGGCAGACCGCGCACTGCGGTAAGCCTCGTACAGCTGGCCCTCCCGCTCAGCGTCGCGGTGACGCGCTCGGCTGCGGGTGTAGGCCCTCCGGGCACGTATGCACGCGGCCCGAAGGTCTGCCAATTCTCGGGACCACCAGGGGACCGCACTCTTCGGGGGCAGACGCCTCACACGGGGCATGGCCGCATCGCAGATCTGCGTTAACGCACAGCGGATGCGGCCAGCCTCGGCATCAACCCCGTCCACCTGGGGCGGTGAGGACAGCCACGACTGAACGATGGCTGCCTCCGCCAACAGGTCCCGATCCAATCGACCCACAGCCCACCGCGGAAACGCGGGAGCTCCGTCCGCCGTGTGACCCCTGCTGGGCTGCAGGAGGGTCCGGGAGACCTCTATCCGGATGTATCGGTGGTCAGATAGGGTCTCAATCTCCTCCTGAACGCACCAGCTCCTCACACGTGCTGCGACATTAGGGCTAGCGAACGACAAGTCCACTATCGACCCGCCCTGCTGCCGCACGCACGTTTGCACCGAGCCCCTGTTCAGCAAACAGAGGCCCAGTGCCGCCGCCCACTCTTCGACCGCCCGCCCGCGGTCATTCGTCCTGGGGGACCCCCACGCCGTGGACTTGGCGTTGTAGTCCCCCAGAACGAAGACTTGGCGCGGTGCCAGTCGCCGTATCGAGGCCCCCAGGATAGTGAGGAAGGCCCCGAAATCCGTCGCGCTCCTGTTAGGGGAGAAGTAGACACCAAATAGCGTAACCTCTCCCCATTCCGCCGCAACATACCCATCGCCCCTGTCCTTGAGCAACAAAGGCGGGGAATGCCACGACGTGGAGGCGACGATTGCCACAGAGCCGTCACTGCTGCCCAGCCAATTGGGCCGGTCAGGCACCACGTACGGCTCCGCGGCTACGGCTGCACCGATCAACCACTCCGCCATGGCTTGCAGGAAAACGTCCTGTGCCTCGGCGGCGTGGTTGAGGTTGGCCTGCAGGAGGTGGTAAGATTCGGCCGCCATTAGTGGGCCGTATCCATTACCTCCTCCACGCTGGCGGGCGTTTGGGTCGCGCTAGGGGCGGGAGCAGCCGGGGTCGTCGGGCCGCTCCGCCCCTTTGGGGCCGAAGCCGGGGGTCTGCACTCCCTGCCCCCCATGCGGTGCTTGGCGGGCCTATTGCCCGCCGCACACGCGGGGCAGTGGGGAGTGGCGGCGCACGATGCCGCCTTATGCCCGGGTTGACCGCAGCGGAAACAAAGGTCGCTGCAGTCAAAGCAGTTAGTGCATGTCGGCCGAGTGTGTCCGACCGCCATGCACTTGTAGCACCTTGCAGGCCGGGACTCCAGCACGGTCACCCGCGCCGAGCTCCAGCCCACGAGGAGCCTGCCTGAGCCGGCCAATTGCTTGGCCGACTCCACCGGGCACTGCACCCAGGCAGCACCGACGCCGCCCGGACCAGGGCGGATAGCGCCAATTCGGACGGTTTCCACGGGACATCCGGTTTTCGAGACGATGGCCTCCCGGATGTCATCCACCGTCACAGAGTCGTCCAGACCCGTGACCCGCAGTTCCGCACACTTGACGGGTCTGGCGATTTTGACGCCATCCACTGCAGTAAACAGACCCCTCAGCTTGGCGGCCATGCTATCGGCCGTCTTGGCGCCCTCGGCCCCAGGGAACTCTAAAATTCGAGCCCCTGTCCGGGCCTTGCGGGTCCTGGCTTCGACGCCTCCTAAATCGGAGACGTCAAGCTCCCGCCGGGCGCGACGTAAGACGGCCTCATAGCTGAGGCCGTTTTCGGCCGCCTCAGGCAGCACGGTGATCACCACCGCGGCTGACTTCGGCGGTCGAAGCCTCCTGCGCGACCTCTTCTTACCGGCTCCTGCCTTGGGAGCGGAGGCTTTGGCGGCACTTTTGGCCTCCGCTCTCCTCTTTTGACCGCGACTCCTCCGGCTGCGCTCAGCCGTCTGCCAGCCGTCTTCGGGCGCAACAGTCGCGTCGCTAGGCGCAGCAGTCGCCGTCGCGGCTGCGTTGGCCACCGCCGACGGTGCAGTTGCCGGCGGCGGCTTGGGTCCGGTTTTGGCAGGAGCCGGTGCCGCCTTCTTCTTGGCGGCGGGCCCCTTCGGCTTCGGTCCAGCAACGACCGCGGCGTAGCTCCCTACGCGCCCGCCCTGGCAGGGTAGCGCGGCAGGAGCTGGCGCCACGACCTTCGGCCTGTCCGCAGCAAGCGGCGGCCGGAGACGGGGCTCCGGAGGCAGAGGCAATCTCTCCTCCAGAGCCGCCATGCGCGCGTCGAGCATTTTGCCCACCACCTCCACTATGGCGCGCATGGTTAGGTCCGACACGCCGTCCACTGCGGGCAGCGGGACCGCTTCGGCCGGCTGGGCCGTCCTAGGGCTCGGCGCCGCGCGAGTTGGCGCAACGGGGACGGCAGGGGCGGCGGCAGGGCCAGCGCTTGCCGGCGGCGCAGTCTTCATCAGCTGCGCGACCTGGCGCCGCAAGTCGGCCATTTGCTGGGCCAACTCGCGGTTCGCCTTCTGCACCGCCGACAGTTCCTTCGCCAAGGCCTTGTTCTCCTCCTGCAGGCCTGAAACTTCGCCACCAAGACGGGCGTTTTCGGCCTGCAGGGTGGCCACATTAGGGGCGACGCCTGTCGCAGCGGGCTTGGCAGCCGCCGCACCAGAGGGAGGGATGTCTTTCAACACCCTCATCATTCTCGCGGCTGCCGCCTCGTTGGCCCGCTTGCAAGCCTCAGCCTCTCGCTCCAGCATTACAGGCGAAGGAGTCGCAGTTCTCGCCGCTGCCGCAGCCCCACGCCCTCCGCGCCCTCTGCGTGAGGTCGCCACCTTGGGAGGGGGCATTAGGTCTCCGCTCCCCTCCGAATCGGATGAGGAGCTGCCACTCTTGTGCAGAGGGCGCTTCCGCACCTGTGGGGGGAGGGCCTCCTCCCTCATTGTTTCGGCTGCCGCCAGGATTGATGGCGCAGGCCCCCCGGCGGCCTGAGCGGCCGGGCTCTCCTTTGTCTTGGACGGCCCTGCGGCACTGCCGCCCTCGTCCATCGACTGCTCCGCGGTCGCATCTGTCTCCATGGCCGCGGAGCTGTCCGCCTCAGAGGCGCCAACATCACTGGGCGGAACGTCGGCAGCCTCCAGTAATTTCTGCGCCGCCTGTCGCAGCTTTGCAGCGCGCCGTCTTGCGCGCGCCGTTTCAGGGGCGATTTTTCTGCCGCTTTTCTTCTTACGGGCCCCTATTTTCGCCGGGCCCTTGGCTGATTTTGGAGCCTCCAGTACCGGACTAGCAGCCGAGCTGCAGTCAGACGAGGCCCCTCCTTCTTCTGTGCCAGTTTTGCCGTAGCTTGGCAAGGCTTTTGGGTGGGAACAATGTGAATTCTCGTTCTCCGTGGTGTTTTTGGGCGTCTCACCCCTCCTTTCTACGTCAGGTGTGCGTGAACAATTTTCCATCTAGTTCCCACGAGTATGGGAGAAGTAAACGGTCGACCCGGGCAGAGATCCCGATACCCGGGCAAGCGTAAATTTGTATCCCAACACAGGGGGTCCGCAGGTACCCTGGCTGGGGGCGCGCTAACGACTGAACAACCCATCAGCCATGCATCCTCTCGCCGCGCGCCAGAACTTAGGATTCTGGGTGATTGTTTTATAGAGGTTTTCTTCCTCGCGGTCCAGGCGGTTAAGCCAAGACCCTCGCTCCTGAATCTAGGCCTCAAGACAAATGTCCCGAAGCAAGAATCAGGTCTACGATTTGTCGCGGTTGGCAAATGCCTGCCCAGTCCTCAAACGAATGAGTGACTGGGCCCGTCGAATTTTCGCGTCCAATACCCTCTACAATTAGAGGGCATGGAGCGAATTTGGGGCATCCCACAAACTGGGCCCCCCCTCGGGCCAGATATTTGCCACGAGCGACAATTCCAGAGAGCAGTCCAAGGAATTGTCGCTCGTGCCCAGGGTACACCACGCGGAGGTTTCTGGCGTAGCACCCCGTGTATCGCAGGGTATAGGTAGACTTTTAGGCGCGAAATTGGTTATATTTTATGATTTTATGGAAATTTATAACTCTCCGGGGCCAGATAGACCCACGAATGTGGTGTCTATGGTTTCGTCTCGTCGAGACCTATTAGAAAAATACAATTGTGCGATAATAAAATGAAATATGAGAAGATGATGAGTACAAATGTGCTATTTTAACGATAAAAAGTGGTCGGAAGGACCGAAAACTGGGTTTTGGTGGTCGCAAAACCCCACGTGTGGGGTATCAGGGTGTTCGTCTCGAACCGTACTACAATATGCAAGGAGAATCCGGACGGGGTCCGGTACAAAAATGTGAAGAAAAACTAAGATGTATGTGAAAAAAGTTGAAAATTTACCAAAAATGAATACAAAAGTGTTAATTATAAGAAAATTATGCGGTGCAGATGGATGAAATTAATGTAGAATATGGCGGGCGATAGTACGCACGTATAAAATACGATTGCACGACGCTGCGTTATCTGTACGTCACGGAAGGTGAGTAGCAAATTAAATTTATTATGAAAATTTTCTAAGTTAATATTAATTATGAAAAATTTTTATTACGAAAAAACTATTAGGTGCAGAGGGGAGAGAATTTAAGGGAAACTAGAAGGCAAGGATACAAACGTAAAAAATACGTTTGCACGGCGTTAATGAGGATATACACTGCACAGAGGGTGAGTATCAAATTGAATTTTATTAATTAGTTAAAACTGTGAATTTTGTATGTTTCAGGTGCTCTGGAGAACGATCCTGACTATTGAAACTAAGGGGAGGACTAAAGAGGGGTAAATTATGATACTATAAAACCTAAACGACAATAAAAACCGGTGAATTCAAAAAATATTTTTCAATGTAATTCGTGTGTATCGCAGGGTATAGGTAGACTTTTAGGCGCGAAATTGGTTATATTTTATGATTTTATGGAAATTTATAACTCTCCGGGGCCAGATAGACCCACGAATGTGGTGTCTATGGTTTCGTCTCGTCGAGACCTATTAGAAAAATACAATTGTGCGATAATAAAATGAAATATGAGAAGATGATGAGTACAAATGTGCTATTTTAACGATAAAAAGTGGTCGGAAGGACCGAAAACTGGGTTTTGGTGGTCGCAAAACCCCACGTGTGGGGTATCAGGGTGTTCGTCTCGAACCGTACTACAATATGCAAGGAGAATCCGGACGGGGTCCGGTACAAAAATGTGAAGAAAAACTAAGATGTATGTGAAAAAAGTTGAAAATTTACCAAAAATGAATACAAAAGTGTTAATTATAAGAAAATTATGCGGTGCAGATGGATGAAATTAATGTAGAATATGGCGGGCGATAGTACGCACGTATAAAATACGATTGCACGACGCTGCGTTATCTGTACGTCACGGAAGGTGAGTAGCAAATTAAATTTATTATGAAAATTTTCTAAGTTAATATTAATTATGAAAAATTTTTATTACGAAAAAACTATTAGGTGCAGAGGGGAGAGAATTTAAGGGAAACTAGAAGGCAAGGATACAAACGTAAAAAATACGTTTGCACGGCGTTAATGAGGATATACACTGCACAGAGGGTGAGTATCAAATTGAATTTTATTAATTAGTTAAAACTGTGAATTTTGTATGTTTCAGGTGCTCTGGAGAACGATCCTGACTATTGAAACTAAGGGGAGGACTAAAGAGGGGTAAATTATGATACTATAAAACCTAAACGACAATAAAAACCGGTGAATTCAAAAAATATTTTTCAATGTAATTCGTGTGTATCGCAGGGTATAGGTAGACTTTTAGGCGCGAAATTGGTTATATTTTATGATTTTATGGAAATTTATAACTCTCCGGGGCCAGATAGACCCACGAATGTGGTGTCTATGGTTTCGTCTCGTCGAGACCTATTAGAAAAATACAATTGTGCGATAATAAAATGAAATATGAGAAGATGATGAGTACAAATGTGCTATTTTAACGATAAAAAGTGGTCGGAAGGACCGAAAACTGGGTTTTGGTGGTCGCAAAACCCCACGTGTGGGGTATCAGGGTGTTCGTCTCGAACCGTACTACAATATGCAAGGAGAATCCGGACGGGGTCCGGTACAAAAATGTGAAGAAAAACTAAGATGTATGTGAAAAAAGTTGAAAATTTACCAAAAATGAATACAAAAGTGTTAATTATAAGAAAATTATGCGGTGCAGATGGATGAAATTAATGTAGAATATGGCGGGCGATAGTACGCACGTATAAAATACGATTGCACGACGCTGCGTTATCTGTACGTCACGGAAGGTGAGTAGCAAATTAAATTTATTATGAAAATTTTCTAAGTTAATATTAATTATGAAAAATTTTTATTACGAAAAAACTATTAGGTGCAGAGGGGAGAGAATTTAAGGGAAACTAGAAGGCAAGGATACAAACGTAAAAAATACGTTTGCACGGCGTTAATGAGGATATACACTGCACAGAGGGTGAGTATCAAATTGAATTTTATTAATTAGTTAAAACTGTGAATTTTGTATGTTTCAGGTGCTCTGGAGAACGATCCTGACTATTGAAACTAAGGGGAGGACTAAAGAGGGGTAAATTATGATACTATAAAACCTAAACGACAATAAAAACCGGTGAATTCAAAAAATATTTTTCAATGTAATTCGTGTGTATCGCAGGGTATAGGTAGACTTTTAGGCGCGAAATTGGTTATATTTTATGATTTTATGGAAATTTATAACTCTCCGGGGCCAGATAGACCCACGAATGTGGTGTCTATGGTTTCGTCTCGTCGAGACCTATTAGAAAAATACAATTGTGCGATAATAAAATGAAATATGAGAAGATGATGAGTACAAATGTGCTATTTTAACGATAAAAAGTGGTCGGAAGGACCGAAAACTGGGTTTTGGTGGTCGCAAAACCCCACGTGTGGGGTATCAGGGTGTTCGTCTCGAACCGTACTACAATATGCAAGGAGAATCCGGACGGGGTCCGGTACAAAAATGTGAAGAAAAACTAAGATGTATGTGAAAAAAGTTGAAAATTTACCAAAAATGAATACAAAAGTGTTAATTATAAGAAAATTATGCGGTGCAGATGGATGAAATTAATGTAGAATATGGCGGGCGATAGTACGCACGTATAAAATACGATTGCACGACGCTGCGTTATCTGTACGTCACGGAAGGTGAGTAGCAAATTAAATTTATTATGAAAATTTTCTAAGTTAATATTAATTATGAAAAATTTTTATTACGAAAAAACTATTAGGTGCAGAGGGGAGAGAATTTAAGGGAAACTAGAAGGCAAGGATACAAACGTAAAAAATACGTTTGCACGGCGTTAATGAGGATATACACTGCACAGAGGGTGAGTATCAAATTGAATTTTATTAATTAGTTAAAACTGTGAATTTTGTATGTTTCAGGTGCTCTGGAGAACGATCCTGACTATTGAAACTAAGGGGAGGACTAAAGAGGGGTAAATTATGATACTATAAAACCTAAACGACAATAAAAACCGGTGAATTCAAAAAATATTTTTCAATGTAATTCGTGTGTATCGCAGGGTATAGGTAGACTTTTAGGCGCGAAATTGGTTATATTTTATGATTTTATGGAAATTTATAACTCTCCGGGGCCAGATAGACCCACGAATGTGGTGTCTATGGTTTCGTCTCGTCGAGACCTATTAGAAAAATACAATTGTGCGATAATAAAATGAAATATGAGAAGATGATGAGTACAAATGTGCTATTTTAACGATAAAAAGTGGTCGGAAGGACCGAAAACTGGGTTTTGGTGGTCGCAAAACCCCACGTGTGGGGTATCAGGGTGTTCGTCTCGAACCGTACTACAATATGCAAGGAGAATCCGGACGGGGTCCGGTACAAAAATGTGAAGAAAAACTAAGATGTATGTGAAAAAAGTTGAAAATTTACCAAAAATGAATACAAAAGTGTTAATTATAAGAAAATTATGCGGTGCAGATGGATGAAATTAATGTAGAATATGGCGGGCGATAGTACGCACGTATAAAATACGATTGCACGACGCTGCGTTATCTGTACGTCACGGAAGGTGAGTAGCAAATTAAATTTATTATGAAAATTTTCTAAGTTAATATTAATTATGAAAAATTTTTATTACGAAAAAACTATTAGGTGCAGAGGGGAGAGAATTTAAGGGAAACTAGAAGGCAAGGATACAAACGTAAAAAATACGTTTGCACGGCGTTAATGAGGATATACACTGCACAGAGGGTGAGTATCAAATTGAATTTTATTAATTAGTTAAAACTGTGAATTTTGTATGTTTCAGGTGCTCTGGAGAACGATCCTGACTATTGAAACTAAGGGGAGGACTAAAGAGGGGTAAATTATGATACTATAAAACCTAAACGACAATAAAAACCGGTGAATTCAAAAAATATTTTTCAATGTAATTCGTGTGTATCGCAGGGTATAGGTAGACTTTTAGGCGCGAAATTGGTTATATTTTATGATTTTATGGAAATTTATAACTCTCCGGGGCCAGATAGACCCACGAATGTGGTGTCTATGGTTTCGTCTCGTCGAGACCTATTAGAAAAATACAATTGTGCGATAATAAAATGAAATATGAGAAGATGATGAGTACAAATGTGCTATTTTAACGATAAAAAGTGGTCGGAAGGACCGAAAACTGGGTTTTGGTGGTCGCAAAACCCCACGTGTGGGGTATCAGGGTGTTCGTCTCGAACCGTACTACAATATGCAAGGAGAATCCGGACGGGGTCCGGTACAAAAATGTGAAGAAAAACTAAGATGTATGTGAAAAAAGTTGAAAATTTACCAAAAATGAATACAAAAGTGTTAATTATAAGAAAATTATGCGGTGCAGATGGATGAAATTAATGTAGAATATGGCGGGCGATAGTACGCACGTATAAAATACGATTGCACGACGCTGCGTTATCTGTACGTCACGGAAGGTGAGTAGCAAATTAAATTTATTATGAAAATTTTCTAAGTTAATATTAATTATGAAAAATTTTTATTACGAAAAAACTATTAGGTGCAGAGGGGAGAGAATTTAAGGGAAACTAGAAGGCAAGGATACAAACGTAAAAAATACGTTTGCACGGCGTTAATGAGGATATACACTGCACAGAGGGTGAGTATCAAATTGAATTTTATTAATTAGTTAAAACTGTGAATTTTGTATGTTTCAGGTGCTCTGGAGAACGATCCTGACTATTGAAACTAAGGGGAGGACTAAAGAGGGGTAAATTATGATACTATAAAACCTAAACGACAATAAAAACCGGTGAATTCAAAAAATATTTTTCAATGTAATTCGTGTGTATCGCAGGGTATAGGTAGACTTTTAGGCGCGAAATTGGTTATATTTTATGATTTTATGGAAATTTATAACTCTCCGGGGCCAGATAGACCCACGAATGTGGTGTCTATGGTTTCGTCTCGTCGAGACCTATTAGAAAAATACAATTGTGCGATAATAAAATGAAATATGAGAAGATGATGAGTACAAATGTGCTATTTTAACGATAAAAAGTGGTCGGAAGGACCGAAAACTGGGTTTTGGTGGTCGCAAAACCCCACGTGTGGGGTATCAGGGTGTTCGTCTCGAACCGTACTACAATATGCAAGGAGAATCCGGACGGGGTCCGGTACAAAAATGTGAAGAAAAACTAAGATGTATGTGAAAAAAGTTGAAAATTTACCAAAAATGAATACAAAAGTGTTAATTATAAGAAAATTATGCGGTGCAGATGGATGAAATTAATGTAGAATATGGCGGGCGATAGTACGCACGTATAAAATACGATTGCACGACGCTGCGTTATCTGTACGTCACGGAAGGTGAGTAGCAAATTAAATTTATTATGAAAATTTTCTAAGTTAATATTAATTATGAAAAATTTTTATTACGAAAAAACTATTAGGTGCAGAGGGGAGAGAATTTAAGGGAAACTAGAAGGCAAGGATACAAACGTAAAAAATACGTTTGCACGGCGTTAATGAGGATATACACTGCACAGAGGGTGAGTATCAAATTGAATTTTATTAATTAGTTAAAACTGTGAATTTTGTATGTTTCAGGTGCTCTGGAGAACGATCCTGACTATTGAAACTAAGGGGAGGACTAAAGAGGGGTAAATTATGATACTATAAAACCTAAACGACAATAAAAACCGGTGAATTCAAAAAATATTTTTCAATGTAATTCGTGTGTATCGCAGGGTATAGGTAGACTTTTAGGCGCGAAATTGGTTATATTTTATGATTTTATGGAAATTTATAACTCTCCGGGGCCAGATAGACCCACGAATGTGGTGTCTATGGTTTCGTCTCGTCGAGACCTATTAGAAAAATACAATTGTGCGATAATAAAATGAAATATGAGAAGATGATGAGTACAAATGTGCTATTTTAACGATAAAAAGTGGTCGGAAGGACCGAAAACTGGGTTTTGGTGGTCGCAAAACCCCACGTGTGGGGTATCAGGGTGTTCGTCTCGAACCGTACTACAATATGCAAGGAGAATCCGGACGGGGTCCGGTACAAAAATGTGAAGAAAAACTAAGATGTATGTGAAAAAAGTTGAAAATTTACCAAAAATGAATACAAAAGTGTTAATTATAAGAAAATTATGCGGTGCAGATGGATGAAATTAATGTAGAATATGGCGGGCGATAGTACGCACGTATAAAATACGATTGCACGACGCTGCGTTATCTGTACGTCACGGAAGGTGAGTAGCAAATTAAATTTATTATGAAAATTTTCTAAGTTAATATTAATTATGAAAAATTTTTATTACGAAAAAACTATTAGGTGCAGAGGGGAGAGAATTTAAGGGAAACTAGAAGGCAAGGATACAAACGTAAAAAATACGTTTGCACGGCGTTAATGAGGATATACACTGCACAGAGGGTGAGTATCAAATTGAATTTTATTAATTAGTTAAAACTGTGAATTTTGTATGTTTCAGGTGCTCTGGAGAACGATCCTGACTATTGAAACTAAGGGGAGGACTAAAGAGGGGTAAATTATGATACTATAAAACCTAAACGACAATAAAAACCGGTGAATTCAAAAAATATTTTTCAATGTAATTCGTGTGTATCGCAGGGTATAGGTAGACTTTTAGGCGCGAAATTGGTTATATTTTATGATTTTATGGAAATTTATAACTCTCCGGGGCCAGATAGACCCACGAATGTGGTGTCTATGGTTTCGTCTCGTCGAGACCTATTAGAAAAATACAATTGTGCGATAATAAAATGAAATATGAGAAGATGATGAGTACAAATGTGCTATTTTAACGATAAAAAGTGGTCGGAAGGACCGAAAACTGGGTTTTGGTGGTCGCAAAACCCCACGTGTGGGGTATCAGGGTGTTCGTCTCGAACCGTACTACAATATGCAAGGAGAATCCGGACGGGGTCCGGTACAAAAATGTGAAGAAAAACTAAGATGTATGTGAAAAAAGTTGAAAATTTACCAAAAATGAATACAAAAGTGTTAATTATAAGAAAATTATGCGGTGCAGATGGATGAAATTAATGTAGAATATGGCGGGCGATAGTACGCACGTATAAAATACGATTGCACGACGCTGCGTTATCTGTACGTCACGGAAGGTGAGTAGCAAATTAAATTTATTATGAAAATTTTCTAAGTTAATATTAATTATGAAAAATTTTTATTACGAAAAAACTATTAGGTGCAGAGGGGAGAGAATTTAAGGGAAACTAGAAGGCAAGGATACAAACGTAAAAAATACGTTTGCACGGCGTTAATGAGGATATACACTGCACAGAGGGTGAGTATCAAATTGAATTTTATTAATTAGTTAAAACTGTGAATTTTGTATGTTTCAGGTGCTCTGGAGAACGATCCTGACTATTGAAACTAAGGGGAGGACTAAAGAGGGGTAAATTATGATACTATAAAACCTAAACGACAATAAAAACCGGTGAATTCAAAAAATATTTTTCAATGTAATTCGTGTGTATCGCAGGGTATAGGTAGACTTTTAGGCGCGAAATTGGTTATATTTTATGATTTTATGGAAATTTATAACTCTCCGGGGCCAGATAGACCCACGAATGTGGTGTCTATGGTTTCGTCTCGTCGAGACCTATTAGAAAAATACAATTGTGCGATAATAAAATGAAATATGAGAAGATGATGAGTACAAATGTGCTATTTTAACGATAAAAAGTGGTCGGAAGGACCGAAAACTGGGTTTTGGTGGTCGCAAAACCCCACGTGTGGGGTATCAGGGTGTTCGTCTCGAACCGTACTACAATATGCAAGGAGAATCCGGACGGGGTCCGGTACAAAAATGTGAAGAAAAACTAAGATGTATGTGAAAAAAGTTGAAAATTTACCAAAAATGAATACAAAAGTGTTAATTATAAGAAAATTATGCGGTGCAGATGGATGAAATTAATGTAGAATATGGCGGGCGATAGTACGCACGTATAAAATACGATTGCACGACGCTGCGTTATCTGTACGTCACGGAAGGTGAGTAGCAAATTAAATTTATTATGAAAATTTTCTAAGTTAATATTAATTATGAAAAATTTTTATTACGAAAAAACTATTAGGTGCAGAGGGGAGAGAATTTAAGGGAAACTAGAAGGCAAGGATACAAACGTAAAAAATACGTTTGCACGGCGTTAATGAGGATATACACTGCACAGAGGGTGAGTATCAAATTGAATTTTATTAATTAGTTAAAACTGTGAATTTTGTATGTTTCAGGTGCTCTGGAGAACGATCCTGACTATTGAAACTAAGGGGAGGACTAAAGAGGGGTAAATTATGATACTATAAAACCTAAACGACAATAAAAACCGGTGAATTCAAAAAATATTTTTCAATGTAATTCGTGTGTATCGCAGGGTATAGGTAGACTTTTAGGCGCGAAATTGGTTATATTTTATGATTTTATGGAAATTTATAACTCTCCGGGGCCAGATAGACCCACGAATGTGGTGTCTATGGTTTCGTCTCGTCGAGACCTATTAGAAAAATACAATTGTGCGATAATAAAATGAAATATGAGAAGATGATGAGTACAAATGTGCTATTTTAACGATAAAAAGTGGTCGGAAGGACCGAAAACTGGGTTTTGGTGGTCGCAAAACCCCACGTGTGGGGTATCAGGGTGTTCGTCTCGAACCGTACTACAATATGCAAGGAGAATCCGGACGGGGTCCGGTACAAAAATGTGAAGAAAAACTAAGATGTATGTGAAAAAAGTTGAAAATTTACCAAAAATGAATACAAAAGTGTTAATTATAAGAAAATTATGCGGTGCAGATGGATGAAATTAATGTAGAATATGGCGGGCGATAGTACGCACGTATAAAATACGATTGCACGACGCTGCGTTATCTGTACGTCACGGAAGGTGAGTAGCAAATTAAATTTATTATGAAAATTTTCTAAGTTAATATTAATTATGAAAAATTTTTATTACGAAAAAACTATTAGGTGCAGAGGGGAGAGAATTTAAGGGAAACTAGAAGGCAAGGATACAAACGTAAAAAATACGTTTGCACGGCGTTAATGAGGATATACACTGCACAGAGGGTGAGTATCAAATTGAATTTTATTAATTAGTTAAAACTGTGAATTTTGTATGTTTCAGGTGCTCTGGAGAACGATCCTGACTATTGAAACTAAGGGGAGGACTAAAGAGGGGTAAATTATGATACTATAAAACCTAAACGACAATAAAAACCGGTGAATTCAAAAAATATTTTTCAATGTAATTCGTGTGTATCGCAGGGTATAGGTAGACTTTTAGGCGCGAAATTGGTTATATTTTATGATTTTATGGAAATTTATAACTCTCCGGGGCCAGATAGACCCACGAATGTGGTGTCTATGGTTTCGTCTCGTCGAGACCTATTAGAAAAATACAATTGTGCGATAATAAAATGAAATATGAGAAGATGATGAGTACAAATGTGCTATTTTAACGATAAAAAGTGGTCGGAAGGACCGAAAACTGGGTTTTGGTGGTCGCAAAACCCCACGTGTGGGGTATCAGGGTGTTCGTCTCGAACCGTACTACAATATGCAAGGAGAATCCGGACGGGGTCCGGTACAAAAATGTGAAGAAAAACTAAGATGTATGTGAAAAAAGTTGAAAATTTACCAAAAATGAATACAAAAGTGTTAATTATAAGAAAATTATGCGGTGCAGATGGATGAAATTAATGTAGAATATGGCGGGCGATAGTACGCACGTATAAAATACGATTGCACGACGCTGCGTTATCTGTACGTCACGGAAGGTGAGTAGCAAATTAAATTTATTATGAAAATTTTCTAAGTTAATATTAATTATGAAAAATTTTTATTACGAAAAAACTATTAGGTGCAGAGGGGAGAGAATTTAAGGGAAACTAGAAGGCAAGGATACAAACGTAAAAAATACGTTTGCACGGCGTTAATGAGGATATACACTGCACAGAGGGTGAGTATCAAATTGAATTTTATTAATTAGTTAAAACTGTGAATTTTGTATGTTTCAGGTGCTCTGGAGAACGATCCTGACTATTGAAACTAAGGGGAGGACTAAAGAGGGGTAAATTATGATACTATAAAACCTAAACGACAATAAAAACCGGTGAATTCAAAAAATATTTTTCAATGTAATTCGTGTGTATCGCAGGGTATAGGTAGACTTTTAGGCGCGAAATTGGTTATATTTTATGATTTTATGGAAATTTATAACTCTCCGGGGCCAGATAGACCCACGAATGTGGTGTCTATGGTTTCGTCTCGTCGAGACCTATTAGAAAAATACAATTGTGCGATAATAAAATGAAATATGAGAAGATGATGAGTACAAATGTGCTATTTTAACGATAAAAAGTGGTCGGAAGGACCGAAAACTGGGTTTTGGTGGTCGCAAAACCCCACGTGTGGGGTATCAGGGTGTTCGTCTCGAACCGTACTACAATATGCAAGGAGAATCCGGACGGGGTCCGGTACAAAAATGTGAAGAAAAACTAAGATGTATGTGAAAAAAGTTGAAAATTTACCAAAAATGAATACAAAAGTGTTAATTATAAGAAAATTATGCGGTGCAGATGGATGAAATTAATGTAGAATATGGCGGGCGATAGTACGCACGTATAAAATACGATTGCACGACGCTGCGTTATCTGTACGTCACGGAAGGTGAGTAGCAAATTAAATTTATTATGAAAATTTTCTAAGTTAATATTAATTATGAAAAATTTTTATTACGAAAAAACTATTAGGTGCAGAGGGGAGAGAATTTAAGGGAAACTAGAAGGCAAGGATACAAACGTAAAAAATACGTTTGCACGGCGTTAATGAGGATATACACTGCACAGAGGGTGAGTATCAAATTGAATTTTATTAATTAGTTAAAACTGTGAATTTTGTATGTTTCAGGTGCTCTGGAGAACGATCCTGACTATTGAAACTAAGGGGAGGACTAAAGAGGGGTAAATTATGATACTATAAAACCTAAACGACAATAAAAACCGGTGAATTCAAAAAATATTTTTCAATGTAATTCGTGTGTATCGCAGGGTATAGGTAGACTTTTAGGCGCGAAATTGGTTATATTTTATGATTTTATGGAAATTTATAACTCTCCGGGGCCAGATAGACCCACGAATGTGGTGTCTATGGTTTCGTCTCGTCGAGACCTATTAGAAAAATACAATTGTGCGATAATAAAATGAAATATGAGAAGATGATGAGTACAAATGTGCTATTTTAACGATAAAAAGTGGTCGGAAGGACCGAAAACTGGGTTTTGGTGGTCGCAAAACCCCACGTGTGGGGTATCAGGGTGTTCGTCTCGAACCGTACTACAATATGCAAGGAGAATCCGGACGGGGTCCGGTACAAAAATGTGAAGAAAAACTAAGATGTATGTGAAAAAAGTTGAAAATTTACCAAAAATGAATACAAAAGTGTTAATTATAAGAAAATTATGCGGTGCAGATGGATGAAATTAATGTAGAATATGGCGGGCGATAGTACGCACGTATAAAATACGATTGCACGACGCTGCGTTATCTGTACGTCACGGAAGGTGAGTAGCAAATTAAATTTATTATGAAAATTTTCTAAGTTAATATTAATTATGAAAAATTTTTATTACGAAAAAACTATTAGGTGCAGAGGGGAGAGAATTTAAGGGAAACTAGAAGGCAAGGATACAAACGTAAAAAATACGTTTGCACGGCGTTAATGAGGATATACACTGCACAGAGGGTGAGTATCAAATTGAATTTTATTAATTAGTTAAAACTGTGAATTTTGTATGTTTCAGGTGCTCTGGAGAACGATCCTGACTATTGAAACTAAGGGGAGGACTAAAGAGGGGTAAATTATGATACTATAAAACCTAAACGACAATAAAAACCGGTGAATTCAAAAAATATTTTTCAATGTAATTCGTGTGTATCGCAGGGTATAGGTAGACTTTTAGGCGCGAAATTGGTTATATTTTATGATTTTATGGAAATTTATAACTCTCCGGGGCCAGATAGACCCACGAATGTGGTGTCTATGGTTTCGTCTCGTCGAGACCTATTAGAAAAATACAATTGTGCGATAATAAAATGAAATATGAGAAGATGATGAGTACAAATGTGCTATTTTAACGATAAAAAGTGGTCGGAAGGACCGAAAACTGGGTTTTGGTGGTCGCAAAACCCCACGTGTGGGGTATCAGGGTGTTCGTCTCGAACCGTACTACAATATGCAAGGAGAATCCGGACGGGGTCCGGTACAAAAATGTGAAGAAAAACTAAGATGTATGTGAAAAAAGTTGAAAATTTACCAAAAATGAATACAAAAGTGTTAATTATAAGAAAATTATGCGGTGCAGATGGATGAAATTAATGTAGAATATGGCGGGCGATAGTACGCACGTATAAAATACGATTGCACGACGCTGCGTTATCTGTACGTCACGGAAGGTGAGTAGCAAATTAAATTTATTATGAAAATTTTCTAAGTTAATATTAATTATGAAAAATTTTTATTACGAAAAAACTATTAGGTGCAGAGGGGAGAGAATTTAAGGGAAACTAGAAGGCAAGGATACAAACGTAAAAAATACGTTTGCACGGCGTTAATGAGGATATACACTGCACAGAGGGTGAGTATCAAATTGAATTTTATTAATTAGTTAAAACTGTGAATTTTGTATGTTTCAGGTGCTCTGGAGAACGATCCTGACTATTGAAACTAAGGGGAGGACTAAAGAGGGGTAAATTATGATACTATAAAACCTAAACGACAATAAAAACCGGTGAATTCAAAAAATATTTTTCAATGTAATTCGTGTGTATCGCAGGGTATAGGTAGACTTTTAGGCGCGAAATTGGTTATATTTTATGATTTTATGGAAATTTATAACTCTCCGGGGCCAGATAGACCCACGAATGTGGTGTCTATGGTTTCGTCTCGTCGAGACCTATTAGAAAAATACAATTGTGCGATAATAAAATGAAATATGAGAAGATGATGAGTACAAATGTGCTATTTTAACGATAAAAAGTGGTCGGAAGGACCGAAAACTGGGTTTTGGTGGTCGCAAAACCCCACGTGTGGGGTATCAGGGTGTTCGTCTCGAACCGTACTACAATATGCAAGGAGAATCCGGACGGGGTCCGGTACAAAAATGTGAAGAAAAACTAAGATGTATGTGAAAAAAGTTGAAAATTTACCAAAAATGAATACAAAAGTGTTAATTATAAGAAAATTATGCGGTGCAGATGGATGAAATTAATGTAGAATATGGCGGGCGATAGTACGCACGTATAAAATACGATTGCACGACGCTGCGTTATCTGTACGTCACGGAAGGTGAGTAGCAAATTAAATTTATTATGAAAATTTTCTAAGTTAATATTAATTATGAAAAATTTTTATTACGAAAAAACTATTAGGTGCAGAGGGGAGAGAATTTAAGGGAAACTAGAAGGCAAGGATACAAACGTAAAAAATACGTTTGCACGGCGTTAATGAGGATATACACTGCACAGAGGGTGAGTATCAAATTGAATTTTATTAATTAGTTAAAACTGTGAATTTTGTATGTTTCAGGTGCTCTGGAGAACGATCCTGACTATTGAAACTAAGGGGAGGACTAAAGAGGGGTAAATTATGATACTATAAAACCTAAACGACAATAAAAACCGGTGAATTCAAAAAATATTTTTCAATTGGTTAGGTTAGGTTAGGTTAGGTTAGGTTAGGTTAGGTTAGGTTAGGTTAGGTTAGGTTAGGTTAGGTTAGGTTAGGTTAGGTTAGGTTAGGTTAGGATGTCGGGCCGGGGCTGTCAGCAAATCAGTACGGATTCAGGCGCGGCCGGTCAACTATTGATGCACTGGCCGCCCTGAAAATTCAGGCCACCGAAGCGGTGGCCAATAGGGACGTGATGCTGGCAGTCTCGCTTGACATCAAAAACGCTTTCAACAGCCTCCCGCATGAGACATTAAGGGAGGCGCTCCGGTTCCATGGAGTGCCCCCATACCTCCGGAGGCTGTTGGAAGCGTACCTTGAGGAAAGGCACGTGCTCTGGGAGGGGGACGACGGGCGCTTACATCGCCGCCGGGTGGAATGCGGCGTCCCGCAGGGCTCGGTCCTCGGTCCGACCCTGTGGAACGTCGGGTTCGACTGGCTTCTGCGAGGCCGGCTCCTTCCTGGGATGGGGGTCATCTGTTATGCAGATGATACCCTCGTCACTGTGAGGGGGGCTGACTTCGGGGAGGCCGCTCGGCTGGCGAGGGCTGGAGTTGCGCTCGTCGTGGGCCGGATAAATGATCTGGGTCTGAGGGTCTCTTTAGACAAAACAGAGGCCCTCCTGTTTCATGGCCCGGGTCAGGGTGTCCCCCGAGGAGCACAGATCAGGGTGTCTAACGTTGTCGTGCCGGTGCGGGCCCAGATGAAATATCTGGGTCTGCACCTTGATAGCAGGTGGAGTTTTGGGCCGCATTTTGCCCAACTTGTGCCCAGGCTTACCAAAGCCGCCGCGGCGCTGGGTAGACTTCTGCCGAATACTGGAAGTCCTGGGTCGTCCTGCCGACGATTATATGCCGGAATTTTGCGGTCTATGGCGCTGTATGGGGCCCCTATCTGGGCGGAGTCCCTCACCGCCCATAATAAGACTTTGCTGCGTAAGCCGCAGCGGGTCATGGCGGTGAGGTCTATCAGGGGCTACCGTACTGTGTCATGGGCCGCGGCAACACTGTTGGCGGGCGACCCGCCTTGGCCTCTCCAGGCTGGGGCACAGGCGGAGGTCTACCGGGTTTGCGCTGCGGCGCGTGCAAGGGGCACAAGTATTTCCCCTAGGGAATTACGTAGGGCAAAGCAGGCGGCTCAAAGGAACGTCATCCGGCGGTGGAGGGAGGAACTGGAGGTACCCAGAGTAGCTGGTCGAGCGACTGTTCAGGCGGTCGCTCCCCTTCTCCACCGCTGGATGACAAGGAGGTACGGCAACGTTACGTTTAGGATGTCGCAGGTACTTACCGGACACGGTGTCTTCGGTAAGTACCTGCACAGGATTGGGAAGGAGGAGACTCCCGGGTGCCACGAGTGTGGCGCGCTAGTTGATGATGCGCGTCACACCCTGGAGGAGTGCCCCGCCTGGGGGTCTGAGCGCCGCATCCTGTCCGGGGTAATTGGAGACGACCTGTCGCTGTCGAGCATCGTTTCGGTGATGCTTGATAGCGACAGGGGTTGGACGTCGATGGCCTCCTTCTGCGAAGAGGTCATTGCACAGAAGGAGGCCAAGGAGCGGGAGCGTGAGACTGCAGCGCCCGCAAACTCGCTCCGACGGCGGCGGCTGGGGGGCAGACGGCGCTTATACGCGCATCTGCTCCCGCCACCTTGAGGGGTTATTGGATGCGGCCAGAGAGCCAAGCGTTGGGGTGTCGGGGATCGAATGTCGTAAGACGATCTCTCCGGCACCCCGTAAAAGCGCGGAAGAGGCACCGCAGTGGATTTTAGTGGGTATTCCAGTCGCAGGACTGGCGAGTCCCACACAACCTCCTGTCTGTAACTGGCGGGGGGCGGTGCGTAAATAGCATTTTGCCACTGCGTGAACAAAAAAAAAAAAAAAAAAAAAAAAAAAAAAAAAAAAAAAAAAAGGTTAGGTTAGGTTAGGTTAGGTTAGGTTAGGTTAGGTTAGGTTAGGTTAGGTTAGGTTAGGTTAGGTTAGGTTAGGTTAGGTTAGGTTAGGTTAGGTTAGGTTAGGTTAGGTTAGGTTAGGTTAGGTTAGGTTGTAGTAGAGTTCACTGTATGTACTCCTACATCGCGTCGTCCGACTGCAGTATTCAAATTTTGAGAGTGATGGGAATGTGTATAGAATTTGTTCAGATTTTATACATTAAGTCGTCCGGACTACACCATTCAATTTTGTGAATTTGTGTGTTTAGTGACAGTGACCATAGAACCAGGTGGTAAGGATAATTATATTTTTTATACGTTAACGGAGCAGAGACTCTAGAAGATAAAAAGAAGGAAGAGAAGGAGTTAGAAGGAAGTTGGTTATGGACTTTAGTACCTAGGGTTTAAGTTAGGTTAATTTAGGTTAAGTTACTTTAGGATAAGTTAGGATAGGCCAGGATAAGTAAAGATTGTTTAGGACAAGTTAGGATAGGATAGGAATAGGTTAGGTTAGGTTAGGTTAGGTTAGGTTAGGTTAGGTTAGGTTAGGTTAGGTTAGGTTAGGTTAGGTTAGGTTAGGTTAGGTTAGGTTAGGTTAGGTTAGGTTAGGTTAGGTTAGGTTAGGTTAGGTTAGGTTAGGTTAGGTTAGGTTAGGTTAGGTTAGGTTAGGTTAGGTTAGGTTAGGTTAGGTTAGGTTAGGTTAGGTTAGGTTAGGTTAGGTTAGGTTAGGTTAGGTTAGGTTAGGTTAGGTTAGGTTAGGTTAGGTTAGGTTAGGTTAGGTTAGGTTAGGTTAGGTTAGGTTAGGTTAGGTTAGGTTAGGTTAGGTTAGGTTAGGTTAGGTTAGGTTAGGTTAGGTTAGGTTAGGTTAGGTTAGGTTAGGTTAGGTTAGGTTAGGTTAGGTTAGGTTAGGTTAGGTTAGGTTAGGTTAGGTTAGGTTAGGTTAGGTTAGGTTAGGTTAGGTTAGGTTAGGTTAGGTTAGGTTAGGTTAGGTTAGGTTAGGTTAGGTTAGGTTAGGTTAGGTTAGGTTAGGTTAGGTTAGGTTAGGTTAGGTTAGGTTAGGTTAGGTTAGGTTAGGTTAGGTTAGGTTAGGTTAGGTTAGGTTAGGTTAGGTTAGGTTAGGTTAGGTTAGGTTAGGTTAGGTTAGGTTAGGTTAGGTTAGGTTAGGTTAGGTTAGGTTAGGTTAGGTTAGGTTAGGTTAGGTTAGGTTAGGTTAGGTTAGGTTAGGTTAGGTTAGGTTAGGTTAGGTTAGGTTAGGTTAGGTTAGGTTAGGTTAGGTTAGGTTAGGTTAGGTTAGGTTAGGTTAGGTTAGGTTAGGTTAGGTTAGGTTAGGTTAGGTTAGGTTAGGTTAGGTTAGGTTAGGTTAGGTTAGGTTAGGTTAGGTTAGGTTAGGTTAGGTTAGGTTAGGTTAGGTTAGGTTAGGTTAGGTTAGGTTAGGTTAGGTTAGGTTAGGTTAGGTTAGGTTAGGTTAGGTTAGGTTAGGTTAGGTTAGGTTAGGTTAGGTTAGGTTAGGTTAGGTTAGGTTAGGTTAGGTTAGGTTAGGTTAGGTTAGGTTAGGTTAGGTTAGGTTAGGTTAGGTTAGGTTAGGTTAGGTTAGGTTAGGTTAGGTTAGGTTAGGTTAGGTTAGGTTAGGTTAGGTTAGGTTAGGTTAGGTTAGGTTAGGTTAGGTTAGGTTAGGTTAGGTTAGGTTAGGTTAGGTTAGGTTAGGTTAGGTTAGGTTAGGTTAGGTTAGGTTAGGTTAGGTTAGGTTAGGTTAGGTTAGGTTAGGTTAGGTTAGGTTAGGTTAGGTTAGGTTAGGTTAGGTTAGGTTAGGTTAGGTTAGGTTAGGTTAGGTTAGGTTAGGTTAGGTTAGGTTAGGTTAGGTTAGGTTAGGTTAGGTTAGGTTAGGTTAGGTTAGGTTAGGTTAGGTTAGGTTAGGTTAGGTTAGGTTAGGTTAGGTTAGGTTAGGTTAGGTTAGGTTAGGTTAGGTTAGGTTAGGTTAGGTTAGGTTAGGTTAGGTTAGGTTAGGTTAGGTTAGGTTAGGTTAGGTTAGGTTAGGTTAGGTTAGGTTAGGTTAGGTTAGGTTAGGTTAGGTTAGGTTAGGTTAGGTTAGGTTAGGTTAGGTTAGGTTAGGTTAGGTTAGGTTAGGTTAGGTTAGGTTAGGTTAGGTTAGGTTAGGTTAGGTTAGGTTAGGTTAGGTTAGGTTAGGTTAGGTTAGGTTAGGTTAGGTTAGGTTAGGTTAGGTTAGGTTAGGTTAGGTTAGGTTAGGTTAGGTTAGGTTAGGTTAGGTTAGGTTAGGTTAGGTTAGGTTAGGTTAGGTTAGGTTAGGTTAGGTTAGGTTAGGTTAGGTTAGGTTAGGTTAGGTTAGGTTAGGTTAGGTTAGGTTAGGTTAGGTTAGGTTAGGTTAGGTTAGGTTAGGTTAGGTTAGGTTAGGTTAGGTTAGGTTAGGTTAGGTTAGGTTAGGTTAGGTTAGGTTAGGTTAGGTTAGGTTAGGTTAGGTTAGGTTAGGTTAGGTTAGGTTAGGTTAGGTTAGGTTAGGTTAGGTTAGGTTAGGTTAGGTTAGGTTAGGTTAGGTTAGGTTAGGTTAGGTTAGGTTAGGTTAGGTTAGGTTAGGTTAGGTTAGGTTAGGTTAGGTTAGGTTAGGTTAGGTTAGGTTAGGTTAGGTTAGGTTAGGTTAGGTTAGGTTAGGTTAGGTTAGGTTAGGTTAGGTTAGGTTAGGTTAGGTTAGGTTAGGTTAGGTTAGGTTAGGTTAGGTTAGGTTAGGTTAGGTTAGGTTAGGTTAGGTTAGGTTAGGTTAGGTTAGGTTAGGTTAGGTTAGGTTAGGTTAGGTTAGGTTAGGTTAGGTTAGGTTAGGTTAGGTTAGGTTAGGTTAGGTTAGGTTAGGTTAGGTTAGGTTAGGTTAGGTTAGGTTAGGTTAGGTTAGGTTAGGTTAGGTTAGGTTAGGTTAGGTTAGGTTAGGTTAGGTTAGGTTAGGTTAGGTTAGGTTAGGTTAGGTTAGGTTAGGTTAGGTTAGGTTAGGTTAGGTTAGGTTAGGTTAGGTTAGGTTAGGTTAGGTTAGGTTAGGTTAGGTTAGGTTAGGTTAGGTTAGGTTAGGTTAGGTTAGGTTAGGTTAGGTTAGGTTAGGTTAGGTTAGGTTAGGTTAGGTTAGGTTAGGTTAGGTTAGGTTAGGTTAGGTTAGGTTAGGTTAGGTTAGGTTAGGTTAGGTTAGGTTAGGTTAGGTTAGGTTAGGTTAGGTTAGGTTAGGTTAGGTTAGGTTAGGTTAGGTTAGGTTAGGTTAGGTTAGGTTAGGTTAGGTTAGGTTAGGTTAGGTTAGGTTAGGTTAGGTTAGGTTAGGTTAGGTTAGGTTAGGTTAGGTTAGGTTAGGTTAGGTTAGGTTAGGTTAGGTTAGGTTAGGTTAGGTTAGGTTAGGTTAGGTTAGGTTAGGTTAGGTTAGGTTAGGTTAGGTTAGGTTAGGTTAGGTTAGGTTAGGTTAGGTTAGGTTAGGTTAGGTTAGGTTAGGTTAGGTTAGGTTAGGTTAGGTTAGGTTAGGTTAGGTTAGGTTAGGTTAGGTTAGGTTAGGTTAGGTTAGGTTAGGTTAGGTTAGGTTAGGTTAGGTTAGGTTAGGTTAGGTTAGGTTAGGTTAGGTTAGGTTAGGTTAGGTTAGGTTAGGTTAGGTTAGGTTAGGTTAGGTTAGGTTAGGTTAGGTTAGGTTAGGTTAGGTTAGGTTAGGTTAGGTTAGGTTAGGTTAGGTTAGGTTAGGTTAGGTTAGGTTAGGTTAGGTTAGGTTAGGTTAGGTTAGGTTAGGTTAGGTTAGGTTAGGTTAGGTTAGGTTAGGTTAGGTTAGGTTAGGTTAGGTTAGGTTAGGTTAGGTTAGGTTAGGTTAGGTTAGGTTAGGTTAGGTTAGGTTAGGTTAGGTTAGGTTAGGTTAGGTTAGGTTAGGTTAGGTTAGGTTAGGTTAGGTTAGGTTAGGTTAGGTTAGGTTAGGTTAGGTTAGGTTAGGTTAGGTTAGGTTAGGTTAGGTTAGGTTAGGTTAGGTTAGGTTAGGTTAGGTTAGGTTAGGTTAGGTTAGGTTAGGTTAGGTTAGGTTAGGTTAGGTTAGGTTAGGTTAGGTTAGGTTAGGTTAGGTTAGGTTAGGTTAGGTTAGGTTAGGTTAGGTTAGGTTAGGTTAGGTTAGGTTAGGTTAGGTTAGGTTAGGTTAGGTTAGGTTAGGTTAGGTTAGGTTAGGTTAGGTTAGGTTAGGTTAGGTTAGGTTAGGTTAGGTTAGGTTAGGTTAGGTTAGGTTAGGTTAGGTTAGGTTAGGTTAGGTTAGGTTAGGTTAGGTTAGGTTAGGTTAGGTTAGGTTAGGTTAGGTTAGGTTAGGTTAGGTTAGGTTAGGTTAGGTTAGGTTAGGTTAGGTTAGGTTAGGTTAGGTTAGGTTAGGTTAGGTTAGGTTAGGTTAGGTTAGGTTAGGTTAGGTTAGGTTAGGTTAGGTTAGGTTAGGTTAGGTTAGGTTAGGTTAGGTTAGGTTAGGTTAGGTTAGGTTAGGTTAGGTTAGGTGGTTAGGTTAGGTTAGGTTAGGTTAGGTTAGGTTAGGTTAGGTTAGGTTATAGGTTAGGTTAGGTTAGGTTAGGTTAGGTTAGGTTAGGTTAGGTTAGGTTAGGTTAGGTTAGGTTAGGTTAGGTTAGGTTAGGTTAGGTTAGGTTAGGTTAGGTTAGGTTAGGTTAGGTTAGGTTAGGTTAGGTTAGGTTAGGTTAGGTTAGGTTAGGTTAGGTTAGGTTAGGTTAGGTTAGGTTAGGTTAGGTTAGGTTAGGTTAGGTTAGGTTAGGTTAGGTTAGGTTAGGTTAGGTTAGGTTAGGTTAGGTTAGGTTAGGTTAGGTTAGGTTAGGTTAGGTTAGGTTAGGTTAGGTTAGGTTAGGTTAGGTTAGGTTAGGTTAGGTTAGGTTAGGTTAGGTTAGGTTAGGTTAGGTTAGGTTAGGTTAGGTTAGGTTAGGTTAGGTTAGGTTAGGTTAGGTTAGGTTAGGTTAGGTTAGGTTAGGTTAGGTTAGGTTAGGTTAGGTTAGGTTAGGTTAGGTTAGGTTAGGTTAGGTTAGGTTAGGTTAGGTTAGGTTAGGTTAGGTTAGGTTAGGTTAGGTTAGGTTAGGTTAGGTTAGGTT